>VXAL01006797.1:0-42244 GCA_013399475.1 Chauna torquata | reverse complement strand
GCACTCCGCGGGTGCTCGGCATCCTCCTTCCCCGGTTGGGCAGACCGCGCCGCCAGGCTTTTTCAGTGTGTCGTCTGCAGGTTCTGCCCCGGTGGGGTCTGGTGTCGTGGTCTCTCGTGGGCTTCAAGCTGCGCCTGAACAAAACTGCAGTCGCAGTCTCTGCTGTTGTGCAGCAGCTCTGGTTTGGTTAGAAAATGTGAATGCACCTTTTCAGAGCTCCGTGGGTTCCCCGAGGGATGTGGGGCTGGCCTGTGGCAGAAAGGTGGCTGCTGGCCTCACCCAGCTGTTCTTTCTGCCTGTGCATTCACCCTTTATCTCTTGAAACTATGGAGGAGGGAATGCTTGTGGCGCTTGACTGAACGGGAGACTGTGAAGCGGCTGGGACTCTGGACTCGGTCTTCTGAAACCACAAAACAGATCTATGAGCGACGTAGCCAACACCAGCTGGGCTGGTCCTTAAAAACATGCACACTTGGCCTGCACTTTTGTTTAGTTCTTAGAGCAGATACGTCTACATGCTGGAACCTAACCTCTTTTTTATCTCTAGTATGTTCTTTCAAGCAGCAGCAAAAACCTCTGCGATGTTTGTACATTGCACCATATTGGTTTGATCCTCTAGCATTCAGTCCACTGTCGAGTCATGGGGCTCTGAATGTGGTGCTGCTGCTCAAGTGCTTTTGACACTGCACGCACCATGTTTGTTCCTCAGGAATTTTTTCAGTGGTAAATCAAAACTTCCTGTTTTTTGTAGCATAAACAAGATTGTGGTCTTGGTTTTTGGTGCGCACAAGCTGTGACAAGCTTGCCCTGGCTGTCGGACTCGTCTGGACGTGCTTCTTGTTCTGTGAGTTACCCGTCACTGCTGTTACAGCATCACACAAGTGAAGTTGTAGCATCGCTCGGTGAGCTGTTATGCTTGAGAGTGGCAGCAAGCCAGCCTACAGAGCACTGAAGATGTTTAGAATAATTAGTGATGGAATACCCTTTTAAACTAATTGTTTGGGTTTATCTAGCACTCAATTGGAGTGATATCTATCTCTAAAAATAGGCAGACCTCCTGTGTAATGAGGCTCATAGTATAAACAGTCATGTCTTGAATGACTCTTGTTACTTTTAGGATGTCTAAGATATGCTTTTGGGGGGTTTGCCAAATCCTTTGTCTGTTTAGCTTGTTTTCCTACAGTGAATAATGTGATCTTGGCCCCTGCCACATGTAGTCTTACGGTGACCAGAGGAAAAGGTTAGTAACGCTCACGGTTCAGGGTGGCACAATAGGATGGAAAAATTCCCACCAGCACTGTGGCAGCCCAGAGGTGGGGCAGTCCTGCCTTTCCGACTAAATCTGTGTTCTGTGCGCTGCCGTGTTTGCAGAAATGTGGCTAACAGTTTTTGACTGTATATCATTTTTGCTTTGACGTGCTGTCATCAGTTAACTGAAGGGAGATCTGTAGGCTAGTGTTTGCCAGTGCTGTAACTCCCTGGTTTTTATGCGAAGGGGAGCCAGCAGCTCAGCCTGATTGTGGTTGCACTGCTTAGGCCAGCGTGCTGCCCAGGGCCAGCCCGTGCGCCAAGCTCTTTGTCACAGAGCTCGGCTTTGTGAGGCAGACCTCCTGGGACAGCTTCCCCATGTTTGCTGAGGTGCAGCTGCACATGTATGTAATTCTTGCTTTCAGTAATTAGGAAAAAGGATTGTGTGAGGAAATTTCTCACGTTTTACCATACGGTTTATTGGAGCGTGACAGATGAGTTGTGGCCCTAGCTCCCTGTACACAATGGCTATCAAAGTTTCTTTTCAGCAGCTGGTGTGCTTGCCGAGGCTTCTCTGTATGACTCCTGTGCTGAAACACCAGCTCCTCCATTGCAGGGAGTGCAGCACGGCTGCTCCAGCTCTCAGTGTCTGGTTCGTTCTCCAGCAAGCGACTCAAATGGTCACTGCTGCATTTGGTCATTTCGGGCAGCCTGCTTTTTCAGCAGGGGGAGAATTTCATTTACGAAGACTTGCTTTCTGAGAAGGTAACGTAGAGGACATTGTGCTTGGTGTTTGAAGAGGGATGTTTTTCATAGCTTTGCTCACACTATGCTCACTAGCTCACAAGCACAGTGTGAGCAAAGCTATGAAACACATCCGTCAGGCCATTTTTATATTTGCCTCTGGCTTATTCAGAATTATCTGCTCTTGTGAAAGTTTAGTGCCTTTTTGTGTGCTGTATTTGGTTTGTGAATAGAAATGCAGCGCCACAGCTTCTTATGGCGGGCCCCTCTCTTGCTGCGAGCACACAAGTCTTCTAGAGTGTGCGTCATTTTAAGTAAATGGTGTCTTTTTTTTCTCAAAATCCAACTGTGTTTTGACTGAAGTGAATAAAACCTTTTAGGTGGCTGGGCTTATTAGCTCAGACCCGGCATCATCGTAGTGTGGTCCCAGCTCTGGGACTGGAAACGGTTCAGGCACTCCTGCTTTTGGGCAAACTCATCTCTGCACTCAGCATACCCTGCACTGGTGCCCTGGGTTGCTCGCAGTAATCTGGTCAGAGATCATGCCTAGGAGCAAAGTGTTCCTGTTAAGGTAGGTGACAGTGAACATTCGTGGTGGAGAGCCCTCTAAGACACTTGCACTGATGTTTTTGGGATGTGATCCATGACTTCAGGAAGTTTTGGGGATGGCAGTGGTAGATGTGCCCCCAGTGAGAAACGATTAATCAGCTGAACCGGTGGATTGGTGTGTCTCTGCATAGTGGTGGTTTGAGGCGTGATTGGAATAGGCTGTTTGTGGGTGCTGACAGCAGGTGTTGCTTGTCAGGTTGGTGCCCCTTGTACTGGAAGTCAGTTCAGTGGCGGCAGGACTCTGACATGTGAGTTGAGAGTTCTTGTTGGAACATCTAAGGATGTGGTCTGACAAACAGAGGTGCATAGTGCTTGCTGTTTCTGCAACTTCTGAAACCAGTAAGTGCTTGGAACCTTTGAAACTTGGGCCATCCAGCTGCCATGCTATGGATTTCAGTTTAAATTTGAGTACCAAAGATTAAAACTGTGGTTTTGGACTGTATTTATTGGTAGAGGCTGTTATTTATGTACCTTGGTTTTAAAGGAAATACCTTTATAATATAAATGTTGCATGACAAAAAAAAAAATGCTTGACAAATTGATTATGTAAGCAAATGAAATTATATTTTCTAGCAAGCTTCTTTCCTGTTTGCATACAATGAGGCTATTTTTTGCTCTTTCCTACTGTTTAACAGCAGAGTACATTTCTTCCATCCTTTTAATGAATGTTGTTTGCATGGTAGGTATGAGAAATTTTTTTTTTGTGATTTGAATCCTTGAGGAGGATGTCAGCAGGCTTTGGAGTCTTGTGGGAATCAGCTGTGAGTGTCGGGGTCTCTGGCTGACCAGCAGCACATCTGTGCATTAAAAACAAACAAACAAACAAAAAAACAAAATAAAGCAAAAGAACCACAGAGGTTGTTTGAGGTGAGTGATGTTACGTGGCTTTGGGAACTGGGCTTGGCCGAGAGGGATGCCCCAGATGACGGCATCCTGAAGGGTATCTGGCTGCAGAGGGAATTGGGGTCTTATTGCTTTCCCTGCTGCGGGTCAGCTGCAGCCTTGGTTGGCTCCATGCGGAGGGAGCTCAGTGCATCGACACAAGATGAGATGTTACCTTGAGCTGCCGTGGAGCAGCCCTTTGCCTGTGGCCGCGGGGATGAGTCGGGGCCAGCTGCCAGTGCTATGACTCAGTGCCATCCCCTCCAACGCGCGTCCAGCCATCTGCCAGTGAACCAAGGGATGAGCCTGACTCTGGGAGTGTCCCCTGGTTGTCTGCTGGCTGGTGGGAGCTGGGGGTGTCGGGCTGCCTTCCGCAGTGATGTGTTTGTTGGTGGAAGTGTAATCACTGAGTTTTCTTACACGCGATAACAGAGCATCTGTGGAAGAGCCACAAAATACAGAGGCCAGAAGCTTCTTTCCTTTGTACTTGATGGCTTGGTGTTATGGTTTTGTATTTTTGTGGTTTGAGGGTTTTGTTTTGTTTTGTTTTTGTTGTTTGTTTGTTTGTTTTTAAATTTATGTGCCTGAAAGGGAGTGATGATGCGTTTTCCTTACTTCGGGAGAATGTGGCAGTTAGGTCTCTTTGTGCTTCTGTCTCATACTGAGGATGCTGCCCATGCTTTTAAAGCAGGATTGCCTGTGAACAAACGTTTTTTACCCCCATCACCCCCATATGATTGATTTGCTTGATTTCCCATTGCATAAAAATCATGCTGCCAGTGTCCCTGAATGAAATTGGTCAACATGTTGAGAAGCTGATCAAATTTGACAAGAAGGTAGAGAGATATCAAAGGCACATGCTAAGACTTTGTGTGAGGACAAGCATCTGAGTTGAGGAAATTCTCAGATTATCGCTCCAGCTAGAGGAAAAGCTGTTGGCTAAGTGCAGATATATTACTAGACATCAGAGGATCTTGGTGGTAGAAAGACAAACAGGAAAACAAGTTTCACAAGTCGTTCCAGGAGGAGCCCAGTTTCCTTGTTTTCTTTCATGAGGGCAGGGAGGAGCCCTCGAGCCAGCAGTGTCGTATTGCCATAGGTGACGAGGGAACAAAAGCCAGCTCTGGGCACCGTGTCCCTTTCCTTTCGGCACATCCTGGCCCTTGGGGCTGAAGTGGGAGGGGACAGGAGCAAGCTTGCTTGTGGCTGGGAAATGAAGGAAGATTTTAAATGTCTATGTAAAGACTTTTGCAGTTGTCCAGGAAAGTACCCTTGTGTAGGTGCTGCATAATCCGTGGGCCAGAGTTTGTCTGTGTAGAGTGCTTTTGGCAAAGATGCAAAAGGAAAACCTGTTCTGGGGATTGAAGAGCATCGCCTCTTTCCTGTTTTCACCAGCACAGTTTTAAGATATTTATACTGGTGTTCTTCTCCAGTTTGGTTTGAGGCTTTTCTCTTTCGAGGCATACTGGAACACAAAAGTCAACCTTTGCATTTTTTTCTTTCTCTTGCAAAGCGATTCTAACAAAATGGAGCTCTTGGACCTGTGTTTTGAGCCTTGTGGGTAAGGTGCTGAATATCTGAAGTACTCCCATTTTGAGAAAGGGGGGGAGGAATATACTGGATTTTTAATTTAAAGGAAAGTAGAAAACTTCCTCATTTGGTGATGAGCTTGAATTTGGAGCTGCATATCAGGGTGTACTGTCTAACTGATTTCCTTGCTGTCTGTTGCTTTTGTTATTTATTATAATACTTTAAGTTGTGTAAACAGTTTTGTGAGGGAGCCTTTGGTAATGCCAGGCTTCAGGACTATACCAATGCCATCTTATAATTGTTCCAAACTCTGCATATGCTAGCTCTCTTAATTTCCCGGTGGCTCTCTACTTTCTGCTGTTAACATTGTCATATCAACTCTGGGAAGAGATGAACTGTTTAAAGTTTGATCAAGAAGAGAACACACTAGTATGGAGAACATCAGTTTCTTTCGTTTGTCAGTTGTAGCACATGAAAATGAAGTTTTTACATCGGGGTTGTGAGGCAACCTCAGCTAGAAGCTGAGTTTCCCATTTGATCTGTTTAAGTCCCGGAGACGGTTAGTACCTGCCTCCTTCATTTGGAAGGACTTCTGCTGAAAGTGTTCAGTGCATCTAAAATGAGGTTGAATTTTATTTAGGTTGATTTATTCAGCTTCTCATCTTTGTTAGCAAATGAGTCTTTAAGTTTGAACTTTCGCTGCCTTTTTCCTAGCTTAATTATACTGTAATATTTGGGCACAGTCTGCTGGGAAACTATTAGAGGGGGAAAAATATCTTTAACTTCTTTAGATTCAGATTTTATATTTATTTTGTTTACGAAGTCCATTCTGAAACAAAATGAGTTTTTATTTTTCAGCTCAAATATTGAGCACAGCTGCTGAGTACTTAGTTTAAAAAAAAAAAAAAAAAAGTCCGTATATGTCTGTATGCTCCCAGTAAGAGCATAGTAGGATCTCTAATTCAAAGGCAGGAGCAGCCCTATCTTTTTATTAATAAAATTTTGCACACACATGCAGATTAGCTGGAACATGGATGTGGATGGCCCTGGTAGAAGAATCCAGCTGGGGATAATATAAACACCAAGGTATGAACTGTAACTCAGGAGGTTTGCAAAGCAGATATACCTGGGGAATGGGAATAACCGAAGTATTGAAGGAAGACGTCTCTGCAGACTTGCCCTATTCTTGCAGCGGCCACCAACGGAAGAGCGTGGCCCTCGATGGTGGGCTGGAGAGAGCCTTGGCGTGGCCCACCCTGGAGGCTATTATGAGGATAGTAGGGAAAAAATGTATGCTGATGGAAAACAGGCTAAGATAACACATTTCAACACTGCTTTTGTTCTTAGATGTGCCATATTTTTCATATCTAAAGATAGAGGACCAGTATTGCTGTAATTAAGTATCTGAAAAATTGGAAGTATGAGCATAAGCAGTTGGATGTTAGATGGCTGAACTGTGCTTCATTTGTGAGAAACTTCTAGTAAAGCTAGCTTGATGGCGGAGCCTGATTTATAACCCTTCTCTGCTGCCCAAGTTTTAAGCTTACTCCAGGCACATAAGTGTAGTTCACATTGAGAGACCAAAGAAGGAGGAGAACTTCTGTTTTGTCAGGTATTTGCCCCTCCACCCCTTTTTTTTTTTTTTTTGGTCCTAGTAGCCTTTGGTTCAGCTTATAGAACTTTGCAGTGTACATCTTTTATGTGTTTTCCATGCTTTTTCATAAGGGCATTTAGCAATGTGTTTTATGTCAGAAGAGATCGTATTCATGATGGCTTATTAATCCGTATGAGAAATAGAATATATTTTTTTCTCACTCAAATTTTAGTAGCTTTTTTAACCTAAACATCATATCTGGTTGATTGTCCCCTTTCGGACACTGATCCAAGGAGGTTTTCAGTCCCTCAGACCTATTGCTTCTGTAGTCTGTTCAAAATCTGAGTGCATTGTGGCAGGTGTGGAGCTACAGAGGAGGCTGTGTGTCTGCCCTGAATTAAGGTCATCTTCCACAATAAATGGAAGTCATCTTTTCCAGAAAGGCTAAAACGCATTCCCATTTTTTTCCTCACTAAGGTTGTCAGAGCAGCTGTGTGGCACTACATTTCCATTTTCCCAGAAGAGTTGGCTTTGATGTCTGCTCTCGAGTTGCAGCATCTCTCTTGGTTAAAAGCACTCTTACAGCCAGTGAAGTCATCACTCAAGTGCTGAGAGCAAACATCCTTTCCTTGGATTTAATATACATTATAGAGACATTCTTGTAGTACTATTTTTACAGATGCTTTTTATCTTTTGCCACTTACCAATGCCAAGCAGTATTCTGTAGTTCAATGTAGTGTGATACTGTGTTTGAATAACAAAGAGGAGCTGGAAATTAATGCTTAACTAGAAACAGTGATTCTGGCAGTAGTTTTGGGTGTGCACGTTAGCATTTTAATTGGAATCAGGAGTGTGCTGTCTGAAGTCAACCCCGTGGTTGTCTCTGCCTGTCGTGCTTTGGTTTGTGTGGAGAAGCAGTCTGGGAGTGTGTGTGTGGACTCCCTTTGGGTGCCAGCAAGAATGAGGATGAGCTCTGGGGGCACATCTGCCACCTGTGAGTTTGTGATTGGATTGTGCCTACATCGCTAGCAAGCGTTCAGCCTTCGATTAATCAGAAGCTAAACTGGGACCGTTTGCTGAGTTAGCAGCTCTGAAGAATGTGAAGCAGGAAAGTACAGCTGACTTGAGCAAAAGCATGGGGGTCTAGTCCGAGGGCTAGTGTGAGCTTTTGACAAAGTGCAGGCTAAGGGGCAAAGTCTCCCATGCTAAAGAGCTTTCAAGAAAGTGCAGAAAATCCTCTCTTAACCCTGCAGCCTACCTTAGGTGCTTGCACCAGTGGCAGCGTGAGCACTGAAGTCTCTCTCTGTTGTTTCATGAGGACCATCAAGTCCTTCCGTTGTGGTAAAGTCAAGAACTGTCTGCGTGAAGTTGGCTTTTCCCCTGTGTTTGAGTGTCCTTGCAGAAATCTGGGAAGTTCCGTGAAACCCAACTCTGTTTGTCCACAATGACAAAAAGCTGGGAATACCTCCTGGAATGTACTGCTGTGTCTGTGCAAAGGGAGTGCTGGCCTGCGAGCCTTTCAGTAGTTTATCCTGCTACGTCAAAGTTGATTTTCATAGACTCCAGCGCTGGTGAATGCGAGTAATGAGAGAGAGTGAGTACTACTGTTGCTGTGTCTGTTTTTCTGGTGCAGCCTAGTTTCTCTTCTCTTATCCCCTGGAAGCTATTATTAGTAAGTGAGGTTTTTTTTTTTTTGAATTGAGTGAGTGTATAATCAGTATTTCATTCACTGCCCTTACATATGCTTAAATATAGTATTAACGTAATCTTCTTACTCGCTTTTCCTCCTGCTTCTCCCGAGTTCATAAAGGAACCAAGTTCACTGTTAATAAGATCTATGAATGAACTTGCCTGGAAGCAAAGTAATTCCTGTGGGCTTTGGCCCCATGGCTCTCGCCCCGTGGGCGGGCGCACGTTCTCCGTGGTGCCGCCAGGCTGGGCCAGCTGCTGCGAGGAGCGGGCTGAAGCAGGGCAGCCACTGTCCAGGTCTCTGCTGTTGCTATACTGTGTGTCGCCAGCCAGGAAGCCCTTCCGAGGGGAGCAGCAACCAGCTTGCTCTGCACACAGGCTCCTTGTTGTCCCGGTCTCCCGAAGGTACAGCATTTGCACAGTCACTGTGTTCAGCTAGCATGCCCTGCGCTCTGAGGCTTTGGTGCACAAGAGATCTAAAATAAGTTTTGAACGTTAGTCCACAGTGACGTTTCCTGGAGACCGAGTATGTGTTCTCATTAAATAAATATAGCTGATGTTCATGCAACTCCGTGCATTTTTCTCAGCTCCTATTCTCCTGTCATTGTATTTCAGGGCAGGATGGCTAGCTTCTTTGTAGTCCACATAATACTTGTCATTTTTAGACAGTATTCCCAGCTCTGCTGCTCCTTTTCCATTTCCTTTGACCTCCTTGTTTCTGTTGGCAAAGCTGCCTGCTTTTCATGGAGGGTTCAATCTGTTCTAACAGTCAGCAGGTGAGATCTCGGTCTTGGGTGAACCATGATACTTCTGAGGCCCATTTTGCTGTCCTTGTTACGAATGTATGCGGCTTCTCTCAGCATCAGTGTCCTTGCTGGCTCTTGAAGCACAAGCCTACTGCAGCTTCAGAGTTGTCTTTCAATCTGTGTTTTCCACCATAACCCATTCAAGAAATTTACTTTAAAAAAAGGGAAGCTTTCCAGCCTTTAGCAAGCTTTCATGACATCTTTGAGGACATTTTCTAACAGCTCTTCTTAATTGCATCAAGTTAATGTGAACGAGACTAGAAATACAACGTCTGATTCTAGCGATAAAAGCTCTGTTGCATTTGAGGAATGTGACTATTGACTGTTATTCTCTTCTGAGCATCCTCTGATCTATAGGACAGCATTGATGAAACAGGCTACTTTGAATTATAAAGGAAAAAAGCCAATATTATGAAGGTCATAGCTTTTATAGTGCAATGGTAAAAAGCAGGGCAAAGAATTGTTCGCCTGGTAGCCTTTGGTGTAACATAGCTCCCTGGCACTAGCTAAGGTTTTGGCTTTGTTGTTGCTGCTCCCTTGCTTGCATACCTGCCTTCTGATGGTTTCTTGCGTAGGTTCAGTGCACTGATGTAGTCCAAATGGGGCATAAAGTCAAGAACAGCCATGTTAATCAGGACAGGATAGTCCCTTTGCCTGGGAAGAGACAGAAAGCCCAGAAGAACAACTAGGCAGTGGAGTGTCCTGGCAAAAGGTGAATGAATCATTTAAAATAGAGTACTGCACTGTCATTGTAAAATATGTGCTGCTCTTGCTATTAAGTTGTAATCATCATTTCGCATAACTCCTAACTAAACCCATAGGCAGTTTTTTTTGCCTGTTGGGTCAGGTTGGTGATGGTTTTGAGACCCATATGGGTCCATCTGATGTGGAGCTATTGTGGCTATTCTGTGAAACATACGAACAGCACAGCCCTCTGGTTTGAAAGCAGCAGCACCCCTAGATGGGCAGAAATCCAGGAAAATGAGTGGATACGTATTTTTGCATCCAATGATACTTATAATGCATGCAGACTCCCTGTGCTCCAGCAGTTTGCTGGACTTCAGGTGTAAATCATTCTGGCAGTGTTGGTAGTAAATACTACTTCAGTGTGTGGGGGGTGGGATAGTTTTGAATAGATGACTTCTGGACCTGTGTTAGGAGGCTGCTGGCATCCTTGTTTGAGGTTTTTGCCTCTCAGAGCTGAATTCTTGGTTTCTTGTGTAATGCCTGTTCACAAGCTACCTAAATTTTTGAATGCATAGCTTCCTCCCGACTTCAGAGAAAATGCATGTGGTATGTGCGTATATGAAATGCATACATATGTATAAGTTTTTATGTTTAGTACCAGAATAAAAATTAGTCTAAAAATAATTTAGATACAGTGAAAGGTCTCCAAAGTAGGTGCAGAATCTAAGTCCTACAAAATAGCATGGTTTCTTCACATATGAACATCTGCACTCCTTGTTTCTGTGTCTGAGATTGCTTTGTTACTCTTGGTTGCATTAACTTGCTCCATCTTCCACTCTATAGTTCTGTTGTAGTGAAACTGAAGGAAATTTTGCATCTTATTTGCTCACCTGTATTGGTGTGTTGGGAATTGCTTGTGAGCCAAGGAGGATTTCCATCCTGTTTCAGGAGCAGATGTAACATCATCCGTACAGGAAGCGGTGCTTGTCCCTCTGTAAATCTGTTGCTGTTCCTAAATTCTTGGGGACCCGTGATGGGGTAATCATTAGACCTGGTGTGTGTTTGCATAAGCCTGGGAAGTGGCAGAGATGGAGGAAAGAAGTCACGGTGGTACAGATGTGTATGTGCCCTGTTAGCTGGGGAGGATGGCTGAGGCACCCCATACCACTGCAGGCAGTCTGGGTAGCCCTGCAGTGCTGTGGTTTTGGCCGAAGTGGAGTAGACATGCAACAAGGCAGGGGAAGAGAGAGAGGGAGAGAGATAGCACTCTGGTTTCCAGCAGAGTCACAGGAGGTGCCCCTTGGTGTGCTGGGTGCCCTCGGCTGCTTTCTCCGGTGCACATGGGTGCCCAGGGCTGCCTGGCTGCATTTCTTTGGGCTGGCCCAGCAGCGTGGTGGCTGAGTCAGGAGCTGCCCAGCTGCTGCCCTCCCGTGGCACGTGTGGCAAGCTGGCACCTCTCACACTCCTTTGGGGCCGCTTGGAAATGCTCCTGGCTCGTCTAGTGTAGTCCTTGCTGTGTTGTCATCTGCTGCCCATATCAATTCTACCTGAAAATCATTGATTATTTCTTGCCTTTGTACTAAAAGCCTAATTTGGTTCTGTACAGCTCTCTTCCATGTCCGGTAATTGCTTTCCTTTTTTCCTTCCATGCTGTATTTGGCACAGTCGTGTTCTGATTTGTTCTGTTAGACTCTTGAGACACTTCCCTCAAGCTCCCTATGCCACATATCACCCTATATTCCTTCCCTATTTTCCTTCTGGTTTGAAATGTTACCAATTTGTATGAGATAGAAAGAAGCGCAGGATCCTGTATAAGACTTTTTTGTGCCTTATGCCATGGTCAGTTCCTGACAGAAATAACTCTCTTGCTGTATCCAACGCTGCTGTATCCAAGGCTGCTGCTTCCTTGCTGTGTCAGTATGATGACCTGCACACTGGCTAACAGTGCTGATCAGTACACTAACGCTTTCTTTCCAGTCTGTTTCAGTTCTGAGCCACCAGTTTATGACAAAGGTCTGGTCATCTATGTTCCAGTGCAACCACAGAAAACAGCTTTGAGAGAATCCTCTGGAGGTCTCTCATTCAACCTCCAGCTCAAAACAGGGATAACATCAAAGTTGGGTTAAGCAGCTCAGGGCCTTCTCCAGTTGGATTTGGAAAAACCTCAAGTCTGAGGAACTGTATTAGTAAGTTTTCTCCAAACAGGAAGTCCCCCTTGGCATGACTCTGTCCTGTCTTTCAAGAACCTTTGTTCTGGAAGTCAAAATCGTCTCTGCAGAACTGGTTAATGATTATGATGTTGTATCAAATACCATATTGGTTTGTTTTTATTGATGCAAGTTATTAACTCCAACTCTGTCACTTCCCCACTTGACTTATAACAGTGACTGTTATGAAATATGTGCCTTTTCTTGAGAAGGGGATGCTGGCAAAAGCCATTTCTGTATAGGTCAGTGTGCCTGTTTCTAACCGATGCTCCACTGATACTCTCAAGTTATCCAGTAAACTGATAATGCACAAATCTTCTTTGAGGAGATAATTTGTTTTATAAAATTATGACTATGCAGATTATCTTTCTGTGTTTGTTATTCATCACGTTTCCAGTTAAACGTGGGTTCAACGTGCTATGAGGTATGGGCCCAGTCCTGCTCAAACAACTGGCAGACTGGGCTGTGCTTTCTGGCAGCACAGTCCTTTCACTGTAAATTGCCCTTTTCACTGTAAATTACTCAGTTCCTTGTTTTTTGCATTGCTGCAGATCTAAAGTCTGCAAGCACGTCTTCAAAAACAGTGAACCTCAGTCCTGAGAAGTCGTCCCTTTCCTCAGAAATATCCTGGTCCTTCTTCACTGTTTGAGCTTCTGGCCCTCTCGTGAGGTCTCCTGGGGAGTATGGTCCTCTCTGGAGCTTGTCTTTCTGCTGCTGCTCATGAAGGACTTTAGGACTTTGTTTCTACACTAGTGTGGTTTTGTGAGCAACCACCATTTAAATAACTCTTAAGCCCCTGCTTTGAAGGAAAAACAATGAGTTTGGAAAGGACTGTTGTCTATAAATGCACAAAGTGTGGAGAAATTGCCCCAAGGAAAAAATGAATGGAAGGGGGCAGCTTTTGGCATAAAAATATCCCATGTGCCTGTGATATTGCAGTCTGGGAGATCCCTGCCTGTCCTGTGCTTATAGTGACGTCTGTAGTGACTTGCAGTAGGAATGGTAAGTCAGAGTAGTAGTATTTTCTCTGTTCATCAAGGGTAGAGTCAAAGCCAAAGTTCCCATGAGGTTATGAGAGACTAATACTTCAGAGAAGCAAATCACTCAGCTGCTGGAAATAAACACATACCTTTGTGTTCTGCCATTTCATTGTTTTGATATTTTGAAATCTGAAACCGATATTCAGTGTTTTTGCTGAGCAAATTTACATTAGGCGCCAAGTCTAGTAGCCAGGAATTGTAACTTCAGCACGTGCTGAGCTCTGCATGCAATGTTAAACACTGTATTTCATGTTTCCCTCTGTTTTTGCAGGATTAACCTGAATATTGGCAGTTTGAAACAGAAGGCTGAAGGCCAGCCTGGCTGGAGCACAGCTGCAGTGAGTGCTGCTGCAGCTCGAGACGTGGCGGGACTCCTGGTGCACGGCTACAGCAGGCGTCACAGCCAGGCAGAGCCAAGCGGGTCAAGCCACTTCTGGGGAAAAAGCATAGGCAACGTGGGAACTCCCATGCACTGGGAAACCACACGGCGCCAGACGTCAGCCCACAGACACAGGACACAGGATTTGGGGGTGTAAGTTGGGAGAAACATTTTGTTTTATATAGACCAGTGAAGTGAATTATTTCAACTCGCTGTTTTCAATGTCCATGTTTCTACTGAAGACTACAGTACTTTAACAAAGCTTTTTCAGCCATTAGTATTTAAAATGTTATTTTTTGATGGAACTTTTCAAACACACACAAGTTAAGAAAAATTTTACTCTGTATCTGGGACTTTGACTGACTGACTGACTGAGTGACTAATTCTTCCCCACTTAAGTATGTTGTTTCAGATTTGCCTTGTTAAAAGGTTCCTTGGGACCACTCTGCAAAATTTAGTTAGTGGATAAAGTAGGCATAAATATTTATGCTCTTATTAACCTCATTTCCTTTGGTGATCAGGAGTAATTTTTAATACTCAGGAAGAAATGATTTAATATCTGTGAAGTTATAAAATTTTATCTGAACTGAAAATCAAAACACTTCTGAAAATTAGCATGAGTTATCTATTGACTACCACTGGATTCAAGAGAAAAAGGAGTTTGTACATTGTATTTCTACCTTTTCTATTTAGGGAAAGAGGAGAAAAATATGAAGTCACACAAATCATCAAAGCAGTGAATTGTGAAGTGGAAATTGGTAAGGATCTCATTTAAAGTAACACAGCTGGTGGGGTAATATATCAATAATGTCTTCTGTAGTCTTGAGTCTCTTAATAGAAATTTTGGTCCTGTTGCCCTTAGCTGTGGTTTCTAGGTAAGAACCATGGTACACAAGACTTGTCAAAACCTTTCTGTATGTGAGTAATGCAAGCCGAGGGTCTGTTCTAGACATGCCATTGTGCGTTGTGCTGTGTCATGCCATCATTCTCCCACTCCCTTGCTGTCCTCCCTGCCCTGTCCAGCCTCTCCCAAGTGTTCTACTTGCTGCTCTTGTCAGACTCAGATGTATTACAATTTCTTTAGTAAGAAGAAAGTGGTATGTATCATTTCCTGCACAGCATGGCTGCAAAATGTCTAATGCTGTGTGATGGCAAACACTCTGCCCACACAACAGAGTGGTGATTCAAATCTGATTTTACACCATAACTTTTTTTTTGCGTACAGATATTTAATATTGAGTAACACAAGGAGATAGTCTAGAAAGGACAGTTTGAGTACGTCTTGTCTGAGACATCCCCTATTGCCAGCTGCAGCTGCCAGATCCTTAGGAAGGCTTCCAAAAGCTCAGAAGAGAAGGAAGTTGAGCCTTCTCAAACATTAGCTTGAAGTTCTTCAAATCTACTCATATATGTAGTGGGTAAAAGTAGAAGTGTGGTTTTAAAATGAAAGATAACACTTTCATATTCTTAGAAGTCCAGCAGCTGGTTCTTTCAGAAATATTGCAGTGATGAGATGCACACAAATCCTGAAGCTGCCAACATGGAGATAGAGACTGCCAGCAAGGCTTTAGTTTAGAGATGTTGGGTGTTTCATGTTTGGCTTGCTTAGCCTGTTCTTGTGCATTTTCCCTGCATGCTGGGATGGCCTGAGATTGGCCTCTGAGGAGGAGAAAACCCATTTTAAAATCCAGGTGCTGGTTTCTTAGCATCCTGCAGCTGTGAGGCAGTTCACATGATACCTCTTTCCTCTCCTGCTGCTGCTCCAGCTCGTGTGGTGGAGCAGGAACAGGGCTACCAGGTACCTGCAGGAAGGTCAGGATCCCTGCTCACGGTCCAGCCCTGCTCCACGGCTTGGAGGTTGGGCTGGGAAATCCTTTGCAGCTGGACTGGGAGAACAAGGGAGGGAGGTGTGGGCTGGTGTTTGGGCAATCCCATGTGCAAGTGAAGGGGAGAAGTTGGGGCTTGGCTGGCCCTGTGAGCCAGTTGCACTGGTTTTCCAGTTCCCTGGCAGCTCAGCTCAGCTCCTTTCACTGTGTCAGTCCCCATGATCCCTAGCTGTGCCCAAAGCACAAAAGCAGTCTATGCATAAGTAGGAAAGTAGTGAAAAAACAATTGACCTGGAAACGTGATTTCCAGCTAATCACACCTGAGTCCTTTGTTCAGAAATAGTGTGATTCAAGCACCTTTTTTCTGTGATCTTTTAGCTTTCCTGTGTGGTCTGGAGTTATTGTAATGTGCACATTAAAGCCAAAAGATTAAAGACCTCTGACATCTTCCCACATTAAGGGCATAACATTTCTTTCAAAAAGAAATCTGAAGATAAAGCACACCACATGCGTCCAGAGGCTGGGTGCTTGCTGCATGCATTCTGTGCCAGCAGTGACTGCAGCCTGTCTGCTTGAGCGGGGTGATGGCTGTGACAGCAGAGTGCTCACTGCTGTTGTTGAGTGTCCCGGCTTTTGCGACATGACTGCAATCCAGATTTTTTCTTTTGCCAGTTTAGCTTATGCTTCCTGGCTTTTGTGCTCAGCTGATGCAGTTTTCATGCTGTTTCCCCCAGTGGCAGAAGCTGTTGGCTAGCTGCAGACTGATGGAGAATGGTTAGCATCGTGATTCATAGCAAAAGCTAAGCCCAGTATGTGCAGATACAGTACCTGTATCTGTTTCCTATTTCCAGCCTCTACGTTTTATCTTGGTATACTTTTACTGAAGCTGCAGCACCCTCCCTCTTCTGCTGTTTTTATCTTCACATAGGCATCATAAACTTCAGTCAAGTTGCCTTCTAATCTTCTCACTGATAAAAAGAATTAAATTCTTGGTTTGAGCTGTGTAAGATGTCTTTCATGCAGTCGTTTGGGGGGGGGGTATGCCCATGCTCTTTGGATCTTGTCACTAGGAGGGGTGTTTTGATCCTCTGTCAGGTGTCGGTGGGTAACCCTGTTCTCACTCAGGGCTCTGCTTTTAAATCAAACAGTAAATAGTGTTTGTTCCTCGGGCTGCAGAAATGTCGTGGGAGCTCCCAGCCTGTTGTGACTCATTACCAGGTGCTGCTGGGAGCTGGCACGCTCCGTCTGTCTGGCCTCTGCTAATCACGGTCTGTCTCCTGGCTTCCCCAGAAGCTGCCTGGTACACGGTGTGCTTCGCAGCGGCATTGGAGAGCAAGCAGCACTGGAAGGAGCTGATGGCAGTGGTTTGCTTTTCTGCTGGAAGGCGTAGATCAGCTGTCCGTGGGACAGATGTGGGAGCACCCATTTTGGGAGAAACCATGCACCAATGTGATCAGGCCTCTGCTGTCCCTTCCTGGCAGGAAGGGTGGTATGTCTGGAGCAGCACCAACCCTTAGTCATGATTTAAAGTGGAAGGGAAAATGAGAAATAGTCCAAAGTCATATTTTTAGCTAGTGTTTTGTGAATGGTTAATTCTCCAGCTTTATCAAAGGCCTAATCTTTATGTGGAACCTCCTTTTCAGTCCAATGAAAGGCCATTGCGGCCTGTGTTTAAAAGTAGAAGCCTGTGAATAAGATATGTTGTTCCAGCAGTCCCGAAGCACCGGGAACACAGTGGAAAAGAGAAATGCGCCTTTGTGAGTAGCAAACTTTGTGGCAGTAGGCGTTATTTAGGTTCTGCAGGGACTGACTCCCTGTGGTTAGCTTCTCAGTCTCTTGAGGCAGAGGCTAGAGAAGACGTTTGTACATCCTCGGTGCAGGATGCAATCTGGTGGTTTTGAACACTGTTAAATTGAGTGGTAAATATTTTGCATCCTTTCACTAACCATCGATTTCTAGGCATTTTTATGAAGTCTAATGTTAAGGTCCCTGTAGCTCAGGTGAATCATTTCTTCCTTGGGAAGGAAGTAAGAATGAAAATAATAAGGCTGGCTTGTTCTGAAGCCCTAAAGATACCAGCGTTGTTCAAATGAAGAATGACTTGCACTCCTCTACTATGTGTTGAAAATATGTAATACAGGAATTCAAGAGGTTTGTAGGTATTTTTTCAGGATGTGTTAAGCAGAAACCCCGAGTCACTCAGTGTAGCAGGGACAGCAGCTTCCAGCAGCTTTTTTGGTTGGTGCAGGAATGTCTGTGTCCTAAGGGAGCATCTTCCAGCACCAGAACTGGTTGGTGCACCTGGTGTAGGTGGGTTGTCCCATCCCTGCCAGTCCTCTAGCCTAAGTCATTGTCCACAGTCAGTATTCCAGACTAATGTTTTCTTGTAGTTACTGTCTCCAAAGTACTGATAAAGAATAGAGAAATTATTTTCAATAGATATCTGGAATTCCTTTGTATTTCCAAATAGGCCGCTTAGTCTCAAGATTGTACTATTGCACTATTTCAATTTGACTAATGTCTAAAACAGCTAAATGAGTAATATCAATGTTTAAACATTAGCTGTAGTGAAATCACAAAAAAATGAGATTAAAGCCTAGATTCCCGTGAAGACATTTTGCTTACATGAATAATTCCTTTGGCTTCAGTTGTGTTCTCTTCCGAGGTAGCTGTTCTTATAAATGGGATGTCGTGTTCCCGTAGAAAGGAGGAGCGGCATTAAAATCTTTGATTTTGAAATAATGTAATTTTGGTATTGAAATTTTATATTAAGGCTTTAGGCTGTCATAAATAATTGATACATCAACACATTGTTAATGTAACTTTTAAAATGTAGGGAATCACAAAACTAAGAAAAGAAAAGTTCCTTACTGACATTCTTACTGACAGTATGTGAAAACCACTTTTGCTGAGAGAACGGTTGAAAAAATAATTTGCGTCTATATTTGTGCATGAACAGTTTAAAATCTTTGAGTGTTCCAGAGTAAATGATGAACATAATCCTATATGATACCTGCAGCAAAAGGAGTTGTAGTTGATGGCTTGGATATTACTTCATGGAGTAGCATCCTTTTATTTCCTGTGGGTACTAACCCAATTTCTGTTGTTTAATAGTTGCAGAATTTTCAAAGCTTTTGGTTTCACTGTATCGCAAACTGATACTTTTTCTGCATACATTCCAAAAAAAAATTTGTTTTATGCCAAGTGAAGCAGACACATTTGACAGGACCGCAATATATATATCTAAATGTAAAAGAGCGTAGTGCTAGAGCAGATAGCAATAGCACACTGGAGCACTATATTTTTTTATTTCAGTTTTGTTATGTTCGTAAACTGCACTTTTTCCTAAACAATATTTTTTTTATTATGGTGATTGGTTGCTAGTCTTTCCTAATTTATTTTAGAATTTTAAGTGAGCAATTTAAAAGGGACATGGGGTTGCAGTTTGGATTTGCAATATTATTTCATTAATTCTGTCTGATAAATTAAGATATGGTATCATCATAGATGTCAAATGGTTTCTTGCCTTTTAGACGAAAAAAGGTATTTCCAGAGGAAAACCAGTTTTGTAGCTGTTATTGAGCTGAGTTTGTAGTTTAAGACAGAGACTTGGCCAATTGGTATATGAAAAAACATGTCACATCTTCAGTTCCAGGCTAATGCTATAGTTTTATGGGGTCAGGAGCAAAATCTGCCATGAAGGCATCTCTTTCCTAGGAACAACATCTGAGAAGAGGAGTGGGACCAAAGCCCTGGTAGTTATTCACAGTTTGTCTCAAACTGGAGGCAGGCTCTGTTACCCATTCCTTTAGAAACTGGTCGATGGTAGTTTGAAGTGGGAAAGGTTCCTTCTTTATTCCTAGTTGAAGAAGAAAATGGTATATAAAAATGCCAAGAGGGACAAATTCTAGAATTTAAATCCAACCAACAAAAGTCCCAGTCAGCTGCATTTGCTTAGCAGCTAGTGTGTGCTTGCACTTACTTGTGTCCAAGCAGAGGAATGCATGAATTGTTCAGGCAGGAATAAAAGGTTTCTTTCAGTTGTGTGCCTTAACTGGGTGTTGAAAGGCTGGTGTCAAGTCTATTTTAATTAATAAAAAGCTAGCTCCTATGGTACTAAGAAGGGTGTAAATCAGTCAGTAGAAATGGTGGCTGTGTCTGCATGAAAAATACTCCATCTTTTGGTTTTCTTATTTGACCTCTCTGTGAGAAACTTTTTGACACAACTCATTTCAGGATGTAAACTGAGCAAAAATGAGCTGAGCAGTACAGCTTTCTGTCTCTAAGCAGTGTTATTTCCTGAACCAACATTAAAATTCGAAGGACAGATGATGCCAGGTTTAACATACCTGTGATTCTTTTCCTGTGAAACCATGCTTTTGAGATGCTTATGCAGCTTGTGCTTTTCAAATAGGAAAGCAAATACATAAAGATTGGAACTGGCGTTTTTTGTCCTGTCTGTTCATGTGGCTGGTGGTGAGTGCCTCCAGACACTCACCTCACATTTACGTGGTTCTTGCAATTAATTTTCTTTCCGGAGGTAGGAGTCTCCTGCCCTTTGTGTGTGGGCATTAAGAGATCTGTGTAACTGTCCATCCTTTTTCTTCCATAAAATGATGCAGAACCGAATTTGCACTTCTACCATTTTGCAAATTTAAAATACATTGGAAAATCACTTTAAGTTACTGGAGTGGAATATGGATATCTGTGCATATGCAAAGCATAAGAGTGCTGCTCCCCTTAGCTCCTTCGATGGATGTCACACCTGGACCAGGGGGTCCCCATGGAGGGGTCCGTACAGGTGGTCCCTTCACCTCAGCCCGTAACTTGGTTTTCTGCCTGTTGTTGTGCCTCTGTGCTCCTCTGTGCTTGAGGAGGTGGGTCTGGTGGCTCCTGGGGAGGGCTGAAGCAGGGTGGTATTTGGACTCTCTGCTCCTTTGCAATTTTGCAGGTGGGCTTTTTGTCGCAAAACTTAACAGAAACTGTTTCCTGCCTGATGTGCAGGATGCTTATCCTCAGGTTTCACAGATCTCGATTGCCCTGGAAGGAAGAACGAACTCTTTAAGCAGTTGGTAGGAGCGGTGCTGTGTTTGTGGCTCCTTGCTGTGCATTCCCTTTTCCCTGTGCAGGGGGCTACCCTGGCACTTTCTGCAGTTGAAGAGTCTCACCTCTCCCAGGAAACCTGAGCTGAACAAGTAGTGGTGCTAACAAGGTTAGTTAAACTGGTGGAAAACTGGGCTGGCCTGGAGGCAGGGACTGTTTTTATCTTTATTTCACTTAAATGTATTCAGTGTGGTTAGAGGTACTTACATGGTTTTCACTAAATGGCAGAGCCATGTTTCACATCGTGCAGTGCTGCTCTTTGTGGATTACCTGAGTGCGTCCTCCTGGTGTTCTCCCAGTGCCACTTGTTCTCCAGTTACCTTTCAGCTGAGCAAACGGAGAGACCAGCTCAGTGTGAAAGTCAGCAATGCTGAAACTTAACATGGGTGTAACAACAGGGTTTCACCTTAGAGCAAATGAGCTAGGAAGGTGGCACTAATAGCTGGTAGTGGTAGCACTGGAATTGCAGGAACCCCTGACACCTGCTCGGCCAGGTAGTCCTTAATTGCCTTCAAGGAAGATCATCATTGCTTAAGGAGAATCCTAAAATCTTTCTCCTTTCACAAAGATGTTAGGATTATCTGTTACCTAATAAAGAGCTCAAAATTTTAGCTGGATACACTTCTCAGTACCTCTCCAACCCTTTTAAAACTTCCACAGCAATTAGAGATACTGTTTCATAGATGTGAGATGCAGTGTACGGAATGAAATTACAGTTATCCGATCTCTGATTCGATTCTCATTGTATGGATAAAGCCTTGAAACATGTTCAGTTGAGTTGTAAAAACATGTTCTTCAAATGGGTTTCAAGTATCCTTTATAAAGTATAAGTTAGTTATACATAAGTTAGTTATATATAAGTATAGTAACACTATAGTGTAGTGTTTTTTTAACAAACAAACAAACAAAAAAGCATTTTCTCCTGGTACTGAGCAGATGAGTGTCGTTTCCTGGGGGGCAAAAGCATCCAGCTCACCCAGCCGTGTCTGCTGGTGAGGGCTGCAAGAGCAGAGCAGGCTGGCAGTGCCCATCCCGCCATACCAGCTATCATTTCACTCTTTTCATACAGACTTGGACTGTTGCATTTAGCCACAGAGCTAGAAAATAAACTTGTGAATTCTTTTTCATTTTTGTTAGGCTTTCAAGTATTGTAAGTACTATATAACTGCTCCTTATGTGTCATGCGTGTGGGATAATTCTTACCCTGTAAAACTGTCTACAGCTGTCAATATATAGGGATTTGTTTGCGCTTAGTGGTAAACCCATTTCAAGTCCTGATTCTCATGAACTGTGTTTATTTAGGTTGTTTGAAATTCATGGAATTACCAACTGGGGTGATACGGCATATAAGAAATAAGATTTGTAAAACAGCTCCAGTTTATAATAATGTAAAAACTTGACCCTTAGTTAACGAATGCTAGCAGTTTTGTCTAAAGATTAATTATAACTTTATTTAAAACAATGCTTATGTAGAATGAGAACTATCAAAAACTTTTAAAAAATATTTTTTCAGTGGATGTTACCACAAATATTGGAATTTCACATAGTTTATAGTGCATGTTCTAAGTGTTCCAAGTGAAAGAGTTTTGTTGTGGACATAGGGCTACTAGATTGGGAAAATATTAAAGATGTAGACACAGTATTCGCAGTATGGTGATTTACAATTTGGTGTGTTTAAATATAGCCCATTGCAGTGTGGGAAGCTGACTCCAGTTGACACTGCATTGAGCTTTCCGAACATTTTTAGTACTTCATGGTAAGGCCAAAATATTATTGCTATGTTTTCCTGGATTATTGGTGTTACTGGAAAATGCCGCCATGCAATGTTGGGAAATTGAAATGTCTTTGAAAAAAACAAGATTGAATTAATGCAGTCTTCTAGTATAGGAACTTTAAATATTTTATCAGAATCTTTCTTGTCCAACTTGACCAAAACAGTTTAATATAGAATATATGCATTTGTAAGTTTGTTGTGCCCGTTGCTGTACAATGTGTGCTGTGTAACTTGAATTTAGCTTGCTTAGGGAAAGACTTTGTAGTGTGCCAGCACCCTCTTGTGGGTAGTGTAATAGCAGGGAATTTTGTCTTTCAAGGTGCAAGTATCAAAATCCACCCTTACAGTAGTGGATATATATTGTACCAGGTAGGGTTGGTATCCCCCACTCTGAACAACTACTGGACTGCAAGTGTTTTCGCAAAACATCGCCACTTGACTGAAATACTCTGTTGCTTTGGAGATCACTTCTATGACTTGCTGAACGTCAGGATCATTTTAGAATAATGCGTCTTCACATTGATAAATTCACGTAATTTTTTTTTTTTATAAATAAGAGTTTATCTGTAATAGCAAAACCATTCTGCTTCTGACTGAGCAGGAATGCCGTTTATATGTAAGTGGAAATAAAAGAAAATTTCTTGTAGAGTCAGTCCGTCCAGTTATCCTGTATCTTTCTTACTCTACATCTGCCTTTTGTTTCCCTTCCCAGCATTGGTAGCTGAGGGATTTTCCAGTTTTGCAGGGACTTCAGGAGAATGAAAGATGATACCAATAGTATCAAGAAACTGGTGTTTGAAAACGGGAGTATAATGTGAGATGTTGTTTGTATTGGTTATAATCAGCTACTACAAATAAAATTTAAGATTTAAGTTTAAAAAAAAAACAACAA
Organism: Chauna torquata; assembly: GCA_013399475.1. Lineage (NCBI taxonomy): Eukaryota > Metazoa > Chordata > Aves > Anseriformes > Anhimidae > Chauna > Chauna torquata. Next base: position 19,234 of record VXAL01006797.1, on the reverse strand, counting down.
GAAGGCAAATTTAGATTTGCTTGCAGGATATGTTGGTTGTGGTAACACAGAAGTTGATTTTAGTTTTAAGCCATTATTGACCATTTGTCTTTTGCTGACCTTTTCTGCTAGAAGGTGCAGGGATTGCAGATTGGATTCTCCTAAACAGCTGCTTGCACCTCTGGGGTGTTTTTCTTGGCCTAAATGCTAAACATCTTCAGTCTTTTTTTTTTTTTTTTTTCCCACCAACCAGAAGCCTCCAGAATAATGTTTCTCCCCTTCCCTTTGCTGGGCTTACATGGGAGTTTGCTCTGTGACTGATATACTGTTTATTACTGTTAATGTGCAGTATGTGCTGTTTATTCTCACAAATCAGACATTTGTCGCCTTTAAGGTCAGGAGTTACCATCTTTGAAAGATAAAAATATTATGTGTGTTTTCTCTTTTTGCAGGTTGCAGAATGAGCATGTGTCTGTACTAGTTAAAAAGGTAAGCAGACCATATTTACAAATATATAGTGAGAGTCTTTGTATTCTGACAAATGCATGCATATCGTAATTTGGAGAAGATAATTCATCTTAATGTATTGACAGAGTTTTTCAAAACTTATAAATTTTATATTTGTACACTAAACCATTTCAAGAATATTGGATGAGAACAATTTGAAAATAGAGAAAATATTAAGAAATCTCTAACTATATCAATTTGCTGTTCATGTTACAAAAAAGTACTTACCCTTTTGACTACAAATTTGTATCCAGTCAGTATTAATAAAATAAATATGAAAAGCTGACATGTAGGACTTGGGAGTTTTCGAGTATATGAGCCGAGCTTGATAACTGATTGTAATGGGAAGGGAGAAAATATGTCCAGTTTGTAAGCCTCTTTCCTAAAGCCAAGTATCACCCTACCTGCTTGACTTTTTTTAATAGCTTCAAGATCTTTGGGACTTTTTAAACCTGATTTAAAATTATTTTAGATTTCTGTTCCAATTAACTGTTGGGTTAATTGGGTAGCTGCAACTACAGTCTCTTAAAGTGTGGCAAAAATATGGATGCTACTTAATCAGAGATCTAGGCTGCTTGGTTTTATTCTCTGAATGGCTACCACTTTTTCCTTGGAAGCACAACTTAAATGTATTTCTGACAGTCATGGGTATTTAAGGAATCAGAAATAAAATATGTTAAAAATGAGATGTTCGGCCCTTGAAGAAAGCCCGTAAGAAGGATAGCTGATGGTAGCTAAAACAAAACTTCTTAATATGCAGATATGCAGAAGCAGTTTACTGTAAAATAAATCTGCAAGCATCGTAAGTTATTTCTGATTTTGAGCTGTCCTGCAGACTTTCTTGGTCAATGGAGTATTAGATGTAAAATCAATTATTTATGTAGTATAACAGTAGATGGTGCTGTTGGAGCAGATTTAATCACCTGAGGAACTGAACTGCAAAAGCTCTGAGGCATATGGTATCAGAGCTGCTTGGAGTTTCTGGTGTGCAGCCAGGAGCTTTGTGTCGGATGAGTTTGCTGTGCAGAGCAAATGCTCAGGCTATAATTAGCCTACAGCAGATTCTAGCAGTTACTGCTAGTTTATATTTATTCTTGCTGCAAGAATAAAAAGAAATCTTGCTGTTGGTCTGTGTCATCCTAATGCTTGAAAAATACATGAATTGCATGTGGGGAAGAGTCACTAACAGTGCTCACAAAATAAAGTGTGCAGACATTTCCTCAAAGAGTATAAGCTGATAACAGTGGCCAAATCTTTAAATAAATAAGACTTGCAAGGATTTTTTTGCTGGTGCATGGAGACTTTTCGGGTAATATATAAAAAAATCTGTAATGACTTTCTTTTCTGTTCTGTGATCATGCTCTCTTTTTGTCCTTTTTCTCCTTTCCCCAGTAGCTTTGCAACTTACCTGATTTGAAGCAAATCTGATGGATACATATAGATATGATAGATTACTCCCATGAGTTTTGTAAAGAGTGCTGGCTGAAAGAGATACCTGACAAGGGATGCAGTATGGCCTTGAGCCTCTAGATACTAGAGAATCTGCACGGGAAGGGACTATAAATGTCCCAGCTACAGGATCTCCAGGTTGAACTCGTGGATACTTAGCCACAAAAAAACAGTTTATCATAAGCCATAAATCCAGAGAAACCTAGGCTGGCTTTGTTCTTGTCATCTAGATTGTAGAGGCTTTAAAAAGCCTCAAGACCCTCCGTTGATCCTTTCAGGTAACGAATTGTTGACCTGTAAGTGCCTATTTTAAAGAATTCCCTGGTGTCAGAAATCATGCAGTTGCAACTAAAAAGTCTGTGGTGGTTTCCACTGACTGTGTGCCAGCCATCCTTTGTTAATAGTTATACCTTCCTATAAATGCAAGTACCATCCATGAACAGTAGATTGGGTAACTCAGATACTTGCATCTCTTTCCATCCTTTCTTTCTGTTGGATGCTTCAGTAGTTGATACACTCTTGCTCTTACTGCTGCTTTGCTTGTTAGTCCTGTTGTGTTCTGGGTAGATGCTTAAACAGTGCTGCATCCAGTGCTGCATCTGGCTGGTGGCTGGTCACCAGTGGTGTTCCCCAGGGCTTAATTCTGGGGCTGATTCCATTCAACATTTTTATCATGCCTTATTGTCCCAGGGAGGCTGGTTTGGGAAATTGGTCTTAAATGGTGATGAGACTCCGTTCCCCCTGCACTTCTTGACCAGTGGACGTGTAATAGCGAGCCCATGATGGAGTTGGTGGCTTGTTCCACCACGGTAAGTTCTTTTTAAATTGTGCAAGTTGAGCACGAATGCTCCTTTCAGTATTTCTTCATCCTTAGTGAAATAGTGTCCATTGACATAGATGCTGAAGCAGAACTTCAACTCCTCTGGAGTGAGTGGAAGTTTGCAGCCCTTAGCACTTAGGTTTCCTGCAGAAATCGTATCAGTCAGTGAGTTAACTCAACCTCAAAAGCTTTCTGTCACAAACTGGAGATACAAAAGCTGCTACCTGAGACCTAGAGAACAAGTAGCAGTGGAGGGACCGTGGAGAGGTAGACCCCTTGTTAGCAGGTCAGCTCAATCTCAATGGTGAGCTGGGGTATGTTGGTTTCAGTTAGTGACATACCCCTAATTTAGGATGCCATGGGTGATGTATTTTCCAAAAATGCAAGTCTGGCTAGTTGTCAAAATACGGTACGATGATCCATATCAGTCATCTACCAGAGTTTATCCAGATTTGATCGTTTGCTGTCTTCCAAAGAGCCAAAGCCTGGTGCACTGAAACATGAAGGTCTGTGAGAGCAGGTTGGAGCGATTTGTCAGGAGAAGTCACCTCACACTAGTAACACGCTCAAGAAATCTGCAGAGCTAGCACCCCTCTGGTCAGTCATCAGATCATCCTGTAATTCATGGGTCCCCATCCCCTGACGGTAAATGTTCCCTGTCCCGTAAAGTTTAATCTATGGGCAGGATTAAAGGATAGCTGTCACCTTCAATCCCTGCTGTTGATCCACAGGACCCACATTTCCCTTTCAGTCAGTTGCTTACAGTGGGAAACAGGTTAATACCACATTATCACATAAGGGCGTGTGTTGCTTTTCTGTTTATAAAAGGGCTGGAAAATGACACAATGAATGTTGACATTGGGAAATCTGTTAGCAAAACCTGGCATAAGAAAAAATATATGAAAAATGTCACTGAAACATTCCTGTTTGAGATTTCTAGATCTGTGTGATTCACAAATATATTTTGTGTGTTTCTAGGCAATATATGAAATATGTAACTAAGATCATGAGAAACAATTATAAAGGATGCTGAAGGCATCTTTGTTTTATGCAACTAGGGTGTATAAACTTCTCCTTTCTTATATCTCATCTTGTTTCTGAGAAAATGTGTAAGGCTGGAGCAAAGCCAGAGAGTTGCCCTCCTTTTTTAATAGTAAAAAAAGCAAAAATAAATTTACCTTTCCACAGCCAGTAGCGATAAAGGAAGACCGATGAGAATGTCTTTGATACTGTCATCTGAAGACAACAATCTGTCCTCACCCCTCTTGCTGTCAAGCTGTACGGAAGGGTTAATTGTCACGTGCCTCTTGCGGCTGGCAGGAGCAAGCTGCAGCGCTCCGCTTGGTGAAGGGACCTGGCATAGGTGAAGAGTGTGTGTAGTCAGCGGGGAAGGCAGCAGTAACCCTCCTTGTGGCTCTTGCTTACTGAAATAAGTCACTGTATGTTTAGGAGAGAGGGAGGGAGACCGAGCAAGCCGTGACTTGGGCTGGCTGTGGACTGTGGGTCCCTGCATGGCATCGCTTTTACCCACGGCTCTCACCATGGGGACTTCCTTCAGCATGGTCAGGCATCGTTGTAAAAGGAGGCGTAAGAAGTGTTCAGAGCGGAAAGGTAGTGTTCTAATTGCTGTACTGTCAAAGCCAAGTACTGGGTGTGGGTTATAAATGAAAACATGCAGAGGTTTTCCAGAAAGGTTTGAACTTTCATTACCAAGTGCACCTTCAATGTTTTCTGCTTCGATTTACAGAATAAAAGAAATATTTTGAACAGAATCCTTTGGGATCTTCTAGTCTTTTATTTCACTTAACTTTCGAAGCTTGGAAGTAAAGTACTGTTTTTAAAATATGAAACTTCTCTAAAGCTGCAGCTTTCTGCCTTTTACTGTCTTCTAATAAATGTTTTTTTCTTGCCTGACATTTAACATATATGCCATTATCTGTTAACATATATCATCAGATAGCCACTAAACTTTCCTTTCAGTGTGTCTGTAATTTTTCTTCAATTATGAGGATAAATCAAGATAGCTGTTAAAAGGGTCCTTCACAACTTTTTTTCATACAGTGAAAATACAGAATACTCAAACAATAGAGACATAAGTTTTATGTCTGTACTTGTGCAGTATGTACTTGCTATATCCAGCATTTACTTCAAAATCTTTCAAGGAGCCACTCAGGGAAACAAAAGCAAATACTGTTGAGTTCGCTGTATGGGCTAGTACATTTTGAAGTACCTCTGGTGTTCTTTATATCTGTAGAAACACTCTATGGGAAATAGAGGTTTCAAACTATAAAAGTGTTAAGTGTAAATATACTGTACTTTTCTAAGACTCCTTAAATTAGCATACAGCATACATTTAGATGTCATTTTTGTTTGACATGACTGGCATATAATGCATTTAGAAAAGGAAAGTTTTATGAAGTACTGCTTGTATTCTAAATATTGCAGCATGTGCAGCTGGGCAGAATCACTTGGCTACAGTGATTGTACTTAGTAAACAGCTGGACTTTAATTTTTTTGCTGCATGTTACAAAAATCCCCTCTACTACGCCAGCGTAGTTCAGTGGAAACTGGTATTTTAATGGTATACCTGAGCAAAAACAGTTCTTCCAAACAAGGGTCAGGCTTTCTCAACAGTCATATTCCACAAACAATATGCTGTATATGCACGGACTACCTGGACCCAGTTCAGTTAGCTAATATTTATGTCAATTATTCCTTATTTTTTCAAAGCTCTGTAAATCTCTGAGCAACAGAGATTTAGAGATTGTAGATTTGTGTGATTCACAAATATATTTTGTGTGTTTCTAGGCAATATATGAAATATGTAACTAAGATCATGAGAAACAATTATAAAGGATGCTGAAGGCATCTTTGTTTTATGCAACTAGGGTGTATAAACTTCTTTCTTATATCTCATCTTGTTTCTGAGAAAATGTGAAAGGATGTGAGAAATACTGTAAGAAAATGTGTAAAAATTAAGCTTTTTCCTTTTTCCTTATCTTTTATTACAAAATTAACATTTTTCTAGTATTCCCAAAGACTGTTATTCTGGTCGTGTCACTTATTCCTGAGCAAGTTGTTAGGAATAAAGCTGAGAGTTCAATCATACCTGCTGTTCGATGCAAATGCACAGTTCCAGTAGAGTCCTTTGTGGAATGTGCTGTTGCTCAGATATCACCAAAGATTATCAAATGTTGATCATGAAGCTGTGCGGAGGCTTTGTGTCTATAGGACCCGAGAGGTTTCTGAATGTCTGTTGCTAAATGGGTTATTTACAGGCAATGAATGAGTTTATTATTGCAGTTTTCCTGCATTACAAAATCTGCTCTAATAAAAGTTTGGAAGGACAAAGAAGTCAAAAATGCTGTTCCTTCCTCAGAGTGAAATCATAACTGAATTATTAATGATTTCAGAAGTAGTCAAGCATGCCTTGGCAACAGAGGAAGCTCTTTTCTGTAGTGAGCAGCCTGGGTTCAGGTTGCTTTTTCTGAAAAAAGCTAACCTCAGTTTCTGAAAGCGTATGTGACACCTATTTTGTATGGAAGAGCTTTTAAAAATCGTTTTTTATTGCCTAATCTCTGGAAGCCAGATGGAAAAAAAAAAGTCCGTGGTGTACAGTGGGAGCAAGCTTGGAAGATTAGTATCCTAATTAATGTGCGTACAGAAAGTGCTGAGACAAGTTCATTCTTTCTGCCCAAGCCCAGTACTGTCTCTTATATGTTAAGCGTACTGTTTGAAAGTTATTTGCTGGGAAAAGTAGATGGTATTTGGACTCCTTTAATAAGTACATTTAACTCATTCTCTTCGGAGTATTTCTGACTTAAAGGGAAGGTTTGTTAGAAGCCAGTTGTAGTGGAAACCTGTGCTGCGTTACTTCTATCAAGTGCACATGGTCCTCTGGCAGTAGTGATCTGTGTGGGATAGGGGAATTGTAATGAAAAGCATACAGCTTCCCAGGACCAGCACAACTCCCCATCCCCAGTGCTCTGGGAGGGAGTTCAAGTGTACTTGACTCTTGACTTCAGGCATCCAAGTCAACTCCTACCTTTGGTAAGACAGTTTTAGGGTAGGGTTGAGCAGGGTAGCTCTAGATCAGCTGGGGAATGGTTTGCTAAGCAAAGGGAGGAGTCTGTGAGCAGAGAATCTGTATCTGTTAGTATGCTAAAACACTATATAAAATGTTAGTCGTTTTTTCTTCTCTAGCTCTTCCCTGCCTGGGAAGATGGTGTGTGCACAGCCTTGTACACAATGGGAATGTGTGGTTTTGAGTTGAAATGTGGTGGGATCATGTAGGTGGCACAGTCCAATCCTGTGATCTCCTGAACCCTTTCTGCTCCACGTGGGTCGAGTTTTGGTGCCTGCAGTGCATCTAGGGCACTGAAGCATGGGAAAGCACAATGCAGAGATGTAGGCTTGGTTTGCAGTTGGATAAGCTCAGCTGGGCTTATTAGCGCGAGGTCTGTGCTTGATGACTTCTGCAACAGAGTTAGTCAGCAAGGGGAGCTATGCAGGAGTAACCCACTGCTGTGGTCCTGGGTGCTGGAGGGAAGTGCTGAGCACTCCTATTTTTCTCAAGTGTTTGTTTGTTTTGTTTTTAATAGGGAAATGATTGGGAAACCCTGTGGTCATTCATTCTACACCAAGAATATATGTAGCCTAACTCTTAAATACATGTAGTTATACCATAAAAGGACCCGCACGCTTCATTAGAAAATGCAGACAGAGAGCTTAGTGTCATTTGGCTGCATCGTGTATTACACTAGCATTGTATCTCTTACATGCCTTATACTCCTCTGTCAACCATACTTTTTCCTGTTTATCTTAATTGATGCTTCCAAAATCTGTTTAGCACATCTGTTTAAACTTAAATAAATAAATCTGTGTAAATTCCGTCTCTTTTATAAACTTCAGCTATGCCATCAACACTCTGCGTTAATTCATACAACTGTTTGTACAACCGGAGTTCCCTTTTACCTGTGCTTCTTAGCAGACATGATCTTGCTCTTCTTCCACTTCAGGATAGAGGAATGGGGTGTTCAGCTGAGGCAACGTGGTGCTGAGTCCAGGCTAATAGCCCTCCTCCTCCTCCTCAGGATGGCTTACCCCAGTATGGCAGCAGGGCAGTGGTACAGCGTTTTCCAGTTCTGGATCAGCTCTGGTAGCTTGCTGATCATGTCTGTCGTAATTCAAACATGAGTTGTCCAAGTCTTTTGTCCTTGAGCATGATGTGGTGCTTGCTGCAGGAGTAAATTGAGCCTGTTTGATGTGTTGAATAAGGTGGCAATTATTTACAAGTCCTGCTGATTACAGTCCGCTAATTTCCTCTTGTTACACAGGAGTTATGCTGATGCCGTATAATGCAAATGTAACAATATCCTAAAATGTTTCCTTAGTAGCTCTAGTGCTTTAGTGAGAATATATATATATATATATATTTTTTTTTTCCTGGGAGCTGAAAAAGTCTCTTCATGCTTTTAGGTTTGGTGAGTACTGTTGAAGTGAAGTAAAGGAAAATGTTCAGCCAGCCTTGAACCTGCCAAGCAAAGCACCAAGACTCTTGTGTTTAGAGTCAACAACGGTACAAAAGCTTACTTTAATAAGTATCTAAGCTATGAGCACCATCTAAATAGCAGCATAGAAGACGAAGGCTGCTGTGCCAGCGATGTGGCTTGTGCTGCAGACTTAGCTTGTTTTTGTACCCTCTCTCTGAGTTCAGGCAGCAGTAAGTGTGAGTTCTGAAAAATAACTGCAGTGTCTTAGGAGTGGTGACATGCCATATAGGCTTTGAAAGATGAGTGCAGTTGGGTATCACACTTCGGAGGGTGATAAATGAAAAGGAGAGCTAATCTATTCCTGTTTTTCTTCTAATTCAGACTTGGACCTGCTACTCGAATCAGATCTCAGTCTCCCGAAATCTCTCTTACCTGGATGGGAGAAGTAATAACTGCACTTGACTCCGGTTAGAGATAAGAATTTCCCAGCCCATGCCCAAGCTTGTAATCTCTATTCAGCTACGTTTATGTGGTAGTGTGTTGTGGACTTTTTAAAATTGATGTGACTTGTATTCTATAGGAATATATAGGACAGGAATGCCTTGACTGCCTAATGCCTCTAAGTGTTTTATTGTCTGGGAGTATTTTATTTTAGTGTTTCATGCACACTGAAATAAGTTGTTCTAGAAAGAATCTTTACTCAAATGGAAAATTTATTGTTCAACAACCTTCCAGGTCCTTGCTCTATTAATTAACTGATTTTTTTTTATCCATGATACTCCAATGCTTGGAAAAGCATTACGTCTTTTGGAGTACTGTACTTTCAGGAGCATATCACCTGCCTTTTTTAAACAATAAATATGCTTTGGTTTTAACTAGTAGTTAAAGAAGTTGCATATCAATTTGGTTTTGCTGTCTGTACTAATCAGCTCAAGGAAAGGTGCATTAAGTGTTCACGCTTGCTTCAGCTGTATGTTTTAAAGTCCCAAACATGGTTAATAAGTATGTAGTTTAAGTGATGTACTGTATACACATGTACAGTATACACTATTGGCAGGGTTAGCTTAAAAACGAACCACCCTTTCCTGAATTTTGCACCACACGCCTGTAACATTTTGGAGATGCTGGAATTTGATTCTTATTCCAAAATAGCATGTGTGTACATGCCCAGTTGTCATTAAATATGCATAGTCGTGATAAAATAAAACACTGCTACTTTCACAGTAACTTGAAAATCTTGTTTTCTTTTGCCTGCAAAAAATCTTGACCTTCCGTATATGTCTGACACTGTGCTCTTACGTTTTCATTGTCCAGCATAGCTAGATTTTAAATATATGTTGATTGTGGTATGTTGAGCTACATATCTGCACAGAGTCAGTGTTTTGCTGTTACTGCAGAGAAATGTATTTCCTGTTAATTACTGTACATAACTGTACATAATACTGTACATAGTATATGTAATAGATAATCTGTTAATGTTAGTATACCAGGAGTTATAGCCTTAGTAATAGTACATAATTAATTAAGATTGGAGTTGGGTTTTCTCTGTGGTATTTAGAGAGCAAAATTAGGAATCGTTTTTTTAGAGCAAATGGAAGCAGCCTGTTTAGCAAAAGTTCTGCTAGAATTTCTAATCTCTTTAGGGGAAAAGTCTTACATGATTTGCATTGTCCTTTCCCTTCTCTCTGTCCATCTGCGTTAGTGAAGGTGGGGAACAGATGTGAGAGCCTCCTGAGCTGGTGCTGCTGTGGAAGCATGGCATGCTTCATCATTAAAACCTGATGAGCCAGGACCTGGATTAGACAGGGCTGTGATCCTGCCTGTGCCTTGAGCTGCTGCATTATAGGGAGCCTGACTGGTGACAGAGGTCCTGTTGAATGCACTCTGATTAAGTTCAGATTATGCGTTAGGAAATTGTCTGAGATTTTCTGAAGTGGTGTCTGCTTTCCAAGGTCTTCTGCTTCCCAGCTGACACTGGGGATATCACATGGCTCAGTGTCTCTGGCTCTTCGTTTGTGTACCATGCCAACAAAGAGCAAAATAAGTCCCTTGGCTGCCCTGTCCTTCTCTCTTCCTGCTGTGCCCTCAGGCATGCACGTGGTGTTTGAAAGTGGCTGTCTCCAAGCTGTAGGTGTTTCCTTTGACTTACTCTGGAAAGTAGCTCTTTTCCCTTCCCGATTCTGTTGCTCATCCCTTGTTCCTTGGTAAGTATTTCTGTTGTTCATTGGTTAATTGCTGGCATCTGTGTAGTCAGCATTGACCCAAGCATCACTGCTCCTGTCCCCAGTGATGTCTTGGGATGTGTCATACTACAAGGAAGGAATAAAAAAAAAAAATTGCCAACATTTAATATACACGTTTGCAATTTGTTCAGCATAACTTACTAGCATAGCAGCACAATCATCTACAGTGAAAAGGCTGATAATTCTTTCAGTATTAAGTGGTGGAGAGGGCTCTGCTGCCCCGTTTAGCACAGTGGGGTGTTTTTCTGTATATGGATGTAATCCAGAGGCTGCTGAAGTCCAAAAGAATGAAAACTCTGACCAGCTCCCACTTGAATGGTTGAAAGGCTTTTCCAACTCCTAAACTTTATCTAAATGAAGGGTGATTGAAGTGGTTTGTTTGTTTTACTCTCCTTAGTAAAAAACACCAGTTTAAGGCAACTTATTGGTTGGGTTTAAGTGGTAAAGGTTTGGTAGCAGGGGGGCCACGGGGTGGCTTCTGTGAGAAGATTCCAGAAGCTGCCCTATGTCAGATAAGAGCCAGCTCCAGCCGGCTCCAAAAGGGACGCACCGCTGGCCAGACCTGAACCAATGAGCGATGTTGTTTGCGCCTCTGTGAGAGCAGATTTAAGAAGGGGAAAAAACTGCTGCGCAACAGCAGCTGGGAGTGAGAGGAGTGAGGAACAGCCCTGCAGACACCAAGGTCAGTGAAGAAGGAGGGGGAGGAGGTGCTCCAGGCGCCGGAGCAGAAGTTCCCCTGCGGCCTGTGGTGAGGACCATGGTGGAGCAGGCTGTCCCCCTGCAGCCCATGGTGTACCACGGCGGAGCAGATCTCCACGCTGCAGCCCGTGGAGGAGCCCACGGTGGAGCAGGTGGATCTGGCCTGAAGGAGGCTGCAGCCCATGGAGAGCCCCCGCAGGAGCAGGCTCCGGGCCGGACCTGTAGCCCGTGGAGAGGAGCCCACGCAGGAGCAGGTGATCCGGTGGGAGCTGCCACCCGTGGGGGACCCATGCTGGAGCAGTTTGCTCCTGAAGGATGGACCCCGTGGTACGGACCCATATTGGAGCAGCTCTTGAAGAGCTGCAGCCTGTGGGAAGCCCACGCAGGACCCGTTCGGGAAGGACGGCATCCCGTGGGAGGGACCCCACGTTGGAGCAGGGGAACGGAGAGCGACCATGAAGGAGCGGCAGAGACGAAGCGATACGGACTGACCGCAGCCCCCATTCCCTGTTCCCCTGCGCCGCTCGGGGGGAGGAGGTAGAAGGGTGTGGATGGGGGGAAGGTGTTTTTAGTTTGCTTTTAGTTTCTCACTGCTCTAGTTTGCTAGTTATAGTAATAAATTATACTAATCTCCCTATGTTGAGTCTGTTTTGCCCGTGACGATAATTAGTGAGTAACCTGCTTGTCCTTATCTCAACCCTTAAGCCCTGGTCCATCATATTTTCTCCCCGTTTCTTTGAGGAGGGGGAGTGAGCGAGCGGTTGTGGTGGAGGTCGCCTCTTTAGCCGGGTAAAACCACCACAGCCTGTTGCCTCATTATTGCACTGGGACAGATTTTATCATGGAATGGGGACTTTGCCAGCCTGCCCGAAATGAAGTTGCCAGGATTGCAGGAGCTGGCAGCTGGGGTAAGAACACAATCGGCAGCATCTGTGCATCCCCCATGGGCTATCATGAGTGTTTTAGCTCAGAGCTGCTGAAATAGCTGACTGAAAGTATTTCAGTGGAGCTGTCTCATGTTGAGTCCAACAAGATATGGACATCTGAGGGTAGAAGCCTGTCAGCTTGGGTGGTGTGAGAGTAAACATAAATGGGAGTGCAAGCTCAACAACGAGATGTGGGCCAGCATACTGACTCCCATGCAGCAGTTTCTTGGACCTATGGGCATTGCAGGAGAAGGGGTAGGGTTTGAGAGGATAATATTGTGGCTTCCTGGGTGCTTCCAGGGAACTCGCTCCTGCTGGAGGAGGGAGTGGGATGGTGCTCCCACTAAAGCCTGATGGGACAGTGGAAGCTGATGTATTTGTGGTATGAAGTTCAAATGGGTGTCACAGCAGCGCCTGGGAGGTGGTGATGCAGCTGGGCAGGGCGTGAAGAGCCTTAAAAGTGTTGCAGTTTTCTGTGAGGACAAGTGGATAGAGGAAGGAGAACAAACAGATGTGTAGAGGATGAGTATACACATGTGAGCATGCATCTGTACCTAGGCTTGAGCGATGGTCTTAAAAGCTCTTTAAATATGTACACGTTATATGGAAAATGGGATTTGTTATGGACCAGTGGACAGGTTGTAGTACACAAGGTGAGTGATTACAGGGGCAATGAGGAGAGACTGTGAGTCTGAAACCCACAATTAACCTATAGCTATGATGCATGCAAGATGGAGTTTACATAGTAATTTGTACGTACTGTCTTTGAATTGGGGGAAAAAAATAAGAGGAAACTATAATTTGTTTTAGGTGTTCCTGGGAGTCTTGGGAGAAACAGTATGTGTAAACCTAGTATTTTAATTCTGTACCCCTTGAACTTTTGCACTGCCAGTGCCAGAGTTAGTGGGGAACTTTACTACTTGTCTTATGTGTCATACTCTTCTGCATGATGATCATCTGCTTTAGTTTGTGGTGTCTGGCTAGTGGTAAATCTGAACAGCTTTGTTTTGCACAGAAATGTGTTTCTGCTTCTCTTGTTACTGTCTCTTATCCCTGTTTGTGCAGAATCCACTTAGCTATTCAAATCATTGTCTTCTCCAGACAGGGCTGGGAGTGAAAAGGAAGTCGTCCTGCATGAACAAAGATGCTCTTTTACATCACAAACTGGGGTGGTCATAAACATTTTACAGTCCAAACACTTCTTAAACTCCGACAGGCTTGGTGCCCTGACAGTAATGATAGGAAACCAGGATAATTGCAGGCTTTAAAGACACATGCATATGGGTTTTATTTTTGAAACAGCATGTGGAATAGTGACAAACAGACTTATTTTTCTTTCTCATTCTACTGTTAGAGGCATAGCCTTAATTACTGTAATGAAAAAAATTGGTAATGACATGTTAAGCACTTAGGTTATTACTGCATACAGTCTATGCATTAAGAACAACAATGAAGCAGAGTTTTGCATTTTGTTAACTAGCTAAAGGTGGCTACATTTTTAATGTAGAGTGGAATTAAACCTAAATTTTCCCACGAGAGGAAGGAAAAGAGCTGGAACAAATTCATTGTTGTAAATCACACATTGTGCTATATTAAAGTGCATGTTGTTTTTATTGCAGTAACCTTAATCAAGTGACCATATTGACTTACGTGTTTCCCTCTTAGTAACTTTTGAATCTGTTATCTGATTTCCACTAGTACTGACACTAACAAAAGCCTCAAAACTTTGAAGTTCTTAATTATTTGAAGTTGCAGCTGGATGAGAGACATAGATGTGTGTTCCTGCTCAGGGAAAGGCTATAGTAAGAGCAAAGCATAATATCATAGAGCAAATACTTCAGTGCTATAAATCGTGTATTGAACAATGCATCAGCAGAAAATCCCTGGGGCTGCAGTGTGTCTGGATGTTCAAGGAGTGGGAAAGGATGCTTGGGGAGTCCTGCTGCAGGAAGCACTGCCGTTGAAGCTGATGCGGCACATGGCAGTCCTGCCCAGGGGGCTGGAGCTGAGGGCAGCTGGGTTTCATATGTCCAGCTGCTTTGAGCCGCAGTGTTGATCCGTGTCATATTCTAGCATGCTTTGCTGGAGTCTGGGTGTACTGGAGCCACCTCAGTTCTCCTGGTGACCTTTGCTTGTGCCCGGTTACCGACTGTACCAGCCCATACTGTAGCATGAAACAAAGCAGTGTGTTTTTTGTTGCATGCCTTTCAGTGTTTCCACATTCTTGAAGGCACAAATGAGCTCTGCTTCCCACCCCGTTCTTCCTGTCCCTTCCAGCTGTAGCCTCAGTCCTTGGTTTCACCATGCATTATCTTTACTGGCAGTATCATCTTAAGACACTGCTATGCCTCTTTTCTTACTTCCCAGCCACAATGCCCAGGTATTTTCACTGGTACTGCTAGCTGTGCCCCTGTGGTGAGAATCAGATCTCTCATCTTATCAGGCGTGAACACTTCCTGGTTGGCTGCACAGCATGGCTATTGGCAGAGATAAGAGGTGACGTGGCCCAGCGAGGGAGCGGTGAGACCAGTGTCCTAATCCCCAATGAAGACTGCATATGTGACTACAGCCTCAGGCTGAGTTGGTATTGCTTGTTCGTTCTGCTGCATCCTGAGTATCCCAAACACTTACCTGAAAGTATCTGTGTAATTGTTAATTTTTACGAAGATAAGTACTGTGTAAGTAAAATGTGCATGGATATTTAGGACTGATATTGTCTGTGGTAAAAGTTAGCAAAGTAAAGGACTGAAACTCTGATGGGAAATAATGGTATTATTGAAAGTAACAAAAGAGTGCTGAAGTAGGATTAAAGATGTGCTGCAAAGTAGGAGTTGATTCTCGGTTTAACCTGATTGTCAGCAAAAGGAATCAAAGTTTATAGATGTTACATGTGACTAGGTTATCACAGAACTATTTTGCATTTGTACTGGATTTTACTCCTTTAAGAAGCTTCCTAACGTTTAATTGTAGTAAAGAATCAGCAGAAAATGAATGCTTTACAAAGAACATTAATGCAGTGCAGGATGTAGAAAGCACAGTCTTTCGTTGCTAATGCTTTAGAAAAGCTAAGAGGCAGATGCACAGAATTCAGTAGATTGGCAAGTACGAGACAAATTAGTTTTCCACGGTTTGATCCACTCCAGTGTAAGAATGCAAAGTACATTAATGCTCCGCTACTTTTTCCTCACTGTAACAATGGATCTTTTGTTAAATGTATGCCCCTGCATACATTTTTCATGCATGTAGGAGCACTCTTGGAATTATGAAATTGGAGCAATTACTTGGTTATTTAAAAAANGGGTGAAAGTGTTGCTTTCTTTCAAACAAAATGCTGAGTAGTTTATATGTTTTGTATGTTAGGTGCTTATATTCACCTTTAGATTTGTCTCTCTTGAGGACATGAGCCATATGGACGTAACCATACTTATGGTTAATCAAATCTTTTTCCCCATAGCCAGATAACCTACATGTAATGTAGTCTGAGCATTTCAGTTAATAATAAGAAAATAGGCACAAGCCACATATAGGAGAGAGGATTACATTACTGCTCTGTCGTTTACCCGATGTGGGGCTGTATCTTTTGGTTGATGAGTATCATCTCAGTTTAAGGAGGGATCTTGGCTCCAGATTTAACCAAAATAAACCAAACAAATGTTCATCGGTATGATGCTGGGTAAACAACTGCATCTTCAGTGTCTTGACTGCTTGAATTGTCTGTTTGTTAACCTGCAGAGTGGATTTGACATTATTTTTACCTTGAGACATATAGCTGGCTCCCTGCTGGAAGAGCATTACTTTGTTTAACTATTATGAAAGTTGCCATCAAGCACAAATTGCTGACTCTTGGAGTTATCGACAGCTGTTATTTAACAAAAACAACTACTGGTAGTGAGATAAAATAGTTTATATACTCTTTCAGATAAAAACAAGTGCTGTAGTTCACCATACAAAAAAACAAATTCTTGCAAACTGTGCAGAATTTGCAGTTCTGCAGAGCGCACCTCAGCTTACAGAAGCAGGCACATTGCGGAAATACTATGCAAAGACTGAACTGCCCACAGTTCCTTGAGGAAGAAGCCATGGACAGCCTAAAGCAAAGTTAGTGCCCAGGTTGCTACTTTTAAAGGAGATCTGACACTTTACCTTGTACGTTGGTACATTAAAGCTTAAATATCCCACTCTCTGTTTTCCAGACAGAAGCAGTCTCCGCCAGCCAAGAAACCAGCAAAAATATTTCACAATGGATGTAGACGACGAAGAAAACATGAGTAAGATGTGTTTATTTACACAATAATAAACTATGTAGTCATTTCTAAGGTGACTTTTTCTCATAAGCCACAGGAGTGACTGAAGGAACTTCAAAGCACAAATTAAAATGATTTTTTGTATGTTTTAAAATACAGTATAGAAGAGTGAATCAGAGCTTTTGAACTAAAAGTTTTTTTAAATACACATGATTATGTGCTAGCCTGGTTATACCTTATATCTGTCATTTTTCTTCCAACACCTGTTTAGTCGTACAAAGTATTTTCCCAGTATTTGAACTGGCATTGAAGTAATGAAGATGGATTTCTCACACTGCTAAACAGTTTGGTGTACTGCATTAACAATTCTCCATATGGGATCTGCGCATCCCACTGTGCCGGCATGGGTAGCACGTAAGACCCATCCTGAGGTGTGGGTGTACTGTGTCTCAGCTGCTTTTCTGCAAATTCTTCCCCTCACAGAAGGGCTGGCAGTAGAGTTACAGGTCACCCAAGGTAGGTTGGGTCAGCATGGGAGCAGATTTGTGTGGGACTCCCAGGATGAGAACCTTCTGTGCAGCTTTAGTAGGCAAATCGTTTTGAGGCTTGATGGAAATAAAGATCATTATTACCTGAGAAAGGGGGATGATTGGTGATTGGAGAAGTTGAAGGCAAAGTCTGTACGATGCATCAAGTGAATGTGTTTAAGAGATGACAATTCCTGTAGCCAGCACCGCACAAGCCATATTAGTAGTAGCAATGTCATGCTGGGCTCTGAGAGCTTTTTCACCTTGAATAATCAGGTATTGTGTGAGGTTTGATTATTCAGCAATGATGTTTGTTGTGCAGTGAAAGATACCTCGGCATCCTGCCATCAGCACACTTATGCTGAGTTCCAAGAGGCAGGAACAGGGTCCTTACTGGCACTGGCAAAACCTGGAAGAGAAATAATGCTGGGAGCACTGATGGTGAGGGTTTGGGACCAGTCAGAAGAGAGGGGAGAAATGGAGACTCGTGTGTAAAATAAATGAGGGAAAGTAGAAATGGAGGAAGGAAAAGCAAAAGAGGGAGCTAGAAGAACTCCCCACAGGTCTTGAATGGCTGACTGTTCTCTGTAGAAGCTGGTTGCTCCAACCCTAAGCTACTGAATTATTGAAGTGTTTAAGCACAAAAACAGTGATCGTCTTGATGATCACTGCTGAAGTGCTATGAAATTGCTAACTCTGTGGCGTAATACAGATCTGATAACCTGTGGACGAAAGTGTTCTCATTAAAACATTCTAAAAAATATTTTAAAGATTGTTGGCCTTTCAACTGATTTTTTTTTGTGAATGAGAGAAATGTTCTGTTGCCGCTACGCTTATGTGCTATGCCTGACTGTAAATTGTTTTATATAATGTAATAACAAATGTGCTTATTTTCCCTAAATGACAATGTCTAAATGGCGTATCTCTGTCGAAGCTGAAAAAGCCCAGCAGTATAGGAGGCTTTGGAACAGAAGAGTTGCAGTTCAGTTCAGAGGAGTTACAGCATATTTTTGTTGGGAGTTAGATGTTAAACTGTTTAAAACAAACAAAAAACAACCCAAGAACAACTAAAAATCTTAACTGGACTAGAATGCTTCTCTTTTCTTTGACCGAAACAGAGAACTTCACTGAAATATGCTTGCAACCACTTTCTTGTTTTTGGTTTAAAAGAAATTTCTTCAGGTGGATGCTTTAGCTATTTCTAAGAGTGGTTTTCATGAGGACTGCAAAAAGTAAGAGGTGAATTGGATAATTCATGAGATAATTCTTCAGATGAAATGTGCCCAACTTCAATAAGGAATGAATATGGGCATGAATAAAAGGTGCCTTCCTGACCTGAACAAAACACTATCTCTTTGACACTGGCATCTTGTAAATGTCCTTAAGCAAAATATTCAGGTTTCGTCTGCTTCTGTTCTTGTGCTAGTGCACCAATGTGGGAAGCAATTCACATTCACTGAACTTTCTGTCTTGTCAGGAGACGGCTTCTGTGGAGTTGTTACGGGTTTGGGGCATGCATTTATGTAACTCCAGTGATCTCCCAGAAGTAAATTTTGAGTTGTCTTGCCTGTATCATGCTTTGCAAAGGAAGACACAGATAACAACATCATCTTGGATGAGCCAGTTAATAGGTGTTAGAAGGCTTTTCTGCATCTGTATGACCACACAAACATCGTGAATTTGGAATGTGAAATTACCAGATTTGGAGCAGGAAATCAAATTCCTAAGTTCTTCACCTTGATTTGTGCAAAGATTTTATTTTATTTTTATCTTTCTGTATTTTTGTATCACTTAAGATGGCAGTGTGATATCAGAATTGCCTATAAAAGCCTTTGTTGTTTTGTATAATTCCTTTTTGGGGGAAATGGAAGGTGGACTTATGCAATATTTGTAGCTTGCAGTTATAATAATTAGAATTTATCTGCAGAAGGCAGAATTCAAATTGTCTTGGTTCTGCTGAAATGTAAGATGGTGATGGGGTTACATTAATACACTTGAGAAGATACAGTGTTTCAGGCTTCAGGTTTTAAGATCTTCCTCGTGTATCTGTTAAACATAGAGAAGATGTTACAAGAGATTTAGAGAATGAAATTTTATTTGGAATGTTTTTATTTGTTCTTCTATTGCTTTGTGATGAGGGTATTTCTGCAACATTCTGAATGCCCTGGGAATCTGTTCTTGAAGCCCGTCTGCAGATTGTTTCAGTGTCAAATCAGATAGCCCTGCAATAGCATCAGTACAGTAGAAATAAATAACTTGCTAGATATAAATTCACTTTGTTACCTATCTGCCTGTATGTTAGGAAGTGTTTTTATTGTATTGAGCTTAATGATGATGATGATAGGGTT
>VXAL01006795.1:165905-182211 GCA_013399475.1 Chauna torquata | reverse complement strand
CAACCCAAACCATTCTATGATAAATTTAGGATTAGGAGTTCCTCTGTCCAAGTATCAGGGACTCATGCAAGAGGTTAAGTTCCTGGGGGTCTGGTGGAATTAAAGGAGCCGCTTCTATTCCCCCAGACATCCTGGAGAAAATAGAGCATGGGCAAAATCCATCTAGCATGAAAGAGAAACAGCAAGTTCAGAAAACTTTAGGTTACTGGAGCAAACATATCCCTAGCTTTTCTATTATTGCCCATCCCTTATACAATTTGCTCAGAAAGGGAAAATCATGAGAATGCATTAGAATTATTAATAAAAGAACTGAGGCTATTCCAACAGCTAGGTCCTTTTCACCTGACAGACCCTATCCATGTAGGATGAGGATTCAGTGAGCATACTTCCCATTGTAATCTCTGGCAGAAGGGACCAGAAGGACCGGAGAGACCACTATAATTTAGCCCCTGCTCTTTCAATAGCACCAAAATGAGATATTCAGACCTTGAAAAAGGCTTGCTGTCCCTACTGCAAGTGGTGAAACAGGTGGAACAGATAAGAAAAGTACAGAGTGTGATCATCCGGATCCGGGGACCATTCCATCTTCTAGATACAGTTCGCAAGGGTACAACACCACCTGCAGGCATTGCCCAGAAACCCCCAGTCCGTAAATAGTATGCCTATCTGGAAGGTATTAATGAAATTATGCCTATTACGGAAGGCAACATTAAGGTATCTAAATCACAGAAAGACATAGACAGCACTTTGTTATTCCAAACCCTGCCAAGCAAGCCATCTCCAATTCAGGAGGCAGTGACCTTATGGGAGTATAGTTCACCAATGCATCATTCTATAGGCAAAACAATGAGTAGAACTGTAAGGCTGTGGCACTGGAATTGGCCACGGTGAAAAAGTTAAGTGAAACAGGCAGAGGAACTGTGCAAGTAGGAGCACTTAGGGCAGTCCTATCAGCTGTACAACATGGTGCCAGCCATATCTACACAGACTCATGAGTGGATGGGACACTGGGCAGCCAATGACTGGCAAATAAACAGAGTCTCAGTCTGGCAAACCAGCAGCTGGAAGCAATTGCTAGAAATAGGAGAATAAAGGGTGCTGCACATTGCTCGGGTAACAGGGCATGATCAGTTGGCTTCCACTGCTGCCCAATTTAACCAACAAGTGGATAGCCTTATGCGACTAGGAAAAATTGATGTCATGGGTGATGACGACGATTTGGAACACTTAACTCGAACGGTTGCACGTAAAACGAGGCCACGCTGGATGAGCCGATTTATATCAGGAAGGCATAGCCCAAGGATGGCCTGTATCAGTGAAGTTTTGTGAACAAGTGGTTACTGCCTGTTCACAATGTCGTTTGAGACTGAACAAAGACCATCCAAGTAAAGCACCTTCCCTGCATATCAGAGACAGGAAAATCCTATGGCACACCTGGCAGATCAACTATGTAGGCCCACTGTGACCCTCAGGGGGTAAAAAATACATATTGGTGGGGGTGGAAGTCATCTCAGGAATTACCATAGCCACAGCATTAGCAGCTGCACTGGAGAAAGTACAGTCCATAGTTTAAAGGAATGGTTTAGTACACTCCTCCTTCCAGAGGAGATTCAGAGCGATAATGGATCACATTTTACAGACGTAGTAGTTCAAGACTGGGCCAATGAGGAGGGGATCCAGTGGGTGTTCCACACTCCATACTATCCCCAGGCCAATGGTACTGTCGAACGGACCAATGGGTTAGTCAAGAGATTTGCTAAAACTCATGAATCTGGATGGCATCTGCAACTGTCCAACACCATCTATCAACTATATAGATGGAGTGGAGATGGCTGCCTGAAGATGAAAGCTTTCTGCGCTACCTAGCCTACCGGCTTTTATGCAGGTCAGCCTGTGCTGGTTAAAATGCCTCAGACTGGGACAGTTGCAATGGTATTAACAACCCCAAAGAACCTTTACACTTGGAAAGCGAAAGATAGTTCCAGAAAACTCCATCGAATCAGTACTAGATGGATAGTACCCACCTTTTAACCTAAAGTCCACTGGTTGGATAACAACTGAACACCTTACATCCCCAGGGACTGTTGATTTTATTTGTTGGGTATTTCCATTTTTTTGGTTTATCTCTAAACCAAAACTGTAATATGACCATGGTTAACAAAACTGTTATACTGTTTGGAAATGCTGAAATTCTAATGAACAAATTAAGTCCCACCACCGATGACCTAAACAAATTAACACAACTGCTAAAGTCATCCTTATTATCCTTAGGAGCAAGTCAATGGCTCCTATCAGACATTCTGCCTCATTGGGAATGATCTGAAGAAAACGATCATCAATTAATTGTGAATGCCCTTGGAGCAACCCAAAGTAACATTTCTCTTGCCTTGAGTTGTATCCAAGCACAATTATGGACACAGTCCACAGTAGCAGCCATCAATTAGGGAAGAGGAAGGAGGAACCTTACCCACTGAAATCTGCAACGTAATCTGCGACAATGCATCAGAGTTTGAAAAAGAGTTTCAATCCTGGTGGCAATTAATCAACTTCTCTTACCATTCAGAGGGTGAAGAGATCACTGCCTTTGTCCTTACCATATGCAATGCTTCGGTATATACCATATACCCAAACATTGTGCCAGGATTAAATCACAAGAGTGCTACACTCTGTCCGTTAAGAGTGTGGGCCCAATGAAATGGAAACAAATGGCAAACTGTTGATGTTAATGCATGTGTTGTTCAAGAACAACGAGGCTTCATTTGTGAAAGTAACACTTTTAAAGCTCAAGGTACCTGTCTAGAAGCAGAACAGAGTATCTGCGACTTAAAAATACATCCCAACGAGATTCCTGAAACAGTTGTTATATACATTGGGAAAGGATGCGTATGTATGTAAACACTGTGTAAATCCTTGTTAATAGATGATGCTGTTTATAGTGTTACTAACCACTAATTTGTGTGCGTAACTTTTCCATAATCATAGGTGGCGATTTTAACTTCTCTGCTCCGATAATTACTTATGAAGATTTGTCTTTCCATTATACGCCACATCACGAAACACAACCAACACCTATTGGAATGAATTTGACCCTACCCAAGCAACTCCTCCACCATCCTGATCTGGAAAGCCTCCTACAACAGGCACAGAGAACAGGACAAAATACTCTTATCACAGTTCATCGACAGCAAAGAAATACATGGAGTGTTGGAGAGAGTCAAGAAGGATGGAGAGCATCTATGGTGGGAAGTCCTGCGTGGATATTCTCCTACAGCAACAGGAGTACTGAACCTGACCCTGTTGTGGTTTTACTGTTTTATGTTTACTGTTAACCACTGCTTTATATACTAGGGTGTGGAGGATGGCTAAACAAGTTGTGCTGCTGACAAAAGCCCCCTCACATGCACTAAATTGTTTAAGATTTTCAGTGTATACAATTGGGCAGCCTGACTGAATGGGAATTAACCTGAACTGCTGGGTTACTAGTCTTATCCAAATGGGACTGACAACTTTGTCATGCCTATGGAGGGGAGAGATAAATCCCTTGACCTGCCTAAGTCCACATTATACGATGTTCCTCTTGGTGAGTTGTGACTGAAGTCACAGGGAGGATAACGTGGAATGTTACCAGGCTTGGTGGTGTCGAAATACCGAGTGAGAGCAACTCAGCAAAGAATTGCTGAGACTAGGCTTGAGCAGGAACATGAGTTAACTGACATGCAGAAAAGTGAGTTAATTAACATACTTATCTTACTCATCTGGCCAAAGCAAAGGACCGATGTTGGAGGTTTGCAGCTGAACATTCAGCATGTACGAGACCCGACAACTACAGTAACTAAGCGATGTCTAGGGTGAGGCGGAAGCCCCACAGCTCAATGTTGTTTCAAGTGAAGCCAGGAAAGCAACCATGCCTCTGTACTGAACACTGGCCTCACCCCCCGCCCCCCACCTTTTCTTCATGACCAACACCACAAAAAGTCTTGTTGAGAGCCAATTGGCACATGATAAATGACTTAGTCTCATCTCACCGAACGTATAAATCTGGCATTTAGAAACCTCCAACTTGAGGACAAGAACTCCAGTTATTGGACAGGTTGATGGGCATGGACCTCTCTCCTCCCCACACAGGGACACCTCTTTGGTAAGAGGCTTACCTCTGACTGTGTTGGATGTTACCCGGGAAAATAACGATAACTAAAGCACTGAACTATTAACTCGAGCTCGACTATTGCAGTAAGTGAATTTATCAACAGCAATTCTGATCCATCATATCTGTCACCTTAATATATTACTTTTTTTTTTTTTCAACTTTGTGAAACTGTCTTAGTGAAAGTCCTTGGCAGGGCTCTGGAACAGGCAAATGCTGACTCTGACAAGTGGTGATACACACAATCCTTTAGACAAACTGTTGACCAACTCTGGGACTAGGCTTGGATCCAGCCACACCTAGGCTCCTCTCTGAGAAGGAGTTTCGAAAGCAAGGCGGTCCCTTCTGAACTTTGTGACTCAACGGGAGGGCCTCCCTCAGCCACATACCCTTAACACGACACCCATACATCATTTCATTAGCTGAAGTGAAATATTAATTTAATAGTGGTTTAAAAGATCCAGTGTGTTGCTTGAGACATATGGCTTCTTCACGAAGTAACACACATTTATTCAGAATATATATCATTGTCAACTGGCTGTACTAGCAGTCAAGAGTCCTCTCCACCTTGTACCTCCAGCCACAGCAGGCACCCAGCTAAACTTGTGTAGCTTCTCAACTAAGTTAATCTGCCTCAGACTAACTGATGCTTTTTGCCTGTTCATCTAGACAGCCATTGCTATATGGCATAACAACCCTGCCATAGCTATGCAAATCTATTTTCAGGCAGACAAACCTGAAGCAACAGTTTCAAGAACACAGAAGAAATTTCAGTTCACATTTTCACTTAATACACACCCCTATAGGTATCTTGGCTTTAGCATTATTCTTGTTTCAGTGCTTTCTACCTATCTCAAATATTACATAGTGGATATACAGTTACTTCTAGCATTTCCAGACAATCCGGTGAGAAGCAAACATTTTTATATAGTCATGGTTCACTTATAAAACAGAGGCCCAATTCTCAGCAAATACTCAGCACCTGTAACACCACATTAAGATTTCTGAGATTGCCTAAGCCTTTGCTGCAAATGACACAACATCATCATCAAGCATAGGCCTATTGATTGGGTGCTATTCCAATACTGCAGTACAGTTTTCTCTTTCCTAAAAACATATCGAACTCTGACTTTATGCTAGAAAATGCAATTTGATTTCTCCAGGCCAAGAAACACATTTATGAATGGGTTCCCTTGTTACACAATTACAGCTGAGCCACCGACCTCGCTGTAAAAGACACAGTACCATCAGAGTGAGGGCAAAGAGATGGAGCAAGGCATACAGAAATCAGAACTGGCACACCCTGTAACTACTTAACTGCTTACCACGGAAACATTTTTAAAAATAGAGTACAGTTTAAAAACACCTTTCTCCCACAGTCAGTAGCATATTCTGAAAACGCACGTGGTAAAACTGATTTCTGCAAACACACATCTCACATATAACAGAAAGCTAAAGTTAGGTCTGAATTCAGCAATACCCCAACTCCTTCTGGCAGCTGCTAGCTTGCTAGAGTAGCATTGGTCAGTACATCAGTCTCAGCCAGACATCAGAGACCATACCACTTTACAAAAAAGCTCAACATATTTCTGGCCATATTGTTCACTCACCTTTCTACACAAAAAACAAGCAGTTTAACTACGTCCAATACAGAGGTGGAATTAAACTAGCGCACATTCTTAATTCAGCTTTAAGTACTTCACAGTGGATTTTTTTTTTTTAAACCAGAATATCAACCACCAATAGCTAAAGCAGTACAGGACAGAATTTGCAATAAGAAATGCAGATGTGTGTATATAATACTTGTAAACTGAAAATTATAAATGCATCTTTCTATAAAAAAAGTTGTACATCTTATTACAAACGCTTAACTAGAAGCGGAATCCCATGCTTTCTCACTGCAGTGCTTCAGAACAAGAACTGCAGAGACGTTCCAGTTGAAGCTTCCCCAGACATGAACAGATTTTACAGTTTTTTATTTTCGCAGTCTTATCTCATTAAGGATTACAAAGTGCCAGTGCCTAGTACAAAGACAGCTATAAAGTAACTATGTACGTGGTATGATTTTGATAAACTATTAAATGTTCTAACACAAAAAAGGTCCTGTACACAACTGAGAGCAACACAGATTTTCAACCCATTTGCACGTGGATTTTTATACAGGAGAAGAAAGTTCCAGATGTACAAGTAAGAGCTGTAATTCGCACCCTTCAGAAGTGTTGTGATCTAGAACAGCATTTGAGAGAATTCAAAACTGCTTCAGCAGTTCTAGTTCAAGCTACAAACAAGTAATTTTATTCAGCTTGCAGCAGTGTAATAAACACGACAGAACCCTTGTGAATCAAGATACTATCAGACTTTTTGGACAAGCATCCCAGTAAAATTTCAGGCAGTGGGAGACAGCACATCACTACTGCTCCCCCTCAGTTACTAATTTCTCTGCCCTACCTCATCTGATCTTGCCGGGGAATATGGAGAACTAAAGGTGAGATGCAGTGCTGTAGACTCCTCCTCTCCAATCATCCTCCTCGCACAAGCTGCAGCTGGGCTCTAGCTCTTTCCAGGAGCAAGGAGGGTGATGGGGGGAACAATGCTTAACTCAGAGGCGGAGTAGAGAAGTGTGGCTCCCTTCCAACCCTTCACTTCCTCATTACCGTGCAGGTCTTACCCCTCCCCATCTCACTGATGAACAAAACTAGCTGCAAGAGACTGGAAGTCAACCACAGGGCCGAAGACTGAGGTACAGGAGAGTGAAACAGAAGGTTAGCGCTGCTGATGTCCCAGCAGTGTCAGTTCCTAAAATTTTGCTATTATTTAGATTTGCAAACATTTAGAATCCTCATGATATCCATTTAAAAGAATTATCTGAGTTATAATGCATTACTTTATTCCTCCAATGCATAACTTCATCAATTCACTGTCTGACAAATAAATATTATCCAGAAGTTGTTACTCTCAACAGCAGCACTACATATATGCAAAAAAAAAAAAAAGCAAGGACACAGAGATGAAACTATCATAGGTTTAAGTCATGTTACATATATGTATACCAAAGTACTTCCAACACAAGAACAAAGCATGGAGGCCTGATACTTGCAAAAAAAAACTAAACATACTAAAAACTATAAAGAAAAGTGATGGAAGCTCTTTCATTGTTGTACAGTTTTTTTAAGGTCCTACTTAGACACAGCACAACAAACACAGCTTCTGTAGGAAAAAACAGCTAGCCCAGCTGCTCAGTTACACAGCCTGCTGGGTGACTTTTGGCCTAGATATTTGCCTAAAGAAGCAGGGTGTTTTTTGTTTTTGTTTTGCTTTTTTAAACTGAACACTTGCATCAAGCAGGCAGTCATTTAATCAAATTTCACAATCTCCAGCCAAGTTCAAATTCATTCATGCAATTTAGATTTAGGATCATACAATAAAAACTAGAAAATTTTTCTGACATTTAAAAGAAGAATGTGGCAACTCAAACCAGAGAGAAAGAGAAAAACTCAAACCTTCTAAAGTCAAAGTAACAGATTTCTTACCACTAAGTAGAAAGGTATTTGTGAAAATAAAATGCAGCTGTTACAAAAACAACACGGAAATACCTACATAAATCAGAAACATGACCTACCATACTTAAAGTGCTTATCAAGAACACTTACTTACAGTATCTTGGACGAAAAGCGATATACTTCAGTGTTAGAATGTTTTACAAAACCTTAAGTTAAACAGTTACAGAGAACAAGACAAAATTCACAAGTCATGCTTTCAGTACTCTAAATTTAATCAAAGTATTTGTAACTAACAACAGAAAACTTACAGAATTGTAATTATATTTGAGTTGCAGAGAAAAAAGTTCTTTTGAGAAAGAGCATCTCACATAACTACCAACATTACTGACAAAAACTAAGCATAGTTACTTAAAGAATGAAAACAGATCCTAAAGTTTATTTCCTTGTTTGTTTGTTTTTTTTTAAAACTTTATCCATCTCGATTACAGCAAAATTTCACCTTTTCTCTAATCCTCCCTGTTGAAAACTGAGATCTTCTAAATAGACTCTGCACGTCCCTTGGGAACTTCCTTAGCTGTTAAGTGAAAGAGTGGAAAGAATGTTAAGTCCACAAAAGACAGTTTCATTGTTAACTCTTTGAGGCAAGCTGGTGTTGGTAGGAAAATGAATATACAAATATTCTCCTTTTCAATAAAGTATCACAATCACGGTGCTGTAAAAATCTTACATCTACAAGGTTTCTAACCGTACTGGAGCTATGCTTTAAAAGAGTTTGTACTGACTCAGAAACCAACCTTCCCAAATACTCCCAGCAGTACCCCCATGCCTGCTTCCCCTCAAGGCCGGCAAACACTTTTTCCGTCGTCCCTGATCCACCTTGGGCATTTTCATCCAGCGAGAGCTCCCAGGAACCCGTGCAAGGCTCCTCTTTTGCCCTCTGATCGCTGTTTTGGAGCCTCCAAAATCATATCTGGAGCGACGAAGAAGTCTGCACCTCATCAGTGAGATAATTTTAGAGCACCGTTATCACTTGCCTCTGCTTCTGTCTCTTCACGTAGGAAATGGAAAAAACAATAGCGCGTACTGCATTTACCTTACTGCAACACTGTTCGAAAGCCTCGGTTGCAATGAAAACACCTGTGGAGCAACGCCCGGCGTCCAGACGTGCCGCCTCCAAGCCCGGCGCGGTAACTGCTCACACCGGCAGACAGCGAGCGCCGAGGCACGCACTGCACCTCCCAGCTGCGCGCCGAGCCGAGGCCACGTACCGGCGGGCGGGCGGGAGCGCAGCCCCCTTCCTCCCTCCGACACGAACGAGCCGCCACCTCGCAGCGGCTCCCTGCGGCTTCGGGGAAAGCCCAGAAGTGGTGAAACATGGGCCAAAGCCTATGTTCCTCCCCTGCTGTTTTTCACTCACGCACGCACGCGATGCCCAAAGCACCGAGCGCGGCTCACCGCGCGCCCTTTCGCTAAGGATTTAAGGCCGACGCGACCCCTGGCAGCGAGTCGCTCGGCAAAGCTTACTTCCACCGCCTCACCCCTCCCAGGCCGGTCGGGGCCAACCCCAACGCCCCTGCGCCGGGCGGAGCTCACCGAGGCCCCTACNGGCGCGTGCCGGCGGTGGGGCGCGTGCGCCGCCAACCGCTCCTGGGGATTCGCGCCGCTGAGGTGGGGGCACCGCGACCGTTACCCACTTCCCCCTTTCCGGGGGTCGGCGGGCGCTCCTCAGCCCGCCACCGTGGAGAGCGGGGGTAGAGCGGCTGCCTCCCCCCACAGAGACCCCCGCCGGGGGTGGGTAGCGCGACCCCGCCGCGGGGCGGCCGTTGGCGAGCTCGGGTATGGCGGCCCGGCGCGGCTGGGAGTAGCGGGCCAGCAGGCCTTATCCGCTTGTTTGCGTTAGCATTGCAGAGCAATCTCGGGAGGGATAGCTTAATCAGCGCAGGTCAGATGCTGCCGACGTTTAAGTGTGCGCAGGGTGTTTATGGCTGGGAACCAGGAACTCTGCCAGGTTTTGAGCTTTACGGCGATGCTGAGGTGTGCATTGAAGCTGCCTGGGAGCTCTGAGGGCTGTGGGCAGCGCTGTGCTTGGTCGTTGGTGCTTCTCAAAGGTTGGGAGTTTCTCTTGCTCTCAAAATGCAGCATGTTTAGGATTTCTTTAAAGTGAAATTAAATGTGACATGGCAGGAGTCCTTAAAGTCTCTGAAATCAGATCTTAAGACAGGTGCTTCCAAACCCTAATTGCTCAATGTAGAGAAATTAAGTGGAATCACGAAAGCACTTTCTGTCTCAAACTGTAACACAATGCCTTAAAGTATGCCTGCCCATATGGGGATTTGCAAATGACTTAAAGTGTTTCTCTGTTGTTAGTAAGTTTTCTTAATATTTGGGGAAAAAAAATAAAAAATGGAATTTTTGCCTGCAGTACATTGCAGGCTAGGTATGTTGAACAAAGATTAAATCACCATTTGGATTAACTAAGGTTCATATTGCTGTAACGTAACGTTTGCTGCTTTTCTAGAAGCTGGAACATTCTACCCAGATTTCAGAAGTTAGCACCTGAGGTAGCACCTGAGAGGAATATGCTGTCGAGCACTAAAAAAGCCCTTCGAGAAAAAAGGCAAAATGAATTTTCTTTTGTGGTAAGAAATTACTTCTATTAAAAGAACCAGAGAGGAGAAAATCTTCTGTTCAGTAGTGCGAGAAATTAAAGGAAGCAAAATGTTGCAAATGTTTTTGCAAGAAAAATACACCTGCTTTGAAAGATCCGGAAATTAGATCTTAAGGAGAACAAAGGATAGTCTTAAAATTCCTTCAGTTTGTAAATAGTGAAGAGTATCTGTAATCCAAAATGAAAAGATACATAAGTAGTTGTCCAGGGTTGTGCATTTAAGGTGATGTTAAGAGGAACTTGGTAAAAACTGTATGAGGGACCCCATCTTTAGTGATTTCAGTCATACCCATTGATATTTTAGCCTGGTTTTATAATATTGTCTAAGTGTCAAATCCAGATGCTACTTACTGATTGTAATAAAAATTTGTCAGAGTGGCATCTGTCTCAAAGATGATAAGTATTGGTTAGTGCCATGAGAATAAGAGCTGGATACAAAAGAGATCTGGAGTCATTTGTCAGCTGAGAGCGTGACAGAGAGCACTAGTTGTTGTTTGACCTGGCCAAGAGTGGTTTTACGTTATCCAGCTTGTCTGTACAAACGCATATTGCACATTTTATCAGCATATATCCGAAGTCTCAACGCACACAGCAGATCACGTTATTACCCATCCTAGAGGTCAACAAACATAGTTATGGGAACAGTAAGACCTGAAACTATTATGGTTGTGGCCTCACAGGGTAGGGAAGGGGAGAGAAGAGATGGCCAGTTATATGGGAAGATGCTAGAAGCTAACTGGGAAGTGCAGAGGATCTACCAGCGCCGGGTAGACTTGCAGATAATGGGGATACTGTGTTACAGGGGTATAAAGGATGTGCAGGAAAGTTGGACTATGGCAATGAGGACATTCGGGGGGGTGTGGGAAACGTGCACTGAGAACAGCAATTGATTCAGTTTATGGCATACGGACCACTGTGTTAAACTGATACAAGCACTTCTATGGGTACACTTTTAAAAAAAGTCCCTCTGCATGTTTTCCTCCACAGTCACTCTATATGGCAAATTTAATATTTGCGAAACTTTCTTTAGTCAGGTTTCTTTCTTCTGGACTAAACGTTACACTTGTCCCAAAAAATAAAATCGTCTCATGGATCTCATGGCAACTGAGTCAGGCGTCCCCTTCAGTGATCTTTTATCTTCTGTTAAGCAAAACCTTACATTTTCCCCTACCTCAAAAATTCATTTTGTCCTGGATGAGATCTTTAACTGTTGATTTTAATTCCACTTTTAGAGTATGACAAGAACTGAATTTAAGCTACTGAAAATACTAGCCATGCATCAGTAGGCCCCACACCACATGCGAATGTAGTACAAGCTGTATATTTGCAAATGTCCTAGTGACTCATGGTTTTCAAAGTGTAAAATGATATTTTTGAAATATTTGAAAACAACCAAAGATCATTAGTTGTGGAAATAATTCTATCCAATAAATAATTATCTGTAAACTTGGTGGTAGTTTTTGTCAGTGGAATGCTGCATCTCCGGTTCAGAGAAGAACATGTAGTATATGGCATGTTGTAAAACTTTATTATGCTGAGGTGATGAATGAACATTTTTTTTTCCTGTCTGGGAAGAGGCGATGATATCAGACAGAAAACTTGATACTTGGTCAGTTTCATTAGCACAGCATAAACAGTTTCCCTCAGAAAACAAATCCATAACAGCCGATCCTTAATGCTACTAAAAAATTACTGATAAAGCAATCGTGGATGTAGTTTATTTCAATGCAGTATAATAGAGGTATTGGAATTTCTGAGCAAACAGAATCAGAATGTGGGTCATTTTGGTCTGTTTCCAATAGCGTTGCTATTTGCGGAGCAAGAGGAGATACTAAAGCCATGCAGGTTAGTTTCCCATTCATACAGCATCAATGATCTAAAGTAAAATTGTTGCATAGTACAACTTCTAGGAGATGTACAGAAGCACTATTTTCTTGCACGTGGACATGAAGTCTACACCAGACTCTCTTCCCTGCAGAAAGTGTGAAAGCAGCCTTTCTTTTGGTCTCCATTCTTGCATCTCACAGTTTAAAAACAAGCCTTTTACCTGATAAGTCCGTTGGAGGAAAGCTATTTGCCTTGTACAGTGTGGCCTTGAAAGGTGAACAATAGCAGTAGCCCTCTTTTGCATGCAGCTGTGCTACAATGGAACCTTTGGAAGGGAGATCTGATTTCCCAGGCAGTGTTTTGCTTACAAAATCCAATTAGTGCTTGTGCAGGTGTCAGAGGAAGTTT
Organism: Chauna torquata; assembly: GCA_013399475.1. NCBI lineage: Eukaryota > Metazoa > Chordata > Aves > Anseriformes > Anhimidae > Chauna > Chauna torquata. Next base: position 169,664 of record VXAL01006795.1, on the reverse strand, counting down.
CGTCTCAAGCATTTAGATATCAGTGACTCGGAATCTCCGTGACACTGGTGTTTTCAGTAACATTGTTGTGTTAAATTCAGAGTTCAGTGCTCCTGTTTTCAGTGTCTTAGTCAGCTACAACCTGTTTTAAACCTCAGAGCCCACTCCTAGCACACACTAATTATCTTTCAAACATTCAGCAGCACAAAATAACTTCCATGGAAATATGCCCTGGCAGTGACTTTCCCGTCACTGTTACACGAGTAGACAAAGCAGAGCTAACTTCAAAGTGGGTCAGGTGCTGATAACAGCGTGTTGACAGTAGCAAGGAGTTTAGCATGGGCTTACTAAGTCATCCTGGCAACTGGTGGACACTGAAACAACTGGTTCATGCTGAATTTCATGTTGCTACAGCTACACTGTTAGTGGTACCCAGCCTTATCTGGGTATGTCTACAGACAGCAGTTACATCTTTGCTGAGGCTAGACTTTGATGGTCTGAATTAAATAACAGCTGTATCCCCTGGTAAATTTACAGGACCGTTCAGGTCACACCTATTTATGTCCCACAGACTGTGAGGCAATAGCCCTGGAGTAAAAGGGTAGAAGGGATGCATGGTAAAATGAAAAAAGGAGTTAAATCAGTGAAAATGGAAAGGGATTTGAAACAGGAGGGAGAGTGACTAACAGAAAGGGCTTAGGTCTTCTAAGAGACAGCAGAAAACAGGCACAAAGTATGGCAGAAGTGAGAAGGAGATCAAATGGGCGGTAAGCTGAAATATCAGAAGGCAAATGAGAGTTAAGAGAAAACAGGAACAGAGGTAAAGATAGGCTAAATCATGTGGGCTACTGGCTGAGAGTGCACAAAGTCTAAATTTTATACCACTAGGGTTTGCTGGTGTACTGGCCAGTGGGGAAAGTGGTGGAATGGTCATTCTGTGTGAGTATTTTATAGAAACCTCTGTAGCATTCAGTAGCACTTGTAGTAGTCCCTCTAGCAAGTAGTCCTGTTTAATGAGTGAGGAAGGGTCTTTTTGAACATGGTCCTCTGTACTTTCTCGGGCTCCTCACTGATGAAATCTGCTGTTTTGCATGATACAATCCCATGCAAAGATCAGTTCAAGCTGATGAGGGGGATTTCACAAAATTTAACAAGAATGATCTATCTCATCTTTCCCACTGCCTGAGCTGTTGCTTGTTCCTTAGTGCTAGTTGCCTTAGCTCAGTCTGGATTACAGTTTCCTTTCAAATAGGAGGAAAGCGAGGACCCAAATGTTGACAGTTCTCTCTGATGGATTCAGTCATGAACTGGCCGCAAAGACCTTGACAGATAAATGTAAGGAATTTCTGAAACAGAGTTATCAAGGATTGATGGGAATAAATACTCATTCAGCAATTTTCCTGGGCTCGTACCGTTTTCATGACAGAAAGACGAGGCACTCGAGTCTCCACGCCATTTCATTGAATTCTGTATCCATATCCATTAATAAGTAGTATGCTGTGGAGGGGAGGGAGGGTGTGTTAACCTTAAAACATCCATTATTTCTTTGAGTCAAAATGCATAGTAGCTGTAAGATTCTTCTGCATGTATCCAGACTTAAACCGATGTTCAGATTTGTGGCTGAGAAGAAATTTCCTCCCTGTCAAATTAGCACAGACCTCTGTTTCTTGCATTACAGTGCCATACTGCACAACTCCATCAGCTAAGATCTCCTGGGCATATTTTACATTAATAGCAGCTTTCTGTTGCAGCAGAGGCCTCAGGTCTTAGAGGAACCTGGACTGAGGTTAAGACCATATTTTTTGGGAGATTTCAGGTTTTAGTTGGGATTTTTTTTCCAGCTGATCCAGAGCAATAGAACTCTTTGGCAGATTTTCTAGTACAAGGTATGTATTTCAGAGGTACAAATACACAGACTATGGCCACAGTCTACTGGTAGAATTGGGATGTCACTGGTAATTTCTGTGGCTACCTGTGGCTAAGCACCCTCAAAGTGTGAGGGAAGTGAGGCAGACATGCAGTCTGTGCAGAATGTAGCACCTGTGGTCTAGTATGTACACATGAAAATTATCTGAAGGTGTTGCTGAGGCTGATGGGAGGAAAATGAATGCATGAGAGACCCTGATATGCTGGCAGGGAATGAAGAGGGTGAAATCTGTTTCAGAAACAAGCCCAACCACACTGACAAGCCAATGAGACTTAATCAGAGTCCCTTCCAGACCACCATTATTAAAAGTAAAACAGAAGTGAGGGAATGAGGGGGAGGGATGTTGGTCAGGCCATCTCTGCTCCATTTATCATACATGTGACTGGCCTGAGTTACCAGGTTCTCAGGGTAAAACTTTTAAGTAGTGCATGGCCACAGAGATTTTTCTATGGCTCACACGTAATGTAGAAAACCAAACACGAGAATTCAGGGCCAAATCCTGCTGTAGCGCAACTCTGCCTTTCAAAAGTGTGCTGCGAATCACTGAACAGGAGAGGATGGTGTTTTACTTCGACAGTTTAAAAAATAACAAAATCTATACTTAATGATTTTTTTAAAATACAAGCGTAATTGGACAGAGAGTGGGATAGCATCTACAAGCTGGCCCAGAAGTTCGTTGCTGAACGCTCCTCAAGAAAGTCTTTGGTTGGTTTTGTGTGAACCAACCACCAACCTTTGAGTGTTTGCCGCCACTTGGTGGCTACTGCAAATACTACCCGATGTCCCTTCCCCACTCTTTGTTCTTCACTGGGTCTGTCAACGCCCTGAGTTCTGCCGTATTCGGGTGGTCCAGTTCTTCCCCAGTTAGGCACCTCCACCACACCTCCTCCCAGGGTGGCACTGGCAGCAGGACTTTGCAGCTGTTGATGTTCAGTCGTGGGATGAATAGATTTTGCTGTCTGTAATGAAGCAGTGAACTATCCTTTTTTTTTTTTTTTGGCATCTCATGATGCAAAACATCGAGCTCTCTGGCTTTGTTGTTATTTGTGATCCTATAGCAACAAAAAGGCACAGCAAAAAGCAAACAGAGAGAGTGTCTCCCCTGGAGACTCCCCCCTGAGTCTGGCCAGTGTGCAGATGGTGCGTGGGCTGAAAAAAACAGGGATGAGAATAAAGTGGCAGCAATGCTGAGCGCCAGTTTTGAGTTACACGGTTCGCTCCTTTCTGTTGTATTTGATTTGCGTGGCAACAGTGAACGGTTAAGGTGAACTGTGCCTGGCTGGGGTGGAGTTAGCTTTCTTCATGGCAGCCCATATGGCGCCGTCTTTTGGATTTGCGGCTGAAACTTGGGAACGCACCAATATTTTGGCTGTCGCCGAGCATGGCTTGCACAGTATCAAGACTTTCCCTTTCTCCCGCTCTGCCCCGCTGCCATCGCGGGCGAGCAGCTGGGAGCAGGCACCGCCAGGACGCGGGGCATTCATACCCTGTAATGTCATGCTCAGCCATAAAAACACTGAGGTAAGGAAAGAAAGAAGGGGTGGGTTTTTGGCTTCCAAGGTGTCTGTTGCTGGGAGCGTGGCTGGGCATCGGTCTGCCTGTGGGAGGTGGTAAGCGATTTCCATTGCTTTGCTTCTTTTGTCGCCTTTTTTCCATTTCCTTTCTCTTTCCTTCACCTGTTAACCGGCGTGTATGCCAAGCCACGAGCTCTCCCGCCTTCGCGCTTCCCCTTTCCTCCCCGCCGGGGGCACTGAGCCCCGGGGCGACGCCGGGCCCTGCTGCTGCCACCACCAAGATGGCGGCGCGGCGCGGCCGCCCCGCCCCCGCGGCGCCCTTCCCTCCCTGGGCCGTCC
>VXAL01006795.1:127221-165678 GCA_013399475.1 Chauna torquata | reverse complement strand
CGCGCCGCCGGGCCGCCGCTGCCGTCGGAAGGGGGGCCCGCTGCTGGCCGATGTCCGAGCTGCGCTTGGATGTGTGAGTACCGCGCCGCTCCCCGTCCCCGTCCCGTCAGGGCGGCTCGGCTCCGCCGGGCCGGGCGGGAGGCGGCCCTCGAGGTGCCCGGGCTCCGGCTGCGGGCCCGGGTCCTTCACTCCGCGGCTGCGGCGGGGGTGCCGCGCACGTGAGGCGCGCCAGCGGGGGGTTGGCTGTTGGGGNNGGGGGGCGTTTGTTCTGCGTCGCTCTTCTAAAAACTTGCGATGTTTGGTCTCGGGCTTTCCATTGTAGACATTTCTTGATGCCTGAGCAGTGTGTTAGGGCTCAAAAAAGAGGTCTGGGCATGCTACTGAGAGATGGGCGCTTTATGACAGGAGGGTCAAAGATTAAGTGTATAGGGAAGTTTGTCTGGGGTCATGGGTGGGTTTGCTTTGGGCTTTTAAAATGCCGGCCTGAAATAATCAGCCCTACGAGGGATGTGTGACAGAGCAGCGTCCCGTGGGTGGTGAAGAACCGGGGCAATTCCCTGTGAAGTCAAAGGAAACATAACCAGCCACAAGAGACCCGTCATTCCCAGAATGACCATGTGTGCCTATTTCTATTGCTGGTCCTTTTCGCACTGCTAAGGAAATGGTGCGCCAGTCATCCTCCATTACGTAGAACGAGAATTAGGCCTTACTACATGAGGTAGCTCTTTCACTGTTCTGGGGTCGTTTTAGTGTGTGAATGTTTAGCTGAAACACAAGTAGCTTTGTTTTCAGTGTACAATCATTCATGTGCCTGCTTTTTAGCAATGAATAACAGGTCCCCAGTATCACTGGCATTTGTAATGGATGTAAGTGAAGGAATAAGGTGTCTGTACTCCACAGAGGTGAGTTGTAAAGCTTTTAGAGGCAAGGCACCCTCTCTGTAACCAGCTTGGGTGTGTTAACTACCTGCGATCAGAAAAGATTTTCTGGGAGAGGAACACAGTGGTACAGGGATGGGGCTGGAATGGCTCCACTCTTTCACAGGATGTCGAGTGCAGACCAGGATACCAGCCCTTTAACCCGCAGTCTGCTCCTTTGCTTACTTACCTCTTGGCACTTCTGGTGCTGGCATGGCTTTGTTTCTGACTCTTGTTTCTCCTTCCAGCAGCCTCTCTGGAGCACAGACTCCTTCAGCTGGGGTGTTTGGCATCGCACTTGAGGATGCTCTGCTGGTAAAACCTGGGACCAGTGACACCAAAGTGGTGGCCAGGCAGTGCCGACCTGTCTGGGAGCTGTGCTGAAACTCCTTGTTGTCCCTTCTCACGTGGGAATTTCTTCAGGCGCGGATGCAGCCATTCTTTGTTTCTGTTCTCAGCCGTCTTTGACTTTGGTTTCGCAGTGCACATCAGCACGTAGGGTGGGAACGCTATCCAGGTCTGATTATATGGAGGGACAGAGGTGCTCAGGTAATACAAGTTGGCCAGCTAAATGCGTCCACTGCGATGTGTGCTACTAACTTCAAGACCACAGAGTGTCTGTGTACCTCCTGTACACAGACTCATTCCTTGCTGTCTCTTGGCAGATCTACTGATTTGCAGGCATTTCAGACGTGATTATCAGAAGGTCTGGGTATTTAGGTGTTACAGCTCCTAAAGATGGATATCTTTAGGATGCTCTAAAGATGGGGCAAAGCAACAAGACAGTACTGATTCTGAGACCATACAAATCCTCAATCTTAGTGCTTTCTCTGTGCCTTGGTGTAATGAAATCCTGGAAAAAGGTTGATTTTTTGTTTGTTTCTCCTGACAGTTACATTACAAGTATGTGGTTCAGTATTAGTTTATGAACACGAAAGTCTGAGTTGAAGGGATTGGATTCGTACTCTGGATCTAAGTTAGAGATGTTTTGTCAGTATAAAAAAGAATGTGCTTTTAGCACTTGTGAAAATCAGTCCATCTCTGTTTAGAGAGTTGGTTGAATTTGTTTACTACTAGAACATTTAGTTTTAGAAATATTATTCATTGCCAACCATTCCTTTGTTTGTTCATTATGAAATTTTAGGTCCTGGCATATTATGGACAGAGAAATACAGAGGAGGATTGAATTTTGCTTGGAGAATCCACTGAAACACTTGGGATCTTTAGACTTCATATTACTTGATCTATCGTACTTAACTCTGCAGTACAATATTCTGCTATTTAATATACGTGTTTTCCTTTTCGAGGCCCAATTTTTGTTCTCCTTGTACTGCCATTCAGTTGGAGATGTTATACAGTTTAGTGACAATACTGTGGTGCTATCTTATGCACAAGAAACCGTAAGTAACATATGAAATTACAACAGTGAGCATTCCTCTGATTTCAGTGATCCCTTCTCTGTGCTATCACAGTACTCCACTCCCTGGCTTCAGAGTTTGGCCTGTCACAGTAAGGGGTGGTGTCGTGAAGTTAGCACTCTCCTCTTCTCTGTTCACCTAACCACAGCAAGTCTCTTGTGGTGATGGAAATTTTAGTCCACTTTTTCTAACCGTATCACAATTAGACAAGCAGTAGAGCTTTTAGCAGGTGATGTTTTAAAATTAGAGATAAACCTCTGGTTGCTGTGTGACTCGGCTGAATCGTTCGTGAGCTGTCACAAAATCACCTGAAATATTTCCTGCCATTCTTCGTGGGATGTATTCATTTGAGAGTCATTTCCAACCTTTTTTTTTTTTTTTGACTTTCTGAACTGAACATTTTGCAAGCGGAAAATGAGATTTCTGGTGGGAAGTGAGTATTATGCAACCTGGTCAGAAAAGCTGTGCTGGCCAACATGGTGCAGTGGCATCCATGTGTTCTGGCTGGTTTGAAATGCTTGATTTAAAGCGAAATTATCAGTAGACTTCTGTAGCCCAGAAATGCTTAGAAGGGAGCATGCGTGCAAATTCAGAATGCTAAATTGGTCTCCTGGTATAATTAATTATACCAGGGATTAATGTATCCTATCGTGTTTTCCTGATCTGCTAGATTAGTTGCTCTGCAAATGGTCATATGAGGTTTTGAGTGCTGCCTACTAGAGTAATGGAAATTGAATTGAAGATCCTTACAGTTTTGTGGGGAAATTGGATGACCAGGCCATCTGAAATGGATAAAATACTACCTGTACCTGTTATTTCAGATGGAAGTAGAGGGGAGTTGATATGTTCTCCTGTGTGTCTTATGCTTTAATGCAGATTTGTGATTTATATAAATTATGGTTTATTTAGAATTCTGCTTTTTCACAGTGTCAGAGATATGTAAGTCGCTGTTGCACTGATACTTTCTGATATGAATTCCAGTCCGATGACTTGCGGTAAGGCTCAAGAAATGCACGGCTGATTTGAACGCAGAGAGAAACCAGGGCCTCCACAGGATCTGCTAGATGAATTTTGATGGGATATAGGGAGGCACACACATATGTACATAGTACCAGTAAAAGTTATATTAGATGCTGTTAGGAAAAAACTGTGAAATGAGTTTGCAAAGTGTTTCTTTCTTGTGTTCTACTCCATGTCTTCGAACTCATTGCTGCAGATGGCAGATGTCTGCCTTATTTTTAGCTTTGTGAGGACAAAATAGAAAAAATCCTAGTGACTCCTCATGATTCGTCATCGTGGCTGATATCCATTAAATTAAACATAGGGGTTGGCAGAGAAGCAGAACCAGCAGGAAAGCTGCTTCTGTTTGTTTAAAAAAAAAAAAAAAACTTGTCTAAAGCACTAAAATAATACTATAAAAATATTCACTACTACGTACGGAGACCCCCTGGGAGGAGAAATACTTGCCCAACTGTTTATCCCTTTTGGGATATGGAAATTGAGGCCTAAATCAGTAAAAACAACTTCCCTGCAAGTCAGTTGAAGAGGAGAGGTTAAAAAGCAAAGAGTTCCTGGCTTGCAATCCTGTACGTGTGCCATTAGACCATGTGTATGCATTGAGGATTTGGAAGAAAATGCAGATTTTTGATGGCTTGCTTGGCTGAAAATTAAAAGGTGAGTTCTTAAGGTAAAAGTTGTGTTTTTTTTTTTTTCCCCCTCCACCTCTCAGTAGTGGTCTGTTTTGCTGTACGTTTGTCCCGATAAGGCTAGAAAAGAAAATCTCAGTGCCCATAGCCTATACTGCCCTCCTTTCCCAGTCGCTGTGTGTGGCACTGTGTAACAGAGGGCACATCTCCACCCATGGGCGGTGGCAGCGTCTTAGCAGTGCTGGGCCGGTGTGCAGTGCTTAATGAAGTACTTTGGTGCAAGACGTGCCTAAGAGTGCATGTTGATAAAATTGTGTTAACAGACCGCCTTCATAGCTTTGCCAGTGTTGTCTGCTAATACCTCATCCTTGCGATTTAGTACTTCCCAGCCTTTGAATAGCAGTGTCCCTTTGCAACTGCTTCTCTGTTTGTCGCAGTGTTAGTCGGTCTCAAAGCTGGCCATATATTAATCTAGCTCCGCACCTGTGATGCACTAGAAGCACCTAGATACCTAGTAAGTCCTGTAACCTCCTGGTTGTTGGTTTGTTATGGAGAAAAATAGAGAAAATTGATTTCTAAAGTGAACTTTTGTTTCTGTCTGTGATAGGCATGTGGAATTGGAGCTTAAAACTTGTGGTGTTACATATCCAAATCCTGCTTTGGATCTGAAGCTTAAACTCTCTGGAGCTTTCATATGACAATGCAAATTGTCTTCGAGAACCATATGTCTAGCTTAGTAATTCCTGCCAGCTCTTCAGTTTGAATCTCTTGCACTATATGAGACGGGAATTGCTCTCCTTTTCTCCATACGATTTAGAAGCATGGGAACCATGGTACCAAAATAGACCATGATCCAACTAGTCAGGACTGCATTTCCAGCTGGTGCTGGAAAATATCAACTTTGCAATTCTGTCTTGCTTTCATAGAAGAACAAGCAAATGCCTTCTTTATTTCAGAATCCAGTATTTTGCTGTGATTGTTGCTGTATGCATCAGAGGAAGCCAAAGAAAATGTTAATATCTTGCTAACTGTGCTATGCAGTTGTCTTGCTGAGAACTGTATTATTTGCCACTTGTAGCTGATCAGCCTTGAGGACCATATGTTGGTGGTTTTTTTTGATTTTGTCGTTGTTGTTTGTTTTGAATATAATTTCACTTGTCCTCATTTATAAAATTATTATAGTCCTTCATTAAAGTCTTACTAAGCTGTTTGCTTTGACATCCTGCAGTACTTAATTGCAAAGGGTAATTACATGGTTATGAGGTATTATTTTATTACTCCATGAATCGCAGCTTTGTTCTTACAGTCTTGTAGCCAGCGGTTCACTGAGAGAACTTAGCATGTGCATCTTCTTTCATCCGATTCGCAAGGACTTGAATTCATCTGTATTCTGAAGAGGACTCATATCTCCTGTATACCTCCGGAAATCTCTTCCTCATGCCCCTTGATGTGTAAGGTATTTGAGGGGATTTCTAAGGAATGTAGGGTTTGGGTTGGAAATCCCTGTCCATTTTTAAAAATTGCTTTTTCAGTCTCGGGTAATTTTCTTGGTCTAGACTATTAAGAACTTAAATCCATATCCCATTCTTGAAGAACATGTCTGCAAAGTTAGCTAAACTGAGCTTACTGCACACACTGTAACCTGGATAGGCTTTTCCTAGAAAACTCTTCTTTCCTGCTCCCATTTTTGTCAGTGGGATTTGAAGTACTGTGACAGCTACAAATGGCAAGTGCTACCCTCATTTTTGTCTTTCTGTCTGCCTAGCTGTAGCCTGCCTCACTGAGGATGCCTGAAATCAGTCATGTAGTATGTATGTAGTTTGTAAAATCTGGCCTTTTTCTTGCTGCTTTTACCTGTCGTTTTTGGCATGTGTGTAGAGGACTGACTGATGGATCCCCTTCAGCCAGAGCTGTGCTGTATCAGAAAAGCCCACGCTAACTTGCTCGTGCTGGTTGGTTTTGTTATTACAAAGGCGGTTCTTGGCTCTTAGTCACTGAGCGAAAATGAGCCTCACTAGTGCATCACCTGATGGCGCTGATTCACAGCCCCGCTCTCGGCTGGCCAGCTCGCTGCATCCAGAGCCCAACCATTGCCTCTGCTTTAGGGGGCTTTCTGTCTCCATCCGTCCTGAATCTCCTTCTTAACCTGCCGCTCCTGCAAGCTGGCTGCGGCGTGGGGACATGGAAAATGTGCTGACTTGGGAGACGTTGCTCGTAACCGGTTTGGCCTCCTTGCTCTGGGCCAGCTGGCAGGTGTGTGCCTCCCCAGCCAGCACTGGTTGAAAGGTTCTGTTTGCTTAGCACTGGGGGGCCTCTGTGCAAGCCAAATATTTGGCTTTCCATCTGATAACCTATCAGTTATTTCCTTCTGAAAATATCACAACGACCAAATGCTTTTTCATGCCTGAACCTGGTTAGTGCTTCTGCAGAAGTTTTGCAGCATCTCGGCTTTCGATGTGGCAGATGTGATGCTGCCAACAAGGTAGCCTCATGATTGAAGCGCGGCCGCAGGAATCGCTCTTTCTAGGCTATGTTCTTGATTTTTTTTTATTTTTTTTTTTGCATTGTGTTGGGTGAGTCGGTTGCCAGCTTTGTGTCTAAGTTTTTCCATCTGCCAAAACATTTTTATTTAAAATAAAATAAAATTCTCACACTAAAAGGAAGTAAAAATGAGCCCCAGTAACTAGGACTCATGGCAGTTCTAAAGAAAACTTGAATATAATGTGAATTCACTGATAATTTGCAAAGGCATTAGGATGGTGGGACAAATGCAAGTTAAGGATTAGGTTAACCAGGCACAGCGACTTGAAATTAGGATCTCCGCAACCCAAGGGAGCTTTTTATGTGTTGTTTCAGTTTTGGAGACTGACTGGAGAGGCAGGGGGAAATGAGGAGAAAGAGCTATTTGTCTGCTAGCTAAAAGTCATGATCGTTACGGTATGTATTCAGTCCCAACAGTTAGAGAATCCTGTCCTGTTTTCCTCCTCCCATCCTTTCTGAAATGGTTCCACCAGGGACTAACAACTGTCTTTGCAGCCTTGTGAACAAGCTTTCATAAATAAGCCACTGTCTGGGACACAGGGAGTTGTTGTCACCTGTGGGTGGCTTATGGGCACTGGCCGCTGGTATCCTCCAAAGTTTACGGGTACTGGCTGTGCTGCTCAGTGGCAGCACTGGGGACAAAGGCTTTCACTCAGGCCAGGGTGAGCCAGGAGCCTGAATGGTCCTGCGCCTTTGTAGCCTAGAAGCTCGAGCCTTGCAGCTTGTTCAGGCCATCCTTTGGCTTCATTTCCAGGATAGGCGCCTCTGAAGAAAAGCAACCCAGAAGTCAGCGCTCCCGGCAGTGGGCAGCAGGCGCGCCGTAGGGCTGGCAGCAGTTGTCATACACCTGGATGCAGGAGTGCCATGGACATACGCGGCACCATTTGCCACGGCGAGGGAGCTACAGCAGTGACAATGAACAGCTTCCTCTCTCACAGCCACGGGGACGAGGTGTTGCTTCACCCCAAGATATCACGTGCTTATTAGGCAGGAAGAAGGCCACTTTGATCAAGGTGGAGAGTTGCAATTAGAGAGATCTGTGGTCTTCTCAGGCTGCATTGCTTCAAGTGGGGGTGGCCACATTTCCGTTTCTGCTCTTGAGAGCATCTGATTGTAGGACATTCCGAGCCAAGGAGAGCCTCTTGAATGTTTTCAAAGCTCTGATAGTTCTCAGGCCTTGGTGCAGCAAGTTTCCCAAGAGGATTGGAGGCTGGGAGTTTTCTCCAATTAAAAAGCATTAACACCATCAAAATAGCTGGCTAAGGATTGTAGTGTTTCCAGCAAAGAGATCGGGGAGTCAGGCAGATTTTTCATTCTGATGAGTCACTGACTCTCGTCTGATTTGTCCCTTGTAAGTGCTGTTTAGGCAGCTGCTGATGCAGGAATAGGATTCTGAGTGATGGTCCCTGGGGAGCAGCATGGGGCTGTGTGCTCTTTCACCTCCAAGCTGGTAGATAGTTCATCTGCCTAGCTCTTCATCAGTAAGGCCTTACTCACAACAGTGGTTCTTGCCCACCTCGATTCTGCCTTACCAAGATAGCTAGGGAGCTGGCGGGGGGTGGTGGTTGATAGCGAGTAATAAAAGGTCCATGTGCTTTCTGTAGTCCTAAAAGCATGAATCAGAAATCAGAGGCCTGGTGCCTTATGTTCCTGGATCATCTTTTAACCACGTGGCAGCTGAAGGTTTTGTCTCTGTCCTGAAGAGAACAGTCCTTCTAGGGCCCAAAGCTGTCCGTATCCATTTTCTTTCCACATGTGTGGACAGGACCACTGATCTGTAGCTGATCACCCAAATCTTTCATGCGTGTTTTTTGATGCCAGATCTACCTTAGAGAGCAGATCTCAGGAGCAGGGCAGTTTCTGTTCTGGGGATGTTGAGGCTGAAGGCAGTACAAATACATGACATCATTTGGAGGGAAATTATAGGTGAACTGGGAAGAACAATGTGGAATCGAATTAATGGACTAGAGAGCCTTGTCAGGAAAAGCTTTTATCTACCATTACTCACTTTCTGTGCCTGAGACTGTATATAAAATGAGTGCTGATGGGTAACTACATGGGGTGGGAACTCTACCGAGAAGAGAGCCTGGTAGGACTGCCGGCTCGCTCTGTGGGCTCTTTGTGAAAACTTGTAATGGCTTGGATGCACACAGGAATCTTATCTGTTGGAGTAAAAGGTCACAGACACTTTTTTTTTTTTTTTTAGCATATATTTCACAATAGAATCATGCCTTAATTTAGTAATTGAAAACTATAAAAACTTTTTTCCCTGATGTCTTCCTTCCTCAAAAAGGAGGGCTGTGAATTGGTTCAAAGCCAAAAATGCAGGCTTGGAATCAGACTGATCTGTTTGACTGGGAGTTAGTTAAACAACTCTTTGTTTAACTTGGTCTGTGGAGCTTTGGTTTTGTGTGGCTAGTTTTGCAAAACAAAAACAAAAAAAGAAAGGTTTATTAGGCAGATTTTGCTCTAATAGACACCTTCCTAAACTGATCAGACTCTAGTGAAGTCAGGCTATTTAAAGAGTGTCTTGAGTAACTGCACTCGTGTTAGCCCAGTCTGTATGTTAAGGGATCCCAGTGAAAGGGATTCTTAAAGTGCATTTAAAATATGGTGCCCTGACATTAAGGAGGGCTCCCTTCTACAGGCATTCATTTTTACTGGTAGAAACCAGCATTTTACTGGTTTGTGAAACCTGAGGGTGGGAGTGTGATTGCTCGGTGTCCAAGTGTCTACGTCAGTAAGCATGTGAAGCATACTAATGGGATAGTATGAATGAGAGCTGTTGAATTATTTGCATGAATTCTTGAACGTGGCATAAAATACCTTCCACTAACTCTTAACACCTTTGATTAGAACACAAACTTATGGGTATTGCATCCATTATCACGGATATCCTGAAGGTTGGATTAGATCAATTGTTTTAGCTTCCACAATTCCTGTAATAGTTTAATTTGGCTTAAAATGGCTTTGGAAGATGCTCCTTTTAGGCTTGTTTCCACCCCCCCACCCCCTGCAAGCTGCTTATATGAAGTATCTGGATGCCCTAAATGAATTCTGCATTGTCTGTTGCTACCCCTGCTCATTTTGTGCAGGCAGGAGTATTTTCTTCTGTTCATATTTAATGCCTGAAATTAAAACTCTAGAACATCCTAGAGAAGATTCTCTATAAACATTAAAGTATTGACTACAAAGGTAAAGTAGTCAGTTCTCTGCTGTGTTGTCATTGGAATTATAATAAGTTTTGAAGTCTGCCAAAATACATTATTTTCCTTCAAACCCAAACTCTCCAGTGTTTTACTCTCTCTTTTCATGCAATTTCACAATGCCATTTTTTTTTCTCCAGGACCTCTGTTTTACATTTTTGCAAAAGACTTTCATGTGGTTACGTGCAAAGCATTTGTATTTAGAAACACCTTATCTGATTTTTGTTCAAACTTTGGGAATTGGCTGTTGGAGTAGAGATGAAGCTTGAGAAACTTGAAAACAAAAGAAAATTCTTTGAGGGAGGTGGATTTTTTTGTTTGCTTGTTTTCTTTTGGAACAGTTCTCCTGCACACAGTGTTCATGGTGACAGTGATATGACTCACTCAGCAAACTTCTTGGCATTTCTGCCAGCTGTGATTTCTCAAGATTTTGAAGGAGGTGATAATTGAATTATAAATAGAGGATAGGTTCCACCTATAAATTTCAAACCTAGTTCCAGAGTTTCCCAGAAGGTAGGAGTGGATCCTGGGTTGGTTCTGGCTATGATGCTTTGCCAAAAGGTCACCTGAGTAGTCTCCAGAAACACAGACACACCAGCATCCTTATCATGAGGCGCCCTCTTACAATGTCTTGATTCTGTGTACTCAGCATGCTCACTAGGAATGGCTTCCAGGATTTGCACTTGAATTTAACCCATCACTCTCTTATACAAGTCTGCTAGCCGTCAGAAACTTACATGACTGCTGAAATCCTTGTAGTGTCATGTGTGAGTTCAATGAAATAAAAGCAAAATTATACGGGAAGTGGTAAAGTCTTTGCCAGAGAATCCATCTTTGTCACTGATATTCAGAGTTACCCGGTATTTCTCATACTAGTTCATTTTAAGGACTGATTGGTTTAAATGTGTCATTAAAAAAAAAAAAAAGCTTGTAAATATTTATTTTAATTTTTTTTTTTTTTTAAGGCTAGGATATGTGATTGCCTATCCATGCATTTTAAGTGCACACATACATATGTGTTTTGCTGCACTACCCTGTTAGCTAGAACTGTTTTTAAATGGACCTCGTACTATCATGTCAGTCAGGCTTTCGTAGCACAAAAGGGAACTGAACCATGCAGTTAGTTTCTTTGCTAAGCCTTCATGTAGACCAATTAAGGCTGTCTGTTTTGAGCTCCAGCAGAGGGGGTCCAAACTGCATACCAGCATCAGACCCTATCAAGTGATATTTTGGATGGTCAAAAAGAGCTGCAAAGATCTCCCTCAGAACAGAGGGAGGTTTCTCCCCATATTTGCTTTTGAAATAAGGCATGCTGTTGTGCCATCTCCAGCACTAGGGATGCTTGGTGGAGCTTCCCAGCCAACAGGAACTGCTGCAAGTCATTGGTGGTTAACTTGTGTGGACACTATTTAAAGACACAGTGTCAATGGAGCCTGTTCTGTGCGTGCAGGCTGACACTGATCTGGTGCCACTGAAATGACACGGTGTTTTAGTGTGGCCACAGGTGTCGCAGCTTTACCACAAAGTCCTGCCTGTTTAAGAGTGGCTTCCTTTTCCATGAACTCATTTGGCTGGGGTGTGAACCGTGTCACCAGTAGTTTGCAGCTTAAGGGATGTTTCTGCCTCCTTTGCAGACCTGGGAAGGCTTCAGGATTGTCTGGGTCTCAGGGCACAGCCTGCTGGAGGCACTGGAAGCAGACTGGTTCCTGGTCATGCCCGGTGGAAGGAGGGGACCCAGCCGGCAGCAGCTAAGCCGTTCAGCTTTGCCTTCTCTCCAGACTCTGGTTGGTGGGAGCTGTGGAAACGGTACTGGTTTGAGAAACAGGTGAGGACAAAGGTAGGGTTGTTGAGACACCTGTGGCTAGGATAACATTAAAAGCTAGCACTCCTGATCATCTCTGAACTCTGCTCAGTGGTTAAGACAAGGAACTGGGAGACGGGTGCCTGGAGTCCTCTGCTGTGGCATTTGGAGAGAGTAGGCCTTGCAGTGCCCACCAAGAGGGAATGTGCCACGTATTAGAAACCTCTTCCATCTTCTCTTCTGCTGTGGCATATGCTTTCCTCTGTGGCGCCTCTCTCAATTCTGCACATTAAAACCTGCCCCGTGGGGAAGCTTGTGGAAGTGGGGTTGCGGTCACACAGTACTCGTTTTGTCTTTCCCTGCAGCAGTTTGCAGAGCAGCAAATCCTAGCAGATTATGAGTCCTTGTCTCTATTACTTGGTTGCCTGCAATGCCATGGGAAATTACTGTGACGTGTCAGAGCTCAGCTGTGAGGGACTCCTACATGATAGAAAGAAAGGGCAGGAGGATGTCTGTATTGTTTTAGCACTGTTGGATCCACATAAAACCAATTCTCACAGTTGACAAAGCTCATCGTCATTTTCTGGGGAAGTTGGGGGGTTGAAAAAGGAACACACGGTGACATTTAGAGCTCTGCATTTAGCATGAAAACTAAAAGGGCCCAGCGTTATTTCCTTCCATACAGAAGTCAGCGTATTAGAGAAACTGCTTGCTGCATGTCAAGGCTCTGATCCACTTGGGATAGGTTCATCCTTACAGAAGAGAGATCCAAGCCATTTAGCTTTGGCTTTAAAGACTTCTCTGGCTTCAATAGGTGGATAGATGGCAGAGTATTAGATTTCTGAGGAACAAGTGACGGTGTTGAGACCATGGTGTCAGTGCCCCCAAGGTCCTAGGGGAGTGTTGCTTATCCTTGTTTCAGTCAGACACAGCATAGTTTACATCTGCACTTTCTCCACCAGTTTAGTCTGCAAGAGCTTTTAATTGTCCTAGCCTCCTCTGAAGGATAGGAAAGAAGTGTGAATGCGCTTGAGAGGTCAGCCTCAGGGAAGTGGCTGAACTCCTCCATTCCATTTTTAGTTACCTCTCTTTAAGAAAGATGATGCAGAAAGGTGAGGGGCACCTTGCAATACTGGAGAAGGAGGCTAGGTGCTTTTGTCCTGGGATGAACTGGATGCTACTCTAATGTCCTAGTGGTGAGTGGAAGGAGCCAACATTAAGTGCTCGGTCTGGCACAGAGTCCTTCATGACTTCTGTGTGAAGTTTCATCCTCAGTCTGTACCTCTGGTCTTCCCTCTGCAACTTGACTGAAGTACAGCTGGGCATGTCACAGCACCTCTGGTAGACCAATCTATCAGTTGTATGCAGAAAATGCTGGATAAGGGTTTTGTCTGTGTTAAGTGGAAGACAAAGCTCACCACCAGTCTTGCGCCAGTAGTACAAATGCAAGACTGATGCCATCTGTACTCCAGCAATGCCCAGCCCCAAATTCACAACCCTAAGTGCTCCCTGTACTGGAAAACGGTGGAGACAACGTAGAATGTTTACCAAGTGAGTGGTATCTGTCTGCTTCAGGAATGGTAGTGCCATCAGCCTCTCCGCACCTCCAATCACAGCGCTGATTACTCCAGAGCCTGTACGTCACTGCCGGATCCCTGAACTGCCATTAGACGGGAGCCTTCTCTTTGAATTCCTGTTCTTCATCTACTTACTGGTAGCCCTCTTCATTCAGTACATCAACATCTACAAGACTGTCTGGTGGTACCCATACAATCACCCTGCTTCCTGCACCTCACTGGTGAGTTCCCCAGCAAATGCCATCACTTGTGCTTTGTCATTACACAGCTTCTTTTCATGCTTCTTCAGTTCAGGAATCACCAAGCCTTTGATATAAGGGGTGAAGGGAACTTTGCATACACCCCCATCAACCAGGCCCATGTCATCCCTCATTTTACAGGGGAGAAAATACATGGAAGATGAGAGAAGGAGAGGTGTCAGCAAGGCTTCTTCAGTGGAAATTTCTTGCAGGCACTTGCATGGCCTAGCTAGCTGCTAGGTTTTGAAATGGAGTTGAGACTCCAGGAGCCTGCTGCTGTGTGTGCCTCTTCCCAGTGGAAACAACAGAGACTGAGAGAAGGGATGATGCAAGTTTTAATTAGTATCTCACAACGGTCAGCAGCAGAGTTGGGGAGGGGGATCAGATCCTCAGCATATGTAAACCTTCCAGTCTCCTCAGCTGCAGTCTTTTTCCTGGCCCAATAAGCTACACAACCTGGCAGTGACCTGTACCTGAGTCAGCAAACCTTGTCTGCATGAAGATAGCTTCTGAAGTCGTCCTTCAATTTATATGATGTCCTTGCTTTGAAGCATGAGGCAGTTCCTCAGTTAACTATTCCAACAGGTGGTGCTAGTGTTCCAGTTATCCAGCTATTAGTTTCAGTTCAGCTACACAATGCTGGACACAGCTTTCTTTGAAGAAAAAGCATTCTGTTTTAGTCTCCCTACCTGAAAACATATAACGGACTTATATTTGTTCCCAGAAGTTGAGCATTCTCATATACCCAAAATGTCCTTCAAGTTCCAGACAGCAATATTCAGTCTGCTGACCATTCTAGCCAGAATACATGGCTTCACTCAAAAATTGTAAGCGGTCCAAGAGCTGTATCTAACTTGATGCAGCCAGGACCGACAGAGGCCATAGATCTGTACTGGAAGTTAATGAAGATGACATTTCTCACATCCGCTTGATTATCAGGGAACACTGGTGGTTGCTACAGCCCATTTCTGAGACCAAGGGCTAAAGTGAGGTGGTGTTCAGGACTCTGGGCTTAGGTTTGGCTGCCCTTGCTGGGGTTGGTTGTTGGCTTTTCCCAGAAGAACTTGCAGGCTGTTCTCCACAGTAGGATCCTGGTCCTAGAGCGCTCTTTGACTCCCAAGATGCCTGCCTTGAAGGATGGGTGTGTTTTTTTGTTGTTGTTTGTTTGTTTGTTTTTCCCCCTATTGTTTTTTTCTTCTTTCAGTAGAAATTCCTCCATTGGAAGGAACCTACATGTGGGGAAGACCTTAATTATGGAGACATTCCAATGGGTTACTCATTTTTCTCCCTTCTCTCTCATCCGTAACAGAGAGATTTGGGGAATGTCTACATGTGATTCTAATGTTCTCAGCAGCCAGCTTTCCAGTCCCACCCCAGCTGGGTGATTTTGGCGTCCCTTCCCCTGGTCAACACCTTTTCTCTTTCCTCCTTCAGAATTTCCACCTCATTGACTACCACCTGGCGGCATTCATCA
This sequence comes from Chauna torquata, assembly GCA_013399475.1. Lineage (NCBI taxonomy): Eukaryota > Metazoa > Chordata > Aves > Anseriformes > Anhimidae > Chauna > Chauna torquata. The sequence goes on along the minus strand of VXAL01006795.1, from coordinate 150,859 downwards.
CAGTGATGCTGGCGCGGAGGCTGGTGTGGGCCCTCATCTCCGAGGTAACATTCCCACTGTTCCCTCTCCTGCCTGTAGTACTGATTGCAGAGCTTGACCATCCACAGTCTTAGAAAGTTCTGAGAGCTGGATAGCTGGAGCATTTCTTCCTCCAGAACAAGTCTGGGTGTGAAAGACTAAGATTTTGGGGATGCCCTTCTTTCATGGAGTTTTTCTCCTTGAGCCCATTCATGTCCTGCAGTATTGGGTAGCTCTGTTGCCTTTTCAGCTAGAAGGAGATGAAATGGTCCCGCTTGCTTCTGTATCCCTGCAGGCACGATACTGTAGCTTACTACCTCATGCCAGAGAAATAGCTGAGAGAATTGCAAGTCAGGTAGCAGAAAGGCAAATAGGGAGGTTAGCCAAGACTGGAGGAGTGAACAGGAGATTAGAGGGGAAGTGTCAGCAGGACATCTGTGTACACTAAAGTGAAATAGGAGTAGCTGGTAGAACTGCTTTTCCGTGTCCTGGTTACTCAGTAACTCTGGGGCTCTGGTTGTGTGAGCTTAGATTTTGAGACCCTCTCTCTGTTTGTGAGAGCAGAACCAGGCCAAGTATACATTTGAGAAAAAGTGTTTTTCAGGAAAATGGGAGTTCTCTCCACTGAAACAGTTAATACAACTCCAGACTAAGCAACAAGTTTTAACAACAAAAAAAAAACCTCCCAACAGTTGAGTGCTGTTGAATAGGTGAATAGAGAAGATGGGATCCCAGTTCTTTCATCTGATTCCTTCCATTTTCATTTATGTTCCCATCCTCCGTAAAACCTCCCAGAGACTGAAATTTCTGCTTTGAAACCTTCTGTGCAGGTTCTTGCACATCCCTTCTATTGGCTATAATCCCTAAGAATCTTTCCATAGTTCAGTTTGCCTTCTCCACTTTGAAGACTGGAACAAGCTTCTTTGCTGTCCTTTTGAAGGTGATGCCTCCTCACTAGACTGCAGCCTGTACATCCAATAGAGGTGAATGGTGGAAATCCTAGTTTGGGGATTGCCAAAGTGCACCATCTTCTTTTCCCTCAACTGAGAACTGTGATAACCAGTTTTTTAGGAAAAAGGAAACGGCAAGAGAAAGTATGTTTCAGGCTATCCTGGAATATCATCAGAGCATTAAAGGACTTGAGCAAAAACATCTTCTACTTTGCAGCTCTGATTTTTAAAGGGCCCTATTTTAATCATGCCCTAGAACTTTTGCTTATTTGTGAATCTTTTCGATTCTCCCAAACGTGACATCAAGGGATTTCACCTATGTAAGAGAGAGTCAGTCTCCCTCTTCTGTGAGGAAGAGGGTAGCCGTCCCTCTTACAGTGCCTCCTGGCACCCTCTCCCTGCTCTTCCTCCACAGGCACCCCCTGTGCTCATGTTCTAGCACTAGTGCAACAGGGCTGCTGAACATTTCTTCTCTATTTGCAGGCCTCTCAGGTGGGTGCGACGTCAGTGATTCACTACATGGTGCGCCTGGTGCTGCTCACCCTCTGTGGGTGGGTACTCTGCTGGACTCTGGTCAACCTCTTCCGCAGCCATTCTGTTCTCAATCTTCTCTTCTTGGGCTACCCGTGAGTAATAATACCTCGTACCTTTAGGGCAGGGGGAGCATAGCTGCTTAGGAGTGGCATGAGCCACTGTGGGAACCAGAGCTGTTGGCTGTAATCTGCCTCAAAACACAGGCAGACAAAAATCTCCTCATCTTGTGAATAAAGGGGAAGTGGGAATGGCTAGGGGATGATGTGGGGAGGTGGCGCTGACCCTATGAAGCAAATTGCCTGCAGTATGCTATTTGCATGATGGGCTCGTACTGCAACTGAAGACTGAGCCACCGGGATCACTGCTTCCACAAATAGGATTTAAAGAAGCATCTCTGCAGTTTCCAAGGCTGCAGCATCTAGCTTCTTAGGGGAAGAAGAGTTGGCCATTTGCTTCTGGAGTGAGGGTTCCTGTGTGGTATCCCTCTCATAAGGGCCAACATCTGTTGAGAAGATGGCCCCTGCTTCATGGTGGGATGGCTGTCGTTTCAGCCCTTCTTTCTTCCTTCTCTCTCTGCAGGTTTGGTGTCTACGTTCCTCTGTGCTGCTTCCACCAGGACAGCAGAGCCCAGCCCCTACCTTCGGACTGTGGTTACTTGGTACAGGATCAAATGGTGGATGATGGGGCTTCAGCTGTCAGCAGCCTGGTCAAACCCAAAGATTTCCTCTCGCTTCTGTGGGAATCCTTGAGAGAACAGTTCAATAATCCTACATCTATCCCTACCCACAGCTGCCCCCTCTCCCCAGATCTCATCCGCAACGAGGTGGAGTGCCTAAAAGCAGACTTCAACCGCAGAATCAAGGAAGTTCTCTTCAACTCTCTCTTCAGTGCCTACTACGTGGCCTTCCTGCCACTGTGTTTTGTCAAGGTAGCTCTTGTCTGGTTCTCTCTGTGCCCCTGCCCGCCGCCTCCTTCTGAATGTTGTGTGAATTGCTGCCAGGCCAGATTCCTGGTTAATTCCCCTTTTCTCTGTCTCCCCTTTGGCAGCCCGGATAGCGGAGCATGGCTGCATCCGGAGTGCACTAGTACTGCTCCTGGTTGGCGGATAGGTATTGCCATAAATGTGATGCACCTCTAGTCCCATCACCCCACTTACTAACTCCCCTTCTCCCAACCCCTGTCCTAGGCAGATGGATAGCTGTGTTCTTCCTAGAAAAGGGCACGTGTTGTTACCTGTCTCAGATCCAGTGTCCTGGGTTTCGAGTGCTTGGATCAGAGGCTTTGGTGTTCAGCCTGTTAGAAAACAGAGCCAACTAGGATGTTTGGGAATCTAAGTCCAAGAACCCCTTGTCAGTGTGGGGGTTGTATTTTTTTTTTTTGTCTTTTTGTAATTTGAATGAGCTCCAGTTGGTGTAATGAAATGGGCAGGGCTCCACAATCCGTGTAGCAGTCCTGGTGCAACTGGTGCTCCTGAGGCAGTTCTGTGGCAAGCAAACCCTCCTGTTATCTGCTGCTGGAGGAGGAGATGCACCAAGCTGCAGCATCATACCCCTGCCCTTTCTCCTTCAGGTCAAGGAGAAGGGAGCCTCGAGTGTTTCCTAAGCTGTAACCCTCTGAAATCACTGGTCCAAAAGCGCATGCCTGTAGTGTGTGGTGTGGGTCTGCTGGATTCACTCACAGTACGTCCGTTGTCATTCCCTCCTCTGTTTAGTGACCGTGGTGCCAAATTCTTGTCTGGTCTCTTTGCAGAGCACCCAGTACTACGACATGCGCTGGTCTTGTGAGCATCTCATCATGGTGTGGATCAATGCCTTTGTCATGCTCACCACTCAGCTGTTGCCTCCCAAGTACTGTGACCTGCTCCACAGATCAGCTGCCCACCTTGGCAAGTGGCAGAAACTAGAACATGGTTCCTACAGCAATGCTCCACAGCATATGTGAGTGTGGGGATGGGAAGGGGTTGGCATGCCCAGCAAGGGGCTGATAAGACATTCTAGTAGATGAGCACTGCTGATACTTGCTTATCTACTTAGGAAGCTTCTCCACTTCCCATAGTGCCATGGGTCACAGATGCAACTGCTGATCTTTCTGTACCCAAGAAACAGCAGGTCTGCTCTAGAAAGCTGTCCAAGCTCCTCTGGTCAAGTGCTGGTTCCTTTCCAGAAACAAACACTGTGATTCCTCTTGGCCACTGGAGCAGTACCTTGCACAGGGGCAGGGGTGGTCCCCTCTCATGTAGTGGGCTAGGTTCTTGCGTGGCGAGCCATTTATTCACATTGCTCAGTCTGAGTCCTTTTGGTGAGCTTGTGATCTCCTCACCTCTGTGCTGTTCTGGTAGGAGTTGGGACACGTCCTCATAGCAGAAGCTTTGGTATTTTTCAAGATGCTGGTCATTCCTGTGAACCCATGTTCATTGAGTTGAGAGCATCCTCCCTCTTGCTTTCCCTCAGATGCTAACGCTCTGGTATTCTTTCCCCACAGCTGGTCAGAAAACACAATATGGCCACAAGGAGTACTGGTGCGACGTAGCCGATGCCTGTATAAAGCAGTTGGGCCTTATAATGTAGCAGTGCCTTCAGACGTGTCCCATGCCCGCTTTTATGCAAGTATCTCTTCTCTTGATGTGTCATGGTTATGGGAGGGAGGAGAGGCTTAAACCTAGCTGCACCAGAGCAGATTGTGTGGAACAGAGTTGTGGGAAACAGTCTGTTGCTACTAAACAAAATGCCTGTTCTCAGCAGAAGAGTTTTCCAATTGCAGTATTATAGTGGAAGGAATGGCTGCCTTGTCAGTGTTTTCTCATCGTGGTGATGTAGCTCTCTCATCAGGCATTAGCAGATTCTTAAGAGGATTCTAGTTAACAGGACATCTTCTAGGGAAGTGGGAAAGCATGTCAGCTGGCCAATGGGTTATTTCACCGGTCCTCCCCTTTTCAAGGAAAATGACACTTCTACATGCCTTGTTTCTTATGCTGCTTTCCATAAGTAGCAGCGAGTCGTGATTGGAGTACAGACACTTCTTCTGTCTAGCTCAGTGGCTGCTAGCTCAGTGGTGCCAGACAGTATTATGCACACACCCCTCCTCACTTTAACATTGCAAAAAATTACAGAAATCCATGCTTTTTACCTATTTCCCTGCAGTTCCTTTTTCACCGTCCATTACGGCTGCTCAACCTGCTGATTCTCATCGAAGGCAGTGTGGTCTGCTACCAGCTCTACTCACTGCTGCGCTCAGAGAAGTGGAACCATACCCTCTCTATGGCCCTCATCCTTTTCTGCAATTATTATGTCTTATTTAAGCTCCTCCGGGACCGGATAGTATTAGGCAGGGCATATTCCTATCCACTTAACAACTATGGACTGAAGGCACACTAGGCCTGCCAAATGTGTACCCCTTCCCCTTCCCTTGCCTCAGGGCAGGGAGGGAACCTCAGAAAAAAATATTTTCGTACAGTTCTATTTTTTTCTTGCGGCGTTTATAAATATTTAAAATATTTTATATTTTGTATACTGTTGTTTTTGTGGGGTGGGAAGGGAACCAGTGGCAATTAAATGTCGCTTTATAAACAAGGTGTTATTTTATATATATAAAAAAAATCAGTGTGTATATACCGTATATCTATACCCATACATATATCTATGTGAAGCAACAGGATTGTGTGTGTGGTCACTGTGTCTGCTTTGCTCACACAATTGCCTTGCTATTGCATACTGTGGGGGTGGAACTGCTGTTAATTAGGAACTTGTCTTCTCTAAAACTTCAGAAAGTGAATAACAGCCAGCGGAAGAAGGAAACAGGGGCCTTTCGCCAGTATGAGTAGCTTACCTAGAAACCTCACTACCAGGGAAGACTTGCACTGAAGTATGTGCTGCTGTTATACCAGTTTAGAGAAAGGGAAGAAGCAGTGTGCTGAAAAACAGACTAAGTCAGTGTCAATCAGCAAAAAGCTTTCAGTTCCCTTTTCTTCCCAGGGCCAGCAGGATACAAGTGGTTTTTTCATTGTTGGGTTTTGCTTGTTTTTGTTATTTTTTTTTAAATAAGCCCTTTGCTTTAGCTCCTATCCCTCTTCCTAGCAACTTGAGCTCCCTAACTCCATCCAGAGAATGAATTAAGTCTTGGAATTGCAATTTTAAGGTAGTATATCATTTAGAAAGGGATTTCAAATAGCTTAATCTAGCAGGATCATAATTGTTTTATACTGCCATTTCTACTCCCTTGAGTAACTGCAGTAAATTGGGGAATATTTAGCCATTTCCTTCAAGCCGTAGTGTTCCTGGAAGAAGTTTATTCTTGTCAGACACTTACCAAGTCCCCTATTGCCATACAATGCATTTCAGCAGTGTTTCACTCTGGCTTTTTGAGTGTTTAATAAGTTATTAATAGTAGAAGAAATATTTTTCTTTTAAATGCTGTTCTTCATAAAGTTGAACTACAGTAGAATCTAATGAAATAACCTCTGTGGCAGTATCACAAAGGAGTTGAAGATGAAAGACAGTATCAACTATATCATTAATTTGACTGTGAATGCTGCTAACAGGTGATGTTGATGCTTTGACTCAAGTACTTAAGGAGAGTTATACAACATTCTTCGATTCAGGTGCTATCTGACTGGAACCTTTAGCCATTAGTAAAGTGCTAGCTCTGTTTAAAGAGTGGATATGTATATTAAAAACAAAACAACTGTACTGAATTTGGGAGAAACTGCAACTACTTTCTGTTCCTTCTTTCCTTACAAGCTAAGTAAGAATACATTGCTCTTCTGTTCCTGTCTGTAACACAGCTTCTCCCACAACCTGATCAGAAGCCCAGGAGTTTTTCTTCTCTCATACTTGATGAGGTGGGCAACGGGAGATGCCTTTGAGCATTAACCTAAGGTATTCCAACATAAATCTAAATGCTTAGCTTTAGTTACTTTTAGGTCTTTTCTTATCTTTCATGTGGCCATAGTGGTGCAAGCAGGACACAGGTACTTGGGAGTTTACAGTATGGCAACTTTCAGTGAAACAGTACTGTGGTTTTAGGGCCTATTCTTGTACAGTAGAGCCTTCTCCAGCTTTTCCTGCTGTGATGTCATATTTAACATAATACAGCCTCATCTTTTTCTACCTTGATTATTTCTGGAAATACGTCTGGGATAAGAGGGGTTGGCTTCTTATCCAGAGCAGGCTCTGTGCTACATGTGGCTTTGTGCAACACCTTTCCTGCACCCAGTCTACTCTTGCAGTAGCTCAACAGTACTTCTGCTTTTAGTACCACACAAATTTCAGCTGCTCAAAACAGCTGGCTCAGTACCCCTCTCTCAAAGAGCTATTTCGCAGCGTTATCAGGTAGCTTCTACCAGTGGGACAGCTATACGGTAGTAGGCTGGCTTATGCTTAAGTAACCAGGGGGAGAGAAGAGGCTATCCAATTCTTAGCTTGGGGAACAGAGATGTTTGTCAGTGGTGCAACAGAAAGCCAGAACCATGAACCAGGGCTTTGGGTCACAGAGTTTTCATGCTCTGCTTTTTCCTCCCCCTTGCACATGAGGTTGAAGGTAGGTAGGACTGCTCATGCAGTGAATATACCCACACTCTGTGCAACAGTTAGAGTGACTTTGCACTGTTCACATCACAAGGGAGAAAAGCACAGTGACACTTCCATACCTACATGCCTTCTATTTTGCTGTGAGGGACTATCTTAAGTAAGGGTCTTAACACACTCTTCTTAAATGCAGGTGTATTAAGTTCTTCCTCATTCCAAATGAGCTAGGCATTATTTCTTAAGGGAAGCTGCTTCTCCCTCTCAAAACAGTACCTTTATTTTATCCTGGAGCAGGAGGCATTCTGTGAGAACGTCTAAGGTCTAGAGATCATGGCTGCCCACACTATGAGCTGTAGCTGCAGCTGTCTTCCATCTTACATAGGACCCTGACATGGAAAGAAGTTGCAGAAGATACTTGCAGCTTCTCCTCTTGGCAAAAACACAGTGAGGAACTAGCTAGCACAGTTGGTCTCCCCAGTATAAACTGGACCATCCAGTGCTGAACAGGGAGCAGAACCGATGTCTGCTCAGCATCAGTGCCTGCTTCGATCAGCATTCCTCCTCATTCCTCAAACAAGCCTGCTACTAAACCACTAAACCTTATTCAGATGAACATTGAAAACAAGTCCACTCTAGTACTTGGCCAGGTCAAACTAGGGGGAGGGGAAGACTTATTCCCCATCTTGGTCACTCCATCATGCAAGGATGTCATAATAAATGGATGGTTTTTTGGTCTGATAACGAAACTGCTCTAGCTTCAGGCCAATCCTTAGAAGAACAGCTTCATCCCACCATTTTGCCATGACCTGGAAGATGAGAGATACAGGGAAAAAAAAGAAAAGTAACATCACATACAGTAATTGAAAGCCCAGGAAAACATGGCTAAAATTATTTCCCAACAGCACCAAAAGGATACGTTTCTCCCTTTTACCCCAGCAAACATGGCATCACTGCATTCAGGAAAAAGGCAGCTCAGTGACTTGATTAAAATGTATGGAACTTTGATTTACGTGAGACCCATTTTAAAAGGGAGAAAAGCAAGAAAAGACAAATTATAGAACTGAGAAATAAGGAAAAGAGAGGAAAGAGTAGTGACAAATAATGGGTACTGATGCAAGTGGACAGGGAGAAAGAGAAACCTGTCTCTAGATGCCTAAAGAATCCATCTGGCATTCAGAGGTGAGTTATTCTTTGAGGCAAGTCTCCTCACCCAGAAGTTAAAAATTCCTTAATCGTACTGGCAACTCCTCAAGTGTGTTGTGTGGAACAGCAGGAACCTGGTTATAGCGGTTCAGGACAGAGTCATCTGGGATTTTGTAACCCAGAATTTACAAAGAGCCAATGCTTACCTGGAGGCTGATAGGAAGCCCAGCAGTAGAATAACCAACAGGGACCACGAGGCCTGGAATCCCAGTCAAATTACCAAGCTGCATGAACCTGGGGGAGAAGCTGTCATCAACATTCCTGCCTTGGGACAGCAGCAAAGTCACCCTTTTTTGGGGGGAGAAGCAGCTAGGATTGATCTTTCCTACTATACACCCTGTCCTCCATGAGTTAGTGCACCTAGTCTCCAGCTGTTCCCAAATTTCTGTTTTCATAGTGCAAGGAGCAACTCTTCTTACCTGATGGACTGGACTGTGAATGAAATATTGCTACTCCCAGTCAAGAGGTCAGATTCATGGATTCTTGGGGCAGTGGAAGCAACAGCTGTAGAGGAATCACAGAATGATTGAGGTTGGAAGGGACCTCTGGAGGTCATCTTGTCCAACCTTCCAGCTCAAGGAGGGTCAGCTAGAGCAAGTTGCCCAGGATCGCATCCAAGGATGGACATTCCACAGCCTCTCTGGGCAACCTGATTCAGTTTAAAAAGCAAAGGAAGAGTCAGGCTGCGGGCAATCTCCAAGGAACAGCTCAGTTCCTTAATGCCACATGTTTGATCTAAACTGGTAATGCAAACTCCCTCCCCCCAGAACACAATCAAGTTGCTGGGATTTATGAAGAGAGCAGTTAGTTTTCTATTTCTTCATACATAAGTAGATGTCTAGTCCCCACTGTGTAACTCTGCTGGCTCTGCACCTCCTGTTTCAACTACCAAAAGGGAGTTTTCTGACTGCCTTGGATACAGGCAGCGAGTATAGAAATACACAGCAGTCACTCTAACCAGGCCCCATTTTCTTCTAGAGGCCTGAGGCACAGTGAAGTCTTTGCACAGAAGTCCTGCACTTAAAAATGGGGAGGAAGAGTTCAATGAAGTGGCTGTTCTCAAAATGCACCACACAACTGCCAGGGAGCAGCTCTTGGCCAAGACTGCCAGTACCTGGTGTAAGGATACAGTTCACAGTGGTGAAGATCTCTCTCAAAAACCTCATGCTCCGAGTTCTCTGTCGATTTGCCTGCAAGCAGAGAGACTATTGTCTGACCAGGCCCTCTTGGTTCATGAGGCTCAAGTTTGATGATGACTGCCTCTGCCCATCAGAGCCCATGCCTTTGCAAAAGAGAACACTATTCCTGCGTTTTGGAATCAACATGCAGTACACCAGTCCAGGTGGCACATCCTCTGTGGTGCCCCACCATTTTGCATGTTTTCACTGCAAAGAGGAGTACAGCTGGGTGGTAATCTTTTCACGTGTACATGGAAGTTAAGAGAACCGTCTGCCCCACCTTTGCAATTTCACTAGATGCCTCCCTTTCAGCCTGCGCTGCAGTATGTTCCTCACCGTAATATAATCCAGAGCTGTAAACTGGGAAGCCAAGGCCAGGGTAGCCCGCGTCTCCAAATTCTGAAACAGGAAACATCAGTCATTGTTCTCCTTGCAATGGGCTTGTTAATCATATCTTCTTGCCTTAGGCAAGCACAACGTAAGACAGAAGCTTCCAGATTTCCTCTTTTTCTCCCCACCTTTCCCACCTTCATCAGTCTACCATCAAGCCTAAGTGTCTTCCTAGGAATTGCAGTTCAGATCTCTGCATGCCTTAATAGTCTTCCATGGTGACAGGAAGAGTTTTACCTTGGGCATAACAGTTTGAGGGTGCTCAGATGTGTTTAGTCAACAATAGCAAGAAACTGAGTGTGATAGCCCAGGAGTTTTCTTCCAAGTCTACTCTCCTGTATCAGTAGTCATCCAACACATGGTTTGTCATACAAAAAGCAGGAGAGCCCCAGGTTTCTCACTGACATAAGCCACTTGTTCTGTATCAGCCATGACAGCTACTGCCACTGATCCAAGCTGCTGCTACTTACCATTTCCTGGAAATGTTTGTTGAAGTCAGGTTGCAGGATGTCCCTCATCTCACTCAGAATGCAGATCACATGTGCTACTTGCACTTCCTCCATCTCTGGAAGAGAGACTTCAACCACGCTGGCTCCCAAACTCTGCAGGTACTCCACAGCTGAGTACAGGACAGGTAAAAAGCACAGACAGCATCCTTGAGTGCCCCAAACTTCACAGAAGGGCTGAGAATCCACTTCCCCTTGAGAAGTCAGAGACCCCATTGGCCATTACGAGGCAAGCATCTTCAGTGCATCATGTGGCACGCAGACTGCTGCGGCTGCTTCTCATAGGTAAAAGTCTTAGGCCTGATTAGATCTCAGTGCTCCAACAGGGCAGAGGTAGGGGCTTGTAGATAAGTTCCTAACTTACCGACAACATTTTGGGCAAGTTCATCTCCTCCCTTTAGCCCCCAGTTAACCTAGACAGTAAAGAGGGACTGCTCATGCTTCCCTGAGCACTTGACATGACCAGTGTTCGATCAGCATGAAACAGTTATTTAACATCAGGAGATAACCATTCAAAGCCTTTTCTGAACTATAATGGTAGAGGAACCCTGGGCATACTCAGAGACCAGGTCAACCATACAGGTTCACCAAATCCTGACGCACTTCAGCAAGGCCAGACACCAGGACTTTGGTAAAAAGTGAATCTTTTGCATACTAAAAAGAACCCCCTTCTTTCTTTGACTCTAGCTTCTTCAAAAATACTCAGACTTGCAGTGCATCTCTCCTAAGAACACTCTACACATGTGGAAGCAGGAATTTTGAGATAAGAGCTGGAAATAAGGAGGCTGAAGAAAATTCAGGCAAACAAAGCCTGAATACTGTGAACTATCTCAGCTCCAACGCACAGGAGGCCAACTATTATGCCAGGCATTGTAGTCTCTCTCCCCCAACTCACCAGGTTCAATTTTGCTCAGTCTGAAATCTGACAAAGCCGCCCTAAAGGCACCATTTGGCTGATTTCAAGGAAATACCAGAGGACTGGATACATCATAAAATCCTAGCCCTGTCTTTCCCACTGAATGTAACTTTGTGAAATGAGTCCCTCGCTTAAAAGTCTTTTACCATTAAAGCCTGCAGAGTAACCATTACCGAGCATAGATCTGTCTTTATACAGAGACAGAGGCTTAGCACACTGAACTGCATTCTTCCATTGGAACCCCACGAGCCTACAACTGCTGAGCTTTTTAACCCTCAGCAGTCAGAAGGGCTTCCCTAGTACAAAGCTACTGCTGTCTGTCCAGCCAGACCTCTTTAAGCATCTGCCTTTAAGGACTTTGGGCCAGATCTCTTTAATGCATCCACAAGAGGGAACACCAAGTGATACCATGACTTTAGACAGATAAGAGACTTTTGCTCTTTACCTTTCTCACAGATGGACAGGACTTCTGCATCACATGCCTAGAGAACAAGAGGAAAGAACTGAGCAGACTTTAGTAACCGCCCTCCTCTCCTTAGTGAGCGCACTCACAGACTTTGGTCCTCATAGAGCTTTCCCTGCTCCTGTCTCTAATGGTAGGGAAACACAACCTTCCAGAACTGCCTTAGACCACCTGCTCCAAGAGAACAGCTTGCAGGGCATGCCCTATGGAAAAGGAAAGGTCTTCTTTTCCAGAGGAGAGGATGTTACTCCTCCGCACTGGGGCAAAGCCAGAAATAGTCCTTGTTTTCCTCTAAGGAAGAAATCTTGGGCACATTTGTGGAGCTGCATTACAACTGCCAAGCAGTATTAGCTTGCAAGCCCTGTTTCTACATTGGGATGACAAAATACTACTCAACAGCTACACCACTGTCACCAAATGGATATGGTAATTTTCCTCATTTGTTTTTAAACTAATTCCCTTTTGTAATCAATACAGAAGCATCACTTCCAATAGAAACAGCAGCATGAAGAAGCGTACTGCCATGAAATGTAGTCGTTACCTTTCCTCATACCTCCAAAAGACTTTTACTCAAAAGGCTGCCTTAGGAAAAAGTTATCCCGGTGGGTGTTTTCACCTAAGCCATATTCCCCTTCAATTATAGGGCTAAATATGAGAAGCTCTCATGATGAAAGGCAAGAGAACATTGAATGCACTGAATTCCTTCAAAATCTCATTTTGCAAAGCATCAGGAAGAGAGAGATTGAATAGGCACCTTGAAAAATGTCCAGTCCACTCCCAGTTTTAAGCCTTTCAGGTCAGGAGCACACATATCTGACAGGGTTGCTTTGGGTTGCCTTAGTCCTGCAGGGAACAAGCAAGAGTTCCTCCTTTTATCTAGAATGCCTGTAGGAAGGCAGAGCACCTGGGTTCAGGGAGGGACAGGGCTCACCTACCGTATGGATAGAGGGGATCCGGCTCAGCAAGAATACTGTAAACAATGGCTGCATCTGCCACTGAGGTACAGATAGGGCCTTTAAAAGAGAAATCAGTTATGAAAATGTGACAAGGAGTAAATAGGACTCTCATCCCGAGGTCTTTTGTAGGCACAGACTGCCTTCCCAGTGACAATAACATATAGCAAGGTCTCTGAAGGGGAGCACAAGTCCTCTTACCTACGCTGACTGTGGAGTAAGAGAGTGGGAAGCTGCCATGACTGCTGATCCGCCCAAACGTACCTTGAGAAAAAGAAATAGGCAGTTAGCTAGACATGAGCAGTCACTGGTAAGATCTGAACTCAACAGCTGTGGCTGTCACTTTTATTCTTGCTGTTTCAGAGCCCAGTCACCAATCTTTCAGTACCCTGTTCTGCAGAAGCAGGAGTATCAACAGAAGGAGATGCCACACTCTGGAAGATCTCACCCACTTCACAAGTAAGACTTCATGCCTAACACCAGTTGCAAGTGTCCCTACCGACTTTCTGACCAGTTATACTTTAGTCGTCATCAATATCTTCCTCAGATGAATCAAGATTAAGTTGACCATGTGTGAAGGATGGAAAAACAGGGTAATGGCTGAGTATCTGGTCAGATGAAGCAGCTGAGATCTTTCAGAATGCTAAACCATTCCCAAAGGCTGGCATCTCTTCCGAGTGATGATGGCTTTGCCTGCCTCACCACCTTCCACATTGTAGACAATGCCCTGCGCATTTCTTATGTCCTCTGCGCATTCCCCTTGATGACATTAATTCTTACTGCGAAAACCGCATTGCTACTTCTCGTACCTCTGAGATAATGGGGAATGGCTACATGCTGGTTTGATACAAGCCTATTACCAGGTCTAACTTACTAGATACAAACCTGAGCAGCATCAGCCTCTCCATACAATCAAGGTAGTGGGAATCCATCTTGGGTGGAGCTGCTTTTCACTAACTCACTACAGATACCCAACTACGTTGTGAACACCTCCCAGCAGAGGAGGAAGACAGAAGAAGGATACGTGGGTAGAAAGAGAAGCAGCATGCGAGTTTTGTTTAGGATTTGAATCACATACAGAAGTTAATTTTTTCTGAACATCTGTTCAATGGTCAGTACTGAGAATACTTCTACTCTGCCAGTCCAACCTACATGACTCACAGGGTGTTACATTCCACAGCTTCTCTAATTGAGCTTTACATGGCAGGAATTAATGGACTGTGCCTGACTTGTTTGTGGCATCCTATCTGATACAGTAAAGAAGACAAACACCATCGAAGATTAAAGGGCACTACCTTTCAGCCCCACCACACCACAAAACGAAGCAGGAATCCTCACAGAGCCGCCTCCATCTGTGCCAATAGCCACTGGGCAGAGACCTACAAAACACACACATCGGCCTGTGATCACAGCGACACTGTGTTGCCCCGTCCATTCTACCAGCAGCTGCAGCCAAGATAGCACACAGAGCTCTCTGTTCAGCTAGGACTTCTCTCCAGCTTCTAAATCTCTCATGAAATCTGAATGCCTGAGGCTCAGGACTTGCCTCCCACCACCCCTGAGCTCAGTTGAGGACCACCTACCTGCTGCTACAGCTGCTGCTGACCCACTGGAGCTCCCACCTGTGAAGTGGTTCGGCTTGTAGGGATTCCTAGGGATCTTGTGGTACCTGAGGCAGACAAATAGTCTTGAATCTTTTCCTAGGAAGAACTGAATATTATGGGGCAGGAAAAGATCCAGAAACACAGCAAAGGGATTCAGATGTCTTAGTAAAGAGACACCAGTCCACCCCAGATAGTGCTATGTCCTTGGAAAATGAGACAGAAAAAAGACTTCTGGCTCAAAGTTCAATCTCTTGTTATCGTTAGCAGCCTATCCAAAAGAAAAAGACTCAAAGCAATAGAAAGGATGCTGTTCCAGCTTTTCTGGTTGTGACTGCACTGTACCATCACTGTACCATCGCGGTGTTCAAGAAGCGCCTGGACAAAGTGCTACAAGATATGATTTAGTAGCTTAGTGATAGGATGACGGTTGGACTAGATGATCTTGTAGGTCCTTTCCAACCTTGTGTTTCTATGATTCTATGATTACTGCATACTACAGTGCATTATGCAATTCCAAAAGACAGAGCAGTCGGTGACCATCAGTTCCTACAGAACCACAAGCAAGTCAGCATTCCCAGCTCTGCCCTTTAATCCAAACTCTCCAGTCTGACCACAGTCCCCAGGCACCAAAGAGATCTGCCAGGTAGCAGGGTATCCAGCTGGCGTAGCAGACCACACACAGGGAGAAAATGCCCATGCATTTTGCTGTAGCTGTGGGGGAGCCCCAGTTCCATCCAGCTGCACATGCATGAAGTGTGGATCTGCAGATGGCTTATCAAGGCTATGAGAACCACTGCTCTGACATAGCAGTTCTCAGCTTGCTATAGCTGGAAAGTTCACAAAAGTAAAGCAATTTACAGTGAGCTTGTTCTAGCTAGGAAATAAAAACACTACATTGTTCTGAGTTGATTGTACCTTTTCTCATTGTTCTTGGCCATTAGCCATTTTTGTGACTATGCATTAGATTACTATTTACTTGTTTTCTGTCACTGCTTTTGTCTACTACTTATCCTGTAAACATTCACACCTCCAGGCATGTAAGGCCTTGCAAAGCCAGCTCTTTACTAAGCAGACACCACTTGAATCCTCTGCTACCTTTGTTTTCAGGAGCCTTCAGACTTCCACAGCTACTCTGAGCCTCAAATCTTCAGTGCTGGGTTTTCATACCCACAGGGTTCTCCCTGCACGGGGTGTTTCAGTCAGTTTTATTCTTACATGCCTGCCCTATTTTTGTACCCTTCCCTGTCAGTTCTGGACAGGCTTTTAGGTCTTTCTAGACTGTGGACGAGAGAGAGGGAAGGGGTTTTTACCTATTAGGGTTGCATCCAGTTGTTCCAGTCCCTAGTTCATGCATGTTTGAGACCCCAATAATTATAGCTCCAGCCTCTCGCAGCTTCTTGGCCACAGTAGCATCTTCTGTTTCAGGCTCTGTCCCGAGAAACAGTGTTCCTACTCGGTGATGGTAAGGTACCTTAGCAAGAAGACACTTTATTATTATTTATTCACCCTAAAACCCTGGTAAGGTAGGCAGGCATGTGCGCATGCTTCATGTGCACACTTCACCTCCACAACAGAGCTCAGACATCAGGACCCACTGAGGTAAGCCAGGGCTAGGAAGCCTCATTCTTCATCTTTTCCTGTGTTGGTTCCTGTTACAAGGGACACTTAACTCTTCACCATTGGGTCCTTCTCACGTCCAGAGGAGTCCTTTTAACACCGTGATATAGTGGAGCAGAAACACATAGATGGCCAGAAAGGCTGCCTATCTACAGCAATGCAACTGCTACGCCCAGAAGCTGCAGAACGGTCACCTTGGCCCCACAGCACACAGGAGCTCTATTTTCTGTGTTCTACAGAAGGAGCTGCAGCATTTCAAATCTGCAGTGCTTTGAAGCAAGGCACCGACATTGCAGGGATGCCAAAATACCAGACGAACTGACTTTCAGGGTGTGCTAAGTACTCTTCACGCCAATGTAGTGATGTACGTAAACAGGACTCCCACCCTATGGATAGGTCCCTGCAGAGTCCTTGACAGCTTGATGGCACTGCCAGGAGTATTTAGTAGTAACTGTTGTTAGGCAGCAGGCAAAGCCCACTGTGGGTGGGGATTTTCAGAGTAACTTTCATATTTCTGACACAAGTACGTCCTCTAAGGTAAGGAGAGAGGGATGCTTTGCCAGTGGAGCAGAGTCAGCGCCTGAGAAATCCAGGCAGTTACACCTACTGCTACAGGTGCTTTTATACATTCTCATCTTGTCAGAAGAGGGACTGTTTCCCACCCCCACTCCACCCCCACTCTCTACTCTCCGTGGATTAAAGAGATCAGCAAAAGATATGGAAAACATCTGTCGTAACCAAGATCTGTCTTCACCTGACAAAACTTGTTAATCCTACTCATTACAAACCCACATACTGCACCCCTTATTACAAATGTATTCACAGGCTTATGCTGAGGAGTTGGCCTTAAAACCTTGTTGCAGTGAGTTGTCCTGGTTGACCACCTGCAGCACGAACTGACAGCTAGACAACAAAACTCACCACTTTGAACTCTTCTTTCAGGCACACTGGGATGCCATCTAGATAAGACAGGGTACATTTATTCCTGTAACGAGCAGTGGAGGCCTCAGCCATCTACACAGAGGGGAAAAAAAAAGTACGTTAGATAGATAGATAGACAGATAGATGTAGTTGAACTGAAAGTCATTACCAGTATCAGAACAGACACCACAAATGCCTTTGTCAGGCTATTTGCAAGCCAAACTATAAAAGTTTCTTTTTTCTTCCACCATATGCTGATGGGAAAATACTGCTTTGAAGCATCTATGCTAACAGATGCCATATAAGCACATAAATCCTGGTTTAAAATTAGTGGTCCAGTAGGAAACAGATTGCCTTAATGCTACCTCTCTTTGCAGGAAAGGAAGCAAACTTTTTTTAGTCCTCTACACAAGAAGGAAGCAAAAGCGTACACATTTTTCTGTGCAACTTATCAGAAGAAGAGCCTCTGCCCTTTCTAATGGCTGCTACTGCTCTCGGGGTGGCAGAGGCCCCTTTTCTACCAGAGGCAGACATTACCAGCATTATTTGCTCCGGGTCCCATTGCACTATTGCTCTGAGTGGGGGCGTGGATTTGTCGCAGTCCTCCAGCACGGCAATGACGTTCTTTGCTACCTGAGATGGCGTCAGCTTCCCACTCCTACAGGACAGGAGAAGTCGGGACCTTCATTATAAGACCCCCCACACCACACCCACACACAGGGTTTGTATATCATGTAGCAAGATGGCAGCTGTCACAGTTGTAACCAGTAACTAAGTAAGAATATGCGTGTGGTGATGACTTCAGCATGGCTGACACCATCAAGAGAGGAGACACCCTTCCCTAAGAGGAGAACCTGCCCAACACTCCCCCAACCCTCAGAGTAGGGGCAGGAGCTAGGAGGCTTACCCAGATATTCCTGAAACACCAGATAAACATGGAAGGACAGCTGACAGCCTTTACAGAGAACCGTCAAGCTCTTCAAAGTCTGAGGCTATGAAACTGCCAGTATCATAAGCTAAGACAAGAGGCCAGCCCATTTTATACAGGCCTCCCATTACAGAGAATGGTCTCACAGTAGCACTGTCAGAACTCACTTTTAAAAAACAGGCCTTCCCTCCCTCCTGGCAAAAGGCTACGTTACACCACGAACAGATCTCTCTCTGGCTGTCACTAAAGCCTTATAGTCAGGATGCACCCATAACACCAGACTGCAGTGTTAGCCATTTGCTCCAAGGCCACAGCCTACTGACAGGGGTGGCTCCTGAGGAACACGTGTCAGGAGTGCAGCAGGATTTATCTGAGCTCTCCAGATCTGGCACAAGTCCCAGAGACAACCAGGAGTTACCGAGCAGCCAAACAGCTCACAGAACCTCGGAGTCAAGGACATGCTTCCAGCTGCTCCTGAGTTGGATACATTGACTGGGTAAATGCAGTCATACTGCTCACAGAAACACAAGCAGCTGGGGAATCAAGGAGTTCTTCAGAGACCCACAGCATGTGCAACTTGCATCATCCATTTGAACCTTCCTCATCTTCTCACTTACTTGTTTGGGCAAACAAGGTGTGTAGAAATCTCTCCCAGAGAAGACCGACAATAAGCCAAGACAAATGGTATTTAATTATCCTTGCAGGGCTTGTAAGAGTTGTGCCAGCTACCCCAGTTGGCTTTCCTTTGTTACTTTATTAGAGGGAAAGGATTGCAAAGGATGATGCTAAACAGAGGTACCTCAAGGACAATCCTAACAAGGAGATGCCTGAGAACTTGTGGAACAGCAGCAGCATGCAGCAGGGGAACATGTAAGACAAGTTGTTCTCAGACCATAATTTCACTTACCGGTAGCAGTCCAGGTAGTCTTTGATCCCTTTGAAGCTAAACCCTCTGCTAGCAGAATCGGGCCTGCAAAGAAAGGATTGAAAGGACAACTGTGAACTGTCAAAGCCACCTCTGTTTAGACCTACAGACTCCAGCATCAGTCCAACGCAGGTTGGGAATCGCCCACTTCCAGGTCATTCTCAGGACTGCTAGTCCAAGCGTTTTAGCTCACACTCCATCAGACTCCTTGCACACATGCAAGACACCAGGTACATTAAGGGTGCCACAGAAATAAGGGGTCAGTTCTGCTGACATGTTCTAGTCGTTTCATATTTATACTGCAATAAAGCAGTCACTAAATTGTTCAAAATTTATTCCAGGTTTATATTTGCTGCTCACCACTGGAGCATTACAGAATAGCTAGAATACACCGATAAACCTACTCCCAGGATCTTCTATCCCAAGCGTGATCCAGAGATAGCCAGCAGCACATCCAGTGTCTGGTGCAGGAGGGGGAAGAGGCACTATGCAGCACACACAGGAATTCACATCAAACTGCTTAAAAACTAAGTCAATGGCTCCAGTACCTAATAAATAGACCATTTCTCATCACAATGGGATGAACATAAGATCACCTGAAGAGCTAGCTACAATTGCTACTCTCGTGACATCCCCACATCATCACCCAACCCAGAAGCCATATCCTGGAATGGGACAGTGTAAGGCTCCGTAATGTGCTATGTAGGGAAGAGGCAAGGTTCAAGTAACCTGCCCTGTAGCACTCAATATTTCACTACTAGAGCTGGGGACACAAGAACCAGAAGGCTGCACTCACCCTGACCAATACCTGCAGAAAATACATTCCTCCCTCTGAAGTGAAGGACCTGAAAGTTTTCTCTTGCTCTAGCTTAAGAACGCAAGTGGGAAGCAAGCTTAGTCTTGCTAAAAGCTCAGGTATATACGGAGAACCTACTCTCTGAGATGCTGGTAAAGCACAGCTCATGGACTTCTTCAGTAACTAATGGATAGGCTCACAGCTAAGAACAAAACCAGATGAGGAGAGCATTCATAGCAGTCCAGTTGCCCCCACCTCAGCGAGACGTGAGCCTCAGTAACATTGCACCCCTAATCTGGTGGGATTTAATCAAGTATAGGCCACAATCAAGAAGCTAAACAAGCTTTCTCCACACAACCTAAGTAACAAAGCCTAATTTTGTGTGGATTGTTTGCTTTGTACCCTGGGTTTCTTCTCCCAGCTACCTCTGTTTTCTGTTTGAGATTCCTTGCAGGCAAGGAACAGCACACCTGCAAATTCGCTTAAGGGATGTATGCACTGACTAGCCAACCACTAAGTGTATCTACTCTAACAGTGCAAGCAGAGCCAAGCAGACTGCCTGAAGCTAGCAGAAACTTCACATTGCATGTAACTACTGGAGATTTATAAGTTACAAAAGAAGAGATGGCTGACAGCACTATTTGTTTTGTAAAGTACCATGGTGTGGAAAGAAAATTTTAATCCAGATTACTGACAATGACAGTTTCCGACTAATATAATGGCACCAACATGTGCGTTCTTCCACTCCACTCTTATATATCACATACTCGCCTTGCATCTATCAGCTGCTTCATAATATCCAAAGTGCTTTTAGCCTCAGACTTGTCTTCTGTAACCTCCGCAGCAACCTCCGGGATAAACGTGGGATCTTCACAAATGTCAAGAGAACGCATGAGAGAGAAGTTGTTCATCCTGAAAGAAAGAGAGCTGCTGCTAGAGTTTGCAAGCTCCACCATGACTAATTTTTCCAGACTGTTCAAAGCAAACTTTACCCAAGAACATTTTGTTTTAGCAGTCTGCTCCCACAGCAGGGAGTTGCAACATTTACAAGATAATCTTTCACACCTTTCTAAAGCCTTGCTGAAGGCAGCACTAAATCTATTCTGCTTGCTTAATAGAGCCTCCTACCTCTTGACATAAGGCCAGCCAGCCTCCATAAACCCAAGCTGGGAAAGAAACAGTGAAAGTTTTCCCATTCACTCTAATTAGATAGATCACCCACAGACCAAAAAAATACAGGAATGGAGAGGAAAAGAAAAGAAAGTAGCATGAGCCACACATTCAAGCACTAATCCTGTTAAAAACAGCACTGCTTCAGACTCTTTCATGACCTGCGTCAACATAGTTTGTTTGCAACTAAATGTAACAGGGATTGAATCAGCATGAGCTCAGGGCTTGCAGTATGTAATGAAGGGAGGAAACCCAGACCCTGTCACAGATGTCAAGGAATGATCTACTGTATAACAGCAGTGACGCTTGCCTGGGTTCGCTTTACCTAAAAAGCCCATATCCAAAGTAAAAATTCAGGGATACCAAGCGTGTTTAATACATTTCTCAATGTTCCAGGATCTGCACAGATGACCCACTAAATTATGGGCAACATATGTAAGCCAAGGGTGAGCCTGAGATTCCTGACACCTCAGTGGCTTGTAGTGCAATGTACCCTTGAAAGCATAGTTTCTAAACAAAAACATAAATGAGAGGGAAGGACAGAAGGTTACTCAAAAATAAAGAATGTCTTTAAAAAGAACATATTAAAAACTCTAAACTTCATGTTTGGCTTCATTTTCTCACTACCATTATTTTACCACTGTTGGTGGTAAACACTGCAGATTTGCACATCCACAGGCTTTGAAAGAAAGACTGCTCTTTAGCAAGAGCACAGAAAGACAAAGAAACAATGTGGTGAACTCAGTTTCTGTGCACCTGCCCGAGAGTGAAAAAGGGTTAATTTCTTCTGGTAGAGGGTCACCTGAACCAGAGTAGTTGAAAAAAATTAAAAATAAAAATCTAGTACACCACCTCTATGAAATAATCTTACTCACTCTTCACTCAGATTATGCTGCTTCCCTCTTTGAAAAGGTCATCTCAGGTAACCTGTAATGGGTATGCAATACAAGCACCCTAAAAAAAAAAAGAAACTTGGAGGGAGATAAAACTCCCCACTTACCTTACTAAGAAGGGCAGTAACCAGATCTGTCCAAAAGCCTGGAAGAATGTAAGCAGAAACATTGGTTGGCAATAGCTGTGACCTGAGCATCTTCCTCATGAGACAAAGAATGCTGAATGGGCTCACAACTGCTGCAGAGCACCCTACAGAGCATGCACTTGTATTTCAGGACACAAACTTGGTCCGAAATGCTTTCTGCCCTCCTCTCACATTTATAGAATCATAAGGACTGTATTCTCCTGGCTCTCTTCAGAAACATGCATTTGTCCTTCCCCAGCTCAGATCCAGAAAGCCTGCAGCTGCAGGCTGCAACACCATTGAGAGGCATCTATATAGCTCCCGCCAGTTACTTTCTTAGTGCTCCATGCACTATGCAAACATTGGATAGGGTGCTAGCTTATTATTATTTCATTTATCCCCCTGTCGGCATCTTTCCTGTCACCATATGTATTCAGCTGCCCTGCAGAAGACACTCAACCAGCTCCTGCAGTAAACTGTGTCAACTTGGAGAAGCATGAGAAATTCAGAGACTCCATGGTAGCAGGCAGCTGAAAACACTCTCTGAATACCTCAGTTCCCTGTATAGCAATACCAGCAGTCCCAGGGAGATCAGCCTTGTTCTAGCTTGCCTTAATAGCTCAAGAATGGACTTGAAAACACGTGAAGGGAGTGTGGCTCCAGTACTTGGTGCAAGTCTGAAGCAAGGCTCACACTCCTACATCCATGAAGTGATGCGTTGCTTCAGACGTTGCATAAGAACTACAGTCTCTTTTTGAAAAGGCATTACTCCTAACCTACATCCATTGTAATCTGCAACAGTAAGAACCTGTAGGAGATTGGGAATGTTATGTCCCCTGTCAAGAAAGGAAACAAGCCGAGGGTCACACACCAGACTTGGGCACAAAGCAAAGGATCAAAAGATATTCTGGTTACTACATCCTGGAATCCCTCAAGAGGTAAGCTCACTATTCTCAGCAACAAAGGCACAGCCCCCTGCGAGCTTCCACTCCGGGCCCAACCAGCTGTCAAGCTCTGGAACAGGTCACACTACTGAAACAGGACTTCTGCCTGTAACCTCGACACCGGCTCAAAACGAAAGGCTAAGCAGCAGCAATGACAACCAAAACCAGCCGCTTTAGAGAGGACAATGCCACCGGTCACAGCAGAGGGAAGGAGCCATTTCCCCCCAATGAGCGCGCTGCCTGGCAGCTGCACCTGCTCCTGAGCCCTCCTCCTCCTCCTCCTCCTCCACTGCCAGGGCAGGAACAAATCCGTAGGCTCGAGAGCATGCCAAAACCCAGAAAAGTAAGAGCATTGTTTAGGACAGCTGTCTGCAGCCTCTTCATGAAAACGCTGCTCAGAGGAGCTGAAGGATCTGAATTCCTTTATGTCTGAGGGGAATTTATGCTGTGGCTGATCTCTGCTTCGGGCCCGCTGTGCCCTCCGGCTCCTAAACAGAGGGTGTGAAGGGGGTAAAGACCCTTCACTTCAGAGAACAGCTCTCTTCCTACAGCATCCTACCAAGCCGGCCACCAGCACGCCTAGGGAACACAGCGAACCCCAAAACATGCAAAGAGACAGAATTTTCCTATAATAAGGAAGTCCTCAGAAAGCATGGCTCTATCCTTACACCAAGACCTCCTCCCTCTGAAACCTCTGACCCCCTCGGGTTTCCCTGCGCAAACCACCGGGGTTTTATAGCCTTGTTTACCCGTCCGCCACGAACGCTCAGTTCCGGGGAAAGCCCCGTCGCCTCACGCCGCCAGCACCGGCCGCTCTTCACGGCGCCCCTGCGGCGGACATCTTGTGCCCCGGCGGCCCGGCCCGCCCCGGGGGAAGCCGCCCGCGCCCCAACTCACCGTGTTGGCCACATGGACGAAGAGGCGCAGCCAGAAGCCGCACAGCCGCGGGGTCCACTGCGGAGAGGAGGCGAGAGGTGAGCGCCGGGCCCCGCTCCACACCGCCCCCCGCCCCAGCGCTCCCCCCCCCGGTGCTCACGGTGTCCCGCGGCGGGCGGCGGGCTGCGGCCCGGCCCGGCTCCCGG
>VXAL01006795.1:95972-127168 GCA_013399475.1 Chauna torquata | reverse complement strand
AGGAGCAGCAGCAGCAGCGGCGGCACCGCCATGACGCCGCTTCCAGCGGAGCCCGGCGCCGGCACCCCGGTAAGGCGGCGGGGCGGTGCTCGGGCCTCGCTCCGCCCGCAGCCGGCCCCTCCAGGGGTTGCACCGCCTGCAGGGCGGGGAGAGAGGCTTTCCCGCTCCGGTAACCGGCGGCGTCGGGCAGGCTGGGCCTACGCCGCTGGGCGCCATGTCCCGCTTCTTCCAGGCGCTTCACCGTACTGCCAGGGCCCGGGCGGGGGGGCCGGGCGTGGAGGAGGAGGACGTTTACCGGTGGGGCCTGACAGGTCAGTGGCGCGAGCCCGGCCGCCGGTACCGGTACCCAGCCCGGGGCTGGTGCCGGCAGCCGCGGAGAAGCCACCCGCGCGTTAGCGCCGTGAGGCCCCGCCGCGGGCCTGCCGTGGCGGCGATGCAGGGCCGGCCGCCCTCCCGCTTCGTCGGCGTTGCTCCGAGCCGAATAAAGGGAGGTTAAGCTGTAAGGGGGTAAGAGTTTCTCGTTGTGAAGTACTGAAGCCTGAGGGCCTTCCTGCTTGTGTCTTTCCAGTCAGAAACACCAAGAAAATAGAACAGATCTTCAACCGCAGATCTTTTAACTTCACCTATCAGCAGCACTGATTACTGTAATACTGTAAAAAAAAAAAAAAAAAAAAAAATTCTGGAAATACTGGAAGACTGAAGAAACAAAGTTACTGTATTTGAGACTCTTTCTCAGAATAGGCTTCAAATTCCTTCCTCACCCTCTGAAATATAGAAACAGCATAAAAAAGTCAGCCACCGTGCCCCATCCGGTTGTTTTGCAGCTACAGTCTGCGTGGCCTTGAGAGAACAGTCGTTTTCCTGCAAAGGAGCATGGCCTGGCCAGTAGGCTCTGTACTTTCTTCCCTGTGTGTCCCTTGCAGATTAAGGAGTGCTGTAGCTGATGTCAGGGTGGTGCCCCCTCTCTCTTACCTGCCCAAACTGGGGGGTAGTGCTCAAGTGTGACAGGTGCTGTACATTTCTAATCACCTTGGTCCTGCATTAACCCATCTGGCCAGAAATAAAGGTGGCTGCTGGGCCTGTTAAGCCTTGACTATAGCTGTTACAGAAAAGGGTGTACTTCCTTACTTGCTGCTCCTTACAAACCTTCCCTGGCTGTTTCAGTCACTTGCTCTTTGCCTTTTCGATTAGATAGTCAGGCCAGTATCTTAGTTTCCTGGGCTTTGCTTTTAACAGTAAAATGTTTCTATGCAGCTTTAGGCAAGCAACTTCAGTGCTTCTTTATCGGATAAATAACAGCATTCATCAGTTTCAAAGTGGTGAATGTTTTAAAAAGCTTTCCAGTGCTTGAATGGTTAATGTTAATGGAGCGTTCCTGCATTATCTAGCCTGCTTGCCTGCATGTTTTCCTTAGCTGTGGGGAGTCCTTATTTCAATCCTTGTGCTAGTTGGGTTTTCTGTTTCCTGTGGGCTTATGAGTTATTCCTGTCCTTGTTCACTCACTCAACTTTCACATTTCCCTGGGGTGGGGAGAGGGCAGCAGTGGTGCAGCATTATTCATCACAGTAGCTAAGCCCAGGTGTAAAAAAAAGACCTTGAAAATTCCAATTGCACTTGTTTTATGTGTGTTTTGATATATTGTGCCCAATAATAAGGGTTCTGCAATGGTGGTAGCTGCAATGATCTATACTTGAGATCTATCCTAACTTAAGCTGGAAAGCATCTTGTTGAAAGCACTTATTATACTATAGTAGTTTGTTACAGACAAACGTTTTCAAACTAGTATCCTAAAGAGTGTCCCTGGAAGTAGTACTTACATATTTAAAAAAGCGGCTGGAGCTGAAAGTCAAGCTGTCTTTCATCAATGCAGAGTGGCAGCTTAATTATCGGATTAGGTTCCTTGTACAGGCCTTTATAATGACTCAGTGCATTTTTATGCATACAAGTTCCTGAATATGGTTGAATTTAATGAACTTGCTATAACACCGGTGTCTCTGCTCCTCTGCAGGGTAAAACAGCTCCTGCTGAAAACTTGTGTGCCTTTCCTGTACGGCAGTTGGTTGGGAAGGTCGGGTCAGTGCAGGACCTGTTTCTGGTGGCTTCAAGCTGTAACAGTATATACAGTGTATTGGATGACTGTGTATTTAAGAAATTGCTTTTATTCCTAGGCATTAAGCTTCGTCCATATCAAATAGAAGGTGTAAACTGGCTGGTGCAATGCTACAAAGTCCAGCATGGCTGTATCCTGGGCGATGAGATGGGTCTTGGGAAGACTTGTCAGGTGTGTCATCATCTTCTTCTGAAAAATTAGTTCTGCCTAACTTTTTAGCCCACTGTTTCTGCAGAATTAAAAAAGCACGCTAATGATTGGTCAGTTAAGCAGCAGTATCCTGAAATTCTTACTCAAAAGAGAGAGCTCTTTCTTTTGTTCCTTAATCACTTGAAACCCCTGTTAGGTCCTGAGTAACACTCCAGAAAAGTTTGTGGAGGGCTGTAAAAAAAAAAAAGAGTGATCATATTACATAGACATGTAAATGCAAAATTCATAATGTGTGTGAAATAAACGGGCAATACACAGCCAGAATGGAGACGGTGATGTCATTTTGATGCACCTGCAGCAAGATGACTTTTGAGTTTGTCAACACATGAGTTAAAGTTGCGTATGGATGGAAATTTTTCAGAGCTTTTTTTTTTTTTTAAATAAGTTTTTAAATGGGATTCAGATTTGTTGGAGAATGAATGTTTGTGCTTTGGTTCAACTGATGGTATTCAACGAGTCTTAAGTA
The DNA here is from genome assembly GCA_013399475.1 of Chauna torquata. NCBI lineage: Eukaryota > Metazoa > Chordata > Aves > Anseriformes > Anhimidae > Chauna > Chauna torquata. Next base: position 124,382 of record VXAL01006795.1, on the reverse strand, counting down.
ACAACTAGTAGTTTTAGAAAGTGATGTATGGTACATAATCTTTGCGACTGTGGGAGAAAGGTCTTTGGAAATGGGCTCCAGATGTCGAGGTCATGTGTTAGGACCTAAGCTTTTATGTCATTGATGCTGGATCTCATTTGGTATTGTTAGCTCTGCTTTGTGCTAGAGAACCTGTAGGAACCAACTACAAAGCTCAAGAAGGAGACAGTTTATGCAGGTTCAGGCACTTTCTTGTTATCAAAAAATTTGTTTTCCTTGCCTTCTAGACTATTTCTCTACTTCTTTATTTGACAAAAAAAATAATGAGCAAAGAGAGATTTCTGATACTTTGTCCTCTGTCTGTTCTGAGCAACTGGAAGGAGGAACTGGAGAGGTAAGTTTCAGCAGTTGTCCAACTCATTATATTCTTGCATGGCAAGTTACAAAGACTCTCTTCAAATATGCTCAGTCTAAGAATTTTCTTCCTTTCAAAAGGAATAAAAGTAAAAGGGAAGCTACCAAAACAACAAATCAATGTAAACACCACTTGCAGTTAGTGCATAGCCCTTACAATGCTGTGATATACATGAATGCATCCAACTGAAAGCATTGGATGACTTTCAGTACGAATGTCCCCACTAGCTCCTTGTTTTTTATTGTTTTCTAACCCCCCATGCTCAGCATCTCTTAGGCAGAATCTGCTGAAGACAGTCAGGATTCTGTATGATGAAAGGTAAGACCCAAGCTGAATAGTATATTTCTTGGCATGCTCACACATACATCTAAAATACGTTACATCTGTGCATGCGACCCATTTTCAGTGGGGTACAATGTCTGGGCTGATGGCACATTTGCTGTCCCCAAAATCCATATGTTTTTAGGCTAGAGCCCAAACATTGCTTTTAAGATGAGCAGCTGAAAGTTAAAAGATTAGAAGAGATACATTTCTGCGTCGTTGTCAGGCAATGCTGTCTCAGAATCTGAAGTCATCGAGGTTAGACGTTGAAGTGAGCTGGCCTGATTTGGATAGACTTGAAGTCAGAATACTTGGGGGAAAGTGCATCACTTATTATAATGTATATCAGCAGTGAATAGCTATCCAGGAGGAACACTGGGCAGATATTAGTGGTGGGATTAAGTGAGGAAGAGTGTTATGGTCCCAGCTCTTCTTCCATGGAATTGGTTTTATTTACTTTTTCACTATGAGGGATAGATTTTTGAGGCCCTGACTTGGAACTATTTGCTGCAGACATTGTTCATTGTCACTGCGTTTGGGCCAGTTCTTCGGTCCCAGCTGAAGAAACTGTGTGTTCGTTCACCTGCTTCTCATGAGCTTCATCAGTTCAGAATAGCAGCTTGGCCATGAGACTGGTTTTCCGTCATCTGTGTTGGACTTTGAGACCTAGGAGAAAGTAGTTGATATGGGACTTGTCCAAACCAGAACCAGCAGCTGAGGTGCCAAGCTGAGGCAGATGCACCTAAAGTACTCTGTTCAGGTTTGGGCCCCTCACTACAACAAAGACATTGATGCCCTGGAACGTGTCCAGAGAAGGGCAACGAAACTGGTGAGGGGTATGGAACACAAGTCTTATGAGGAGCAGCTGAGGGAGCTGGGATTGTTCAGTCTGGAGAAGAGGAGGCTCAGGGGAGACCTCATTGCACTCTACAACTTCCTGAAGGGAGGTTGTGATGAGGAGGGGGTCGGCCTCTTCTTTCAGGTAACTAATGATAGGACTTGAGGAAATGACCTCAAGTTGCGCCTGGGGAGATTTAGATTAGATATCAGGAAAAACTTTTTCTCTCAGAGGGTGGTCAGGCACTGGAACGGCCTGACCAGGGAGGTGGTGGAGTCACCGACCCTCGCGGTTTTTAAGAGGCGCCTGGACAAGGTGCTACAGGATATGGTTTAGTAGCTTAGTGGGTAGTATTGGTGATAGGATGACGGTTGGACTAGATGATCTTGAAGGTCCTTTCCGACCTTGTGATTCTGTGACTCTATGATAATCAGGAAGGGGTTAGATTCAAGAGCTGAGATCCAGCCACGTTTCACAGGAGGGTGAGGTGTTTGGACTGGAGGTTCTTATTATCGGTACACTAGCTATGTTTGATAACGGGGTCCAGGATCTTAAACTTGAAGGAATTAGCCTGACTCACTTTTTTTGCTTTCTTTCTTTTGACAACAGGTTTGCTCCAGGTCTCTCCTTTGTGACATACATAGGCAACAAGGAGGAACGACCCAAACTGCAGCAGAACCTGAAAGAGCAATCTCACTTCCATGCACTCTTAACAACATATGAGGTAAGTGATGTCTTTGTCACTTGAAAGGAAGGCTAAAGTTTTTCCTTGCCTTTTCCATTCCACTGTACAGCTCAGCTTCTGTCCTCTGTATTCATCTCTGACCTTCCTCAATGATTTTCTACTCTGTAACGCACTTCACCCACTCATCTAAGTTGCTGCAGTTTTTGTGTCCCTAAGATAATCTAATTTAACCCCAGCTTTACCACATAGCTGTATCACACCTTGAGTAAAGAAAACAAAAACGTCCTTAGCTAATGCTACATGGCATCTACGTTGCCTTTCTATGTTGCCTTACAGACCTTTAGTATTTAATAGAAATGTAGTTGTGTAATGTTTATTAAGATTCTATTAATCAGGCACTGCAGGAGCACTTTGCAAGAGCTTGCCTATGTTTGTACCCTCTTCAGCATGTGCGCCTCAGACAAAACTCTCCTTCCTGGACTGTAAAATGATGAGGTTTCTGTTACAATTGGGAGGACTTTGAGCTGAATCTGGTCAGGACTCTCTGGTGAAAGCCCTGTCCTGCTCTGGATGGAACCAGTACGGTTGCTTCCTTGGTCACTGCTTTGGACTCTGCATGGCCTGGTGCTTAGTTATGTGGAGTGGGAAAAAGCTTTCATTTTTCTCTTATGAGTCAGTCCCACTCAGATGTCACTTCATATCAGTACTTTGTTTTTTATTTTAACAATCTTTTAACAACCACACCAATTTGAAATGAAATGAAAAAGCATCTTGCAGATTCTTTTCCCCTCTGATCTCCTTGTCCCTTTGCACTTTTGCTTTCGCACCTTCCAAGTGTTTTACCGTTTCCTTCCTCTGTGGGCTGTGACCTGTGCTGATCACTCTGAACCTGCATCTTTTTCCACATTGTACAAGCAGGAGTCCTGAATGTGGTAAGTGAAGGTGCTCATTACTAAAGCAGGCCTGACAAAGCGATCAACTGTATATGGAGATATTCACTTAGTATTTTTCTCATCTCTGTTCTGATGATAAAATTCTGTGCTTTTTAGGGATTTCTCTTGAGTGACCCAATTTTTCTTTCTCTTTGAATCTGAAGTTGGGCGAACAATGGATGTGCTTTAGGATATTAACAGATCAGATTAATCCGCTGAAGCATGTGTTTGCTTAGAGTCAGAAAGATTGTAATGCTGAAGGTGCATGGTGTTTCTTACAGAATCAGAAGGTTATGAACAAACTTTACAGACTTGAAGAGCATTTATGATGTCTATAAATTTCCATTAATTCTCTGAGGTTTTACTGCTGATGCTTTGTCAGAGAAGCATTAAAACGTAGGGTCACAACAGCTTGTGGTTACAACAGCTGTCATGTTATTTTAATTAGGTAGTGACTTCATTCCACTCTGCTCTATTTCACCATAGTTTACAAGTAGACAAAAAGATGCTCTGTTGTAACTGATGTGTTACCTTAAGTCATAGGTAACAGTTCATTTCCTTTCATTGCAGATTTGTCTGAAAGATGCAGCATTTCTCAAATTGTGAGTCTGGTTTTAAATTTTTTTCAAATTTCATTCTGCAAGTCTGTCAGAGATTTCCATAAGTGTATGTTTATCTGTGTGCGAGGTCCTACGCTTGTTTCACAAGAGCCAAAGATGCTCCTTGGTTATGATTAGAGCTTTGCCTTTACCAACTTTCAGTGAAGAATCCTTAAAGTCAGTTAAGATGTATGTGAACATCCCCCAAGGACAATTTTCAAGCCAGTTAACTCAAAATAACATGATACATAGTGACTTACAGCAGGATATTAAATATCAGTCCAGAAGATTGATATTTAGAACAGAGGTGATCTTCAAAGCTTCAGATTATAAAGGTATTAGATGAAAATTTACTTAAATTGACCTGCATTATACTGTGCTGCTCATGCACTAATACCATATCCTGAAATTTATTGCCTCTTGCCACCAGTCAGAACTGTGGAGGGCTTACAGAGCATTATGCTTTCTGCAAGACTGATTATACAGCTTAAATTCAGCCTGTAGGAAGTATTGTCATGGTTGTGCAGGATTTTACAGAAGCCTACGCTTGAAATGGGAAGGAATCTTCATATTTTTTAGTAACAGTGCCAATGCCTTGTGATAGTGATAAGTGCTGTGACAAATGGTGGGGGCAGTCAGATACCATCAATAGCTCAGGATCTTTGTAGGAGCAGAAATCCAGCAGCCCCTAAGACATAATTTTGGATCTCTTAGAACTAGTGATGCCCACTGGGGGTACCCTGTTGTTTTTCTGCAAAGCACCTGCCCTTGGCCATTGCTGGAAACAGCAGGTTGTGCTGCATGAACACATCATGGTAGAAGCCAGTCCATATGAAAGGTAGCTATGAGCATACTGTCCTTACAATTCCATGTCATGTCCTGTGCTGCTACGTATGATTCTGTTTATTTTGCACTGTCTTTTTGCACTGACAACAATGATTTGCCTGCACCTAACTGAAGATGCTGCTTTGTGTTTGTTCACAGTTTTAACTGGGCTGCCTTGGTTGTAGATGAAGCTCACAGACTGAAAAATCAGAGCTCTCTGCTTTACAAGACGCTTTCTGAGGTAAAATAACTCATCCATCTGTTAGTGTCTAAAGACTTTTCTCTTCACTAAAGGATACATATTCTCTGTTTGTTCCTCTATATTTATAAAGCTCTAGGCTGCAACCAGTTTACATCAGAACTGGTGAACAGATTCCCATATTTAGCGGCAGACAGATGAGGGCCTATCTTGTTGGCCTTGTGTGGAGGTGGGCAGTATTTGGAGCTTGTCTCTCATTCTGGCTCATGTTTGTGTTTGACAAGTTGGAGCAATTTGAGAGACGGAAAAATGTAAAGAAACCACAGGTAGCACTGAACCACAGCTGAGCTAATAAAGTGTTAGAAGTTTGACTGATATAAGAGAGTATAAAGTGACAAAGAGAGTATCTCCAGCTCTGGAAGGTGAAGGAACCATTGACTAGTTGATGGGACTCTGAGTCATGAACTGTTGACTTCCATTGTCTCACTTAATGAAGCCACCTTTGTTTATTGAAATTAGTAGAGTTGCTCCAGCTTCCCTTGAGCTGTCCCAGATGAGAAAGCACCCCTGCTTTCTCACAAATGCTATGTGAAGGATATGCTTCTTGTCATGGCAGTGAAACATGGACATTAGGTCTGGACTGGCATCAGCAACAATGACTACAATACCTTTAAAAATGTATATTTTTTAATTAGATTCCTGAAAGTCTTATCTTTTGAACATATTTTCCGCAATGGCTGTATTTCAGGAGCTTTGGTTGTAGTCAAAAAGAAATAAAAGTGATTCACCTTAGCTTTCCTAATGTATTTTGTTTAACTAAACTTGAGAAAAGACTTGTATTTTTTCAAAGGTAACCATATCCCCCAAGACCCTTTACATGGGTTACTATAAGCAACGTGGACCAGATAACGTCACTGTGGTTGTTAGAGTTAGAAAATAGAAATGGAATGTGATCTTTTGCAATTTCATTTCACTGTCCTGTTCCAGCAGCATTTTCTAGTCATCGCTCATTACTTAACAGAGTATGCAGTATTTTCCTGTGAGGAGCATGGATCTGGGAATTTTACTGGTGTCACTTTTGCACTTTATTCTTATTTTGCTTACGCTGTCTTCCTTGCATTGGTGCCATCCCATTCAATTTGGTGGAGCTGTTTGACTGTCACATATGCTGTGTTGGATGGTTTTGGCAGATGTTTGCAGCATTTTACAGGCATTTCTGTGCTACCTCTCATCTCTAGGTTAAGCATACAAGTGGTGTAGGTGGGGTTGTACAATAAGTAACTTCATTTCAGATACTCTCTCCTAATCGTTTTGTTTTGCTGTTGGTTCTTTCAGTTCTCAGTAGGCTTCAGCCTGCTACTCACAGGCACTCCAATCCAGAACAGCCTCCAAGAACTGTACTCCTTACTCAGTCTTATTGAACCTGACATTTTTCCTGGGGAACAAGTGAAAGAGTTTGTTGAGTATTACCAAGTGATCGAAAAGGAGAGTGAGCCAGGTAAGTAATAAGCAATGCTGTACTTTAATCAGAACCAGCTATAATCTTAACGGGGAGGCAGGCATGTTGTGTTCCCTTTATGTGCTTTTAATGCTGACTAGCTTTAAAATGAAGCCACTAAAAGTAATGTTTACGTAATATAGCTCTTTAAGTACTTCAGGTGTGCAGCTCTCTTTTGCTTTCTCTGTAAAATAGGGCTTGAATCATTTCATTAATATATATAAGGTTCCTTTATACATTTGTTTTGAAAGTACAGTTGTGAAGGTACTGTATAAATTCCTTACGCTTAATTCAGTAATCTCTTTTTTTCCCTGCTTCTGAATAGCCAAAGAATTGCACAATCTTCTGCAGCCATTTTTGCTTCGAAGAGTCAAGTCTGAGGTGGCTGCAGAGCTTCCGAAAAAGGTGGAAGTGGTTCTGTACCATGGCATGTCAGCTCTGCAGAGGAAGTACTACAAAGCCATTTTGATGAAAGATCTAGGTAACTGAGGGTTTTGAACCATATCAGTTGATTTTTGGGCTGCTTGCTTCATGGTTTTACCTTGTGATAAAGTAAGAGACATATGGATCTAGAGCTGGTCTTTGGCAGAGCTAGGGAGGGTCAGCTTTAGGATTCTGCTTTGGGTCAGCCTGTAGTTAAAAATCTTATCACCGGGTAAGCCTGCTCCTGTCCCTTGTTTTTGTGTTCAGACAAAAAGGTTGTACAGGAAATTTTAGATCTGTAGATGTCTACAAATTTTCCAACAGTAGTACAGATGCCATATAGCAAATTGAAACCCTACTGGATGTAGATTTGAGTGTCTTAAGAAACCACAGGACCATTCAGACAATGCAGCCATGGACCCTTAACATAACAGCTTACTCCTTGGCACTTCGTATGCAAACTAACTGTAACAGCATCCTGAGGTGTGAAAGAGAAAGTATTTGTTTCTCTCTGAAATCCTCCTCTTTCATCTATGCATACCACGTCATATGGTTTGCCAGTGCTTTTGTGTTGTAGGGAAATTATAACTAGGGGGGTGGAGATCCTTTGCTCTTCTAGGGCTAATGCCTGGTGCATCAAGGAGCCACCATGCTTTGCATGAACATCACCATGCAAGCTGAATCTTCTTCTGAAGTCAGCTTATATGCACAGCTCTTTGTTTTCCCCTCACAAATATGCATCCCCTCTTAACTTCATGGAAATCCTTACTGTGCTGTAATTTTTGTTGTTGTTGTTGTTGGAAAATTCAAAGGAAATGCACCAAATTACTTTCACTATTTTTGATGATTTCTAGATCTATTACTTACTCTTAGAAAAATGTCACTGACCTTTTCCAGGGAGTCCAGAAAGTTCCAGGAATTTTGAAAAGGCAGAGTAGTTTTCGTCACTGTCTTATTTCTAAAGGCTTGCTCAAAAAAATGTGAGGAAAATTTTATTTTGCTCATGAAAACGAAAGTGTTAGTCTTGAGATGGAAATCCAAATTGCAAAAGTGATGCACAGAGAGTTACTCCAGTGCAGAGTAGTGCTCAGTGCTCAGATGTTCTCAATCACACCATTGGTGAAGTATGGCTTTCCTGCTTTGTTCTTTTTCCTGTGCACTTTGTTCCAGATGCATTTGAAAGTGAAACAGGAAGGAAAGTAACACTTCAGAATGTCTTAATTCAGCTTCGGAAGTGTGTCGCCCACCCATACCTTTTCAATGGTAAGAAAACACTCTTCTCACTTTTGAAATAGAAAGAATTTTTTTTTTTTTCATCTACACATTGGTTTTCTATAATTGCTTGGCAATGTAATGCTTAGAAGAAGTAAGTAGTAAACAATGTTGTACTTGAATCAGAACCAGCTGTGAGTTTGTGACCAGTTACAGCATATGACAGTTCATCGGTGATGAGGAATAAAGTAGGGGCCTGTGAGGCCTTTTTTTTTTTTAATTCAACTCTCCACTTGATTTCTTGTAAGTGCGTCTTCTCTCACCTAAACGATGAAATCATATTTCATTTTGTGAAGTACTTCCTGAAGTACTGAGGGTGTGCTTTATAGACAAAGACCATCACTTTTCAAGCAAGCATCCTGGGGGACTGCTTGGCAGTAGTTGGCAGTGCAGACACTTGGAGGTTGACCATTGAGTTGATACTCATCTAGTATTGGGTCTACTTCTGAAACTCCTTTCTGTTCTAGGTGTTGAGCCAGAGCCCTTTGAGATTGGAGACCATATTGTTGAAGCCAGTGGCAAGCTGTGTTTGTTGGATAAACTCCTTTCATTCTTGTATGCTGGGTATGTCATGTTGGGGTGAGGAAGATAAAGTAGGGTTGACATAGGTAGAAATGGTAAACTAAGAAGGAGAACTGCCTTATTTAGCCATAGATTGTGCAGATATTCACCGCAACACAAGCACTGCCCTATTTAATCTGTGCTGCTGGCTACCACAAGGAAGTCATTTCACTTCAAGGAGCTGCATTACGGACTGTAGAGGAATCTCAAAGATTTTTGTAGCTTCCCTTTAAACATTTCTCAAAACACTTCACTAACTCTCTCACGTGTTCTCATATATTGCCCAGTTTATGCTGGGAACCTGGGAGGATATATATCTGACATGGTTTTCAGCATATCTGGTTTGATTGAGTTTCCTGAGAGTAGCTTCCAAGGCATCAGTTCAGTTCCTTTGCACTACCACGCCTCTATTAGCCCAGGAGGCAGAATGCGTAGTGAGCATGAAAAGGAAATTTGACTGGACTAAAACCCAAGAATAAGCTGAAACTTCAGCTTTGGGAACACTATTCAGAACTCCTGATCTTGAGCTCTAGTGACTTCAGAACCTGGAACCCAAAGACCTTGAGTATTTCCCTCCAGCTCTCAGATGGGAGGCATATCAAATTTGTGTTCTTGTACAGTCTGTGAATCAGTGCCTCCTGCATGATACACAAATTCTACCTACTCTTAATTGGGCTGCAATTTCCCTCTGACTACTTCCAAAGCACAGAGCTTCAACAGACCTTGGAAAGTTCTGATGTGGTAGTGGAGGGCTTTGTCTTCCTGCTGTACACAATGCTGTGAGTGGAAGCCTGTCTTCTTTGGATGTCTTTGCCACAGGGACAGCCCTGTGCAACATCTGGACTTGAAACTGTCCGTGTTCTGTTTGACTGTGAAGCCTGATTTAAACAGAGCACTCAACACTGTCTGAGGCCCACAGCTGGAAGGGAGGAGAGCTGATCTCTCACTTAAATGCTGCCTGTAGTTGTGTATGATCTTTGAGGGTCATTTGATGGAGAAGGAAATGCTGTGCTGTCACAGAGCTGTTGATACTACATTTTCCTAGCATTTAAGATACTTTGTGGTATGTCATTTGAGAGCAGTCTGGTGTAGCAGGTCATGTGGTGAGGAAGGCCTCATGGCACTGCATTAGAATCATAGAATCATTTAGGCTGGAAAAGGCCTCTAAGATCATCTAGTCCAACTGTTAACCTAGCACTGCCAAGTCTACCACTAAACCATGTCCCTAAGCACCACATCTACACATCTTTTGAATACCTCCAAGGATGGTGACTCAGCTACTTCCCTGGGCAGTCTGTTCCAATGCTTCAAAACCCTTTCAGTGAAGAAATTTTTCCTAATATGCAACCTAAACCTCCCCTGGCAGAACTTGAGACCATTTCCTCTTGTCTTATCGCTTGTTGCTTGGGAGAAGAGACCAACCCCCACCTCACTACAGCATCCTTTAAGGCAGTTGTATAAAGCGATAAGGTCTCCCCTGAGCCTCCTTTTCCCCAGGCTAAACAACCCCAGCTCCCTCAGCCACTCCTCATAAGACTTGTTCTCTGGACCCTTCACCAGCTTCGTTGCCCTTCTTTGGACACGCTCCAGCACCTCGATGTGCATTGAAGCTGAGGATCCTCTTAGACAGGATTCTTTAGGTCCTCTCCAGGGCGCATTCAGCCATCAGCAATGCTGTGCCAGCGCCTTGTTACCTGTCTATGACTCTGCACTCTACACATAGCAACTGATGATGGCAGGTGAGGCTGACTGGTTACAAGTGGCTGTGGGGCTGAAAATGTGGCGAGGGAATCTGCAACAACCCTGTGAGGCTTAGTGTACGTTTGTGGTGAGCCTTTGCTATGTAGCAGTGGCTGGTTAAGCTGTTGTAACCCCTCTACTGCTCTGTGAAATGCTGTCACAGTATGTTGAGGCTTGTGATGTCTCACATTCTTCTTCCAGTGGCCATCGTGTCTTGCTCTTTTCTCAGATGACTCAACTGCTTGACATTCTTCAAGACTACATGGACTACAGAGGTATGGTCTACACACTTTGGCAGGAGAGGGCTTATCCTAATGATCTCTGCCATATACTGTTCCTTGGTTTTGGCTGATCTGGCTGGGATGGAGAAGGGCCTGTGAGGGAGATTTATTGCTTCTTAGTAGATAGAAACCATATTGTTGCAGTTGGCTGTGAGTTGGAGGGACTTGAGTTCAGCTCTTTGCTGTGCTACCTACCTGTAATGAACTTGCACTTCAGTGTTGTTCTTCAAAGTAGCTTCAGCTTTGGCTCCTTGATAAAATGGAGCTAACAGATGGCAGGGTAGCCAAGTTTCATTACATACCTGTGTTCAGTTAGGTACTTGAGTCCTGAAGTAGTTACCCTAAAGGCAGTAGCTCTGAATTCAGTTTGTCCAGCACAGAACACGAATTGTGCCACATTCATGCCAGGAAATTAGTTTTTGATTAAAACACTTGTTGGCAATGGGGCCTCAACACGTCTGCTTTGGCAAGGTTACCAAAGTGTTCTTTGGACATTTTCTTTTGTTTCAATCCACATGGCTCCATGCCTACTTAGGATTTCCCGTGAAAGAGGCTTTTGTTTGGTGTTTATGGTTTTGGACAACTAATAATGCAATAAAAGCCAAATCTAAGGCCATATCCCATACTGCTTGCTCACAGGAAAGCACGCAATGAAGGCAGTGGGAGTTTGTATAAGGAAGATCTGATGGTTGTTGGCCTGTAGCGTGGGGCCAACAGCCAGCATAGCGTAGTCTGAAAGGGGACTTTGTGCTAATGTTCTTTTAGTTTGGCTTAGAATTTTCCCATCTTGTTTCCACACAGTAAATTAAATGCTAAGAATTTCTGCTTTGGATTCAGCTAAATTACCCTTTGTTGACAGTCAGTCTGGAAGTCAGGGTCACTACTTCAGTTTATATGAGATTTAAGTGGGAAAGAATGGAGGGGTGGAAGGCGTTAAAATGCAAATCAAGGCAGGAGGATTTGGCATAAAAAGTCAGGACAGCAGTGAGTCTATGGAAAATAAGGTAAGCAAGTGAGAACATAGAATTTCAGAAACATACATTTTGTTTGTTTGGAAAGGCTACAGCTACGAGCGGCTGGATGGTTCTGTTAGGGGTGAAGAGAGACACCTTGCCATTAAGAACTTTGGTCAACAGCCCATCTTTGTCTTCCTGCTGAGCACCAGAGCAGGTAAGTAGGGAAGGGAGAGATGACCCCTCTCTTGTTTCTGCACTCTTCTTTTGCTCTCTCTGGCAAGATTTCAGGGTGTTCTTGAATCCTGTGGACCCTGTTCATATGGGGGATTTTCGAGGGAGACTTGACACATCCTGAACTTGGGTTTCTCAGCTAGGACATCTGGTTTCTGTGCTTTCCGTTCAGCAGCTGATGCCAAGATACTTTTCATGTTGCAGCCATTTGAGTTACTTTTTTATTCTAAGCCCCATAATGCCTGTCCCTGTGCCAGGTTAAGCTTTAAGGAATCTCACTAGCATTTTATTTTTGCAAGCACCAGACTTTAGGCAGGAATAGACTTCCTTTAAGTAAGCTGATGGAATTGCTTCTTGAGTTTCATGAATATGGACGTGCTCTCTAGCTGGCAGACAGACTCAGCTGAGAGCCTTTTACCATCCAGAGACTGCAAAGAACACCATGGGACTGCCATCTGTGCTTCTTAGCTCGTCCGACAGATCTTATCTACACAGTTTCAAACCTCCCTGTTTCTATTCAGGCAAGTTACAGGGGCAGGCTTCTCCTTGCCTCCAGAGAGGGGATCAATGCTGCTTGATCTCAAGCACCAGGATCAGTGTAGGTCTTCTTCCTTTGGGCTTCTGGTCAGACTTTCCTGGATGAGACTGGCTCTGATGATACTGCTGTGCATGGAGGGGAGTATGTTGACAGACTGTAAAGCACCTAATGCTAAATGTTAGGAATAAGTATGTCTCTGTGCCTGAACTCTCCCTGCCCATGTAAGCAAGAATTAGAGTTGCTTTTTACTGCACAGTGCTGTGTCTGGCCAAGGCATATTGTATCCAGCTGGGAACAGCTGTGCTAGCCGTATTTCCATCCTTGTTATGTTATAGGCAGAGATTTTCAGGTGCACAACTGTCTCCACTTGCAGGGACATTCTGATTTTCATGGATTGCTTGGCATGAACGGGAGGGAGCGTACTTCTTTAGCTATAGTATGTTGTCACAATAGTGGATTTAAAAAAAAAAAAAAATTTGTTTTTTTTCCTTTCATTCTATCAGAGCCCAAACTCTAACTTCAAAAACTTTTAAAGTCATATAAACACCTAGGCTCTGCCTATTGTATAGTTAGGCATGGTGTTTTCCATTGTTTCAGCAGCGTATTTACCAATTGCTTCTACACTGCAGCCAAGTCATGAGTTGGGCAGTCCTTTGTAGCCTCAGTAAAGCCAGTCTTTGCTGCATTAGTGTTCCTGCTGGCTGAAGGCTATGCCTGTGTTCATCAGTCTTGACAACCAATCCCATTTCCATTGGTTCACTTGCATCCTATCTTCTTTTTTTTTTTTCTTTTTTTCTTCCCCTACAATGCACAGTACAGCTCTGTTTTGGGCTGTTGCAGAAAGCTGGAAGCACAGAGCAGTGTAGAAATACTAGGCTTACCCATCTTTTTGGATCCTTGTGAGACTCAGGCTTGGGATTGAGAGATGGATTGGGTTTGATATAGTTGGTCAGATCTGACAGAACCTTGCATAGCATAAATTCTCCAGCTGCGCCTTTATTTTCTGCTGGTGATGTATTTTGTGATTTTCTCTGTTCATAGGTGGAGTTGGCATGAACCTGACAGCAGCAGATACAGTTATTTTTACTGACAGTGATTTTAACCCACAAAATGACTTGCAAGCAATAGCGAGAGCTCACCGGATTGGGCAGCACAAGTGAGAAATGTTGTTACTTCTCGTTTGGTTGCTAACTCTCTTGGTCTCTCAGTATTTCTTTCCCTATCTGTAAGCAATAGAAGGTTAAGGAACAATAGTCAAAGAAAGAGCAGAGAGTATTTTATCTTTGTTTTTCTGTTGCAGCCTCATGCTGTCTTGTCTTTGTCCTGTGTCTAGGGTGCGAGCTTTGTAGATTTGGAGGAGGAGAGGGAATGTGGAGGATTGCCTGCACTCTTGCAGTGAGCATTGGTTCGCTGTCATGAAGCAATTGTTTCAGCATTACATTTCTGCTATCTTTGTTCATTTTGCTCTTGCCTTTTTGTCCCTACCAAAAGATTGAGTGAGGGGATAGTGTTCCATGCAAGGAAACAGCTTTAGTGCACCTCAAAAAAGAAAATAATAAGAATTTTCTTGGACTTTTGAAGGCCTGTAAAAATTATCCGCTTGATTGGGCGAGATACAATTGAAGAAATAATCTACCGAAGAGCTGCTTCCAAGCTTCGGCTGACAAATGCCATTGTAGAAGGAGGTCAGTTTGCTCTGGGAGTGCCCAAGCCTCAGGGAGCAGCAGAGCTACAGGTAAAATAGAGCTATAACCTTCAGTTTGACTCCCGTAACATCTTTAGAAATGTCAATGTTTCTTGATTTTTGTCTGACGTGAACCTATCCAAACATTTATATTCTGGGGTAGATGTGCAGACATGACAGTCTTTGAATGTGTCCTAGGAACCAAAAGTACATTCCAGGTCTGGACAAGATTTGAAGACAGTTCTTAGGATTTTGAGGTGCATCCATTGTGTAAAAAGGGTGTCTTTTCTTGGGGAAGAGGGGAAGGCAGAACCCCTCTTGTTTTACTTGTATATTTTTAATTATAATGGGTTTTAAGTGGAAGCTGACTCATTGTTTCGAGGAACTTAATCTGTCTCTGTTGCTTTTCTCTCAAAAACAGAGCTGATGATAAGCACTTTGTCAGCTTTTGGTTGCTAGTCTGAAACTCTTGGCAACTACAGTGTCTCAGGAGTCAGGGTGTGACTTAACTCTGACCTGAAAGCAGAGGTTTGGGCTAAGAGCTTAGTTGAAAACATCAAGCAAAGTGAAATTTGGGGGGATGTGTTCCCCTGTATGCAGCTAAACCTGGGAAAGGTTTGGAATTATTATATCCTATTATATCCTTTCCCCCTGCTACCCCCCACCCCTCCATCAACACGTATCTCAGCAATTACAGTTTCCATGGGAGAAGTGGAACTGAGCCCATAGGAAATTCCATGCTGATATTTTTTCACCATGAATTTTTGTGAGATACAAGCTTTTTTTTTTTTTTTTTTTTTTTCCCCCCGCTCCTCCACAACCAATAGGCCTGGACCTTTTGGCTGTGAAGAAAGCTGCTTGAATGCAGTCAATACAACGCTGTTTTGTTTAGTCTGTGGAGAAAAATGACCTTTCAAGTCTGGATGAGTATGTTTAAGGGAGAAACATTATAGGGGCCTGTCTCATCAGGTGTTGGGAGAACTAAGCATGTTAAAGCATAAGTATTTTGACAGGTAATGTAAAGGATTAGATTTCACCACTCTTACAACCTTCACCTTTATGTCTGTGAAGCTCAAAACATGCTAGGTTTGGCAGGGAATTAGGAGATATTAATACTGAACTTCCCTTCTCTCTGTTAAAGCTGTGTGAAATCCTGAAATTTGGCTTGGATAAATTGCTGTCCTCTGAGATGACTACTATCCAAGATGTGGAGCTAGAAAACATCCTTGGAGAGACTAAAGGAGGGAAGTGGATAATGGATGTTGTCCTGCCATGCAAAGAAGAGAGTGAAGAGGAGGATACAGCGAGTAAGTTAAGAATCTAAATACTTGTGAAATGCATGACACTTCGGTGCTAGTGGAGAAGGCTTCCTTGGCAGGGGTGGCATTTTTGAGGTAACAAGAAGAAAAGTGGACTTGTAATTAAATGAGTGACTTGGATTTTGTTTGCAGCTTATCCATGATCTTTATTTCTGAGTCTTTATTGGTCTTTTTCTTTTTTTTTGTGCCCTTGTTTGCCTATGTGTAAGATAATGGTAACACTACTTGCCCAGTTTGGTGGCTGGGGGGCTGAATTCCTTAATGTGCTTCAAATATTTTAAGACCTCAGAAAAGGGGAAGTACTCAAATTGGAGTTGCTGTTATTCCCACAGAGATCCATTATGACAGAACTACAGTTTTAGAGATATAATAGTAACTTAAGGAAAGCCTATCTAGCAGGTGTTTTTTATTTGTCTCCCTACAAAAGATTATTGGTCATGAAAATTACAAATTAAAATGACCTTAAAAAGTTCCAAAATATGAGATAAGAAATGCAGAGCCATGGAGTCTAAACAACTAGAACAAACCTACTTTGTCTTCAGTACTGTATCTTCCAATCCAAATGTCACATAATTGTGATTAGTTCTCCATAGCCTCATATTACACGAGAATGAATTCTAAGGATATTTTCACTCTTGTAGTGTTATGATGAGACAGACTGACTTTGTTTTGAATACACTGTAGCACAGATCTGTGTCTGAAGCAGAAATATGGACCTGCAGGATAAGTATTGGCCATCCTGCAGCAGTTGCCAGCAGCAAGCAATTCTTTCCTGAGAGTTAGCTAAGAGTGGTATTTTCTGTTGGTAACTCAAAGAGGACCAGTGCTACCACACCATGTAATAGTTATTGGGAAAACAGCTCGCCTGATGAGCCTTAACTCTGGATTGCCAGTTCTGTGCTTTCATTTTGTTTGCAAGCTCAAAAGAAAAAGTTTGCAATCTGTTTACAAGAGTTGCAAAGCTAAATGGATTCACTGCTGGCAGAGGTGGAATGACCAAAGAGAACAGTGATGGAGCAACAACTTTAAACAGCTAATTGACTAAAATAGGAAAAACGACTTAACTGAAAAGCTTTTGTCTGAGAAAGCAAATCTTGATTCTGTGTTTCAATGTGATGCTGACACTGGCCATACAAAAAAAAAAAGACAGTAAACGCCTTTTTCTGCTGAGGGTAGAACAGTGTCACAGAGAAGCCTAATTTCTTTTGATCTCACTATATGTTTTAGGTGTTAGTGGTTTTCAGTTCCTTTTTACACTTTTTATTTTTAAAGATCACATGTATGTGTATGAAGGCAAAGATTATTCAAAAGAACCCAGCAGAGAAGACAAGAAAGCATTTGATCAGCTTTTGGATCTTCAGAAAGCCTTGATCGAAGAGACCAGTAAGGAAGGGAGAGCTCTCCGGAACAAAGCAAACGTAAGGCAAAAGACATGACAAGGCATATGATGCTCTTAATTGATTGTGGAAAATGAGACTGGCGTTTTCAACTCCTTACCTACAGCTTGCAGAAAACAAGTTGAAAGATTTGGATGCCAATGTAGTAAGGTTGGCTTTTGAATCTGAGGGTTGGACAATTTGGCAATTCTGATAACAGACCAGAGATATGTATTAGTGCAGGGCACTAATATAAACTTAGGTCACAAAACCATGTAATTATGTGACAATTGGGACTTGATGGTTAAGAGCTGCGGGCAGGTAGACAAATGGGAAAGGGGTATAGCATAAGGTGGGCACCAGACATGGGTTTGAGATGAACATTTTGTTTCTGTGATGCTTCCTTTCTCCAGGCCCTTCTCACAGGCCTCCGGGAACAGTCAACCAGGAAGAAACACTTGTTGGGCACAGAGGATCTGGAGGCTAGGAGGAAGAAGCGTCAAGAAGCAGCAGCAAAGAGAGCAAGGCTTATGGAGGAAAGGAGGAAGGCAAAAGCAGAGGCAGAACACATGAAAAAGTATGGCTTGTACTGCATCAACTACTTTTAAACTGGTGTCTATGCTCTGGAAAAGTGTGTCTGATGGACCAAAACAAAGTCGTGCTCTGGCAGGTGGGGCTGAGAATGAGGGAAGGAGATGATAACAAAATGGCTGCAGACCACCCTCATGAGAGGGTTAGCTTCATACATCAGGATGTTTCTGAATACGCTGCCTGATTTCACATCTAATTTAATTTGCAGAGATTGGCCTGAACAAGAACCCCATATCTGAGCGTACACTGAGCTTTTGAGAGAAGCTTTACCTGAAACATCACAATTGGCACCTATGTGTTGGTCTGACATCTGTAACTCTTTGGCATGTGTCTGAAGTTTGTTCTCCTTGTTTGCTACCTGTTTTTCTATTTCACCACTCTAAATAACTCCTTCCCCTTTGTCATATGCTCAGTTTTTCCATGCCTGCAATCAGTTTATCACACCAGCATGTGGCTTTTAATATCACAGATACCAGCTGTGGTAATCTTGGTTCCTGTCTAAAATAGAGGAGGGCAGCAGAGGGAATGCAGGTCAGGATCTCCTGTGTTTTGCTGCAATCTTTTAAAACAAAGTATGGGCCCCCTGCCTTTTCATATATATATTTTTTTTTCATTGAACATCATCTTCTCTTGTTTTGTTTTAGGATGGCCTGGTGGGAGTCAAATCATTACACATCTACCTGTCTCCCTTCAGAGGAAAGTGACTCTGAGGAAGAGTTCAAGGAGGGAGAGGCTGGGCTGAATGTGGGTTTAGATTACAGAGATGTGGACCTAAACTGTATCAAATACGTCATGGGAGATGTCACCCACCCCAAAGCAGAAGAGGAGGATGCCATCATTGTCCACTGCCTAGGTGGGACTTATGACAACGGAAATGTTGTAGGGTGGGGTGGGCAAGGGGGCTGAATCGTCCCTCCTAGCTCACTGCTTTCTAATTCCCATCCAGACTGAAATAATTTGGATTTGAGTCTGACTTGATCTTGAGTGGTGCAGAGGCAGTACAGATTCTACTCCACCATGTATAACCCACACAAGTGCTAGGAATGAATGTGTGGGTCTTTTCAAGCCCTCTCTGGAGTTCTGGGTGAGCCTCTTGAAAGGTGTGTCTTGAAATTGTTTGTCTGTGCACAAGTGGGGACAGTGCTTCCTGAGGT
This sequence comes from Chauna torquata, assembly GCA_013399475.1. Lineage (NCBI taxonomy): Eukaryota > Metazoa > Chordata > Aves > Anseriformes > Anhimidae > Chauna > Chauna torquata. The sequence continues at coordinate 105,965 of VXAL01006795.1, read as the reverse complement.
GAGGACCTTTTGTTCATCCCGTGTAAGCCATAGGGACTGAACTGAGATACTGAAAATCACCTCCCTTATATAGTCCACCAGAGAGAGATGGGCAATTTCAGAGGCTGAGGTCAGAGCTGTACTGTGCTTGTCTCTCTGTGCTGACAGTACAGAGGCTCTAGGCTTGTCTCCTAATTTAAGGACTTCTGTTAAGACACTAAAGCTGAGGGAGAGAAATTCAGGTTATAGAGTTCCTACTGAATCAGTGTTGGAGCTGTTCTCTGACTGGGGCTATAGCAGAACACTATAAGCTGCTTTGGCTTATGTTAAACTCAGCACAAAAACTCATGTTTAAAGTAGAAATGCCAAGTGAAAGTAAAAGCCCACAATAACAAGCATCTAATAGTGGGAAGCCTAAAGCACCAGTCTAGGGACATAACAGGTACGTGCTCTCCCTGGATGTGAGGGTACTGACGGTTTTATATGCTCACTACCATGATCAATGCTCAGTTGAGCATCCACAGTGGGCAGTAAGGAGTTCTTCCTGCAGAGTTTTTCAGGGAACTGTAACAAGTTTGTTTTTCCTCAGTGCCTAAGGTTTATTCTCTAGCATGGTCCTTTGCATGCTGGTTGACTTCAGTTCATGCGTGGCTCCTGTATCTGTTTTTGATGGTCATTTGTTGCATTTGGCCAGAGTATGTCCCTTTCCTGCAAGGGTGGTCTTCAGCCTCAGTTTCTAAAAGGAGCCTAACTTGTCATTGCATTCTAGATGACTCCGGCCGCTGGGGAAGGGGTGGTTTATTTACAGCTCTGGAGACTCGTTCTGATCAGCCAAGGAAAATATATGAGATGGCAGGAAAGATGAAAGGTAAGAGATTAAAACATGACCTTAGGCCAAGATACTTAAGAGTTTAAATCCCCCTGATGTTGCAGGAGTGAGGTGTCTGAATACCTCGACAGACATGTTTTTTCCTCTTTCTGTAGATATGTACATCCTTAGCTCTGAAAGTAGTAATACAGAGGATGTTTTAACTTGTATTGTTGGGAGCATGAGAACTCTACACAAGGGTTGGTCATTCTGATCCATTCAGCAAGTTATCAAAAAAAAAAAAAAAAAATCACTAAACAACTTGTTCATTATTCACAGCATATTTTTCACTGTATAAGGCAGAGCCCTGTGTCTTCTGTCAAAGTGCTTTTAAGTAGGATGAAAGCCATCTCAGTATCCAGTTGGGTTTTGTTCCCTCCGAACATTAATCTTCTCATGAGCATGTATTAGCAGTTCTGAGCTACCTGCAGCTGGTGAAGAATGCATGTCTTGCTGTAGGGGGATCTGTTGTTTTTTCTAATTTCCTGATAGATGCTTTATTCTTGTTCCAGTGTCTTTCCTTCCATTTGTGGTATCTTTAACTGGGGAGTTTGTCTGTGTGTGTCGGGGCATGTAACATCTGTCTTCCTTCCCTGGGCACTGAAGGTGACTGACTGACTCTGCTGAAACCATCATGAGGAGATAAAGCCAAGAATAATATAGAACATAACAGTGAAATATCTGTTGCGTTCACTCACCATTGACTCTTCAGGACTGACTTGTTGTTATTGTTGTTCTGTTATTATTTTCTGGACAGACCTGCAGTTAGGAGGAACTCTGCTATTCCCCATTGATGATAAAAAATCCAGGAAAAAAGGACAAGACTTGGTGAGAATGAGAAGCTCCTTTTTGTGTTGCTCTGCCCACATTTTTGAAGCTATATGAAATGAACTTATGTCTTTTTCCCAAGGATAGTGGCACTGAACACTGAGCATGGCTAAGTTGCAGTTAAACATTAGAGAAAATGAGAGGGGTTTTTTTTGTCGTTTATTAAAGCTAATAGTTAATAATGCAGTTTTCCAGCAGCTATTATTGTGTCTCTTATGACTGTACATAGACTCCATTTCAGTTTTTGTGTGTTTTCTCCTTAGTTGGCCTTGATTGTAGCTCAGCACCGGGACCGGTCCAACAATTTGTCTGGCATTAAGCTGTCTGCTTTGGAAAAGGGCCTGAAGAAGATTTATTTAGCAGCTAAGAAAAGGAATGGTAAGAGTTTGTGTGGTAGAATAGTGAACCCTTATTTACATGTGTGATTGCAGCTAAAGAAGATGACCAATTCTATCTCTTCCTGTACTACTCTTTTCTGAAGTGAAGTAAGAGTGAGATCTCCATGGATATGTTGTATTCCAAAATATTCCTTCTGTTCTTGTTGGGCAGCTTGAACTCCTTATCTAGACTGCTTTCTGTAAGTGTATTTTGTCCTAAAGAGAGTGTCTTCTCTCTTCACTCCTTCTCAGCAACAGTACATCTTCCACGTATTGGGTATGCAACAAGAGGTTTCAACTGGTATGGTACTGAGCGGCTCATCCGGAAATACTTGTCAACACGGGGCATCCCCACTCTTGTGTATCCTTTTGGAGTATGTTTTGTTCGGTTCAAAATCTAACATTGGAATGATCCCCTAAATATCTTGGTGGGTGCAAGCAAGGAAGCAAGGCAAGGAACAGATGCCACAGTCCAGATAAAAACTTGGTTTATCTGCCTTTGCTGTCATCCAGGGACTCATTACATGGTAAGGACTTACTAGCTTAGGTGATAATGATAGATTAGTGTGATTCGGTGTGTCTGTCAGAACTTTTTGGAAATAGATGCTTGTATTCTGTTGACAGCCATCAACTTAACTCTATATGCCATGTCTGTGGGGGAGATAACTGAAATTTCAGAATAACGGAAGTGACTTGGAAAGCAGCAAAACTGAGGATGTGGGAAAAAACATGACAATGTTCCAAGCAAGTTATCACTTGCTTGCTTGGCTGGACATGAGAGTTGGGGGGTGCGTGTGTGCGTGTGTGCTCGGACAGGCTCTCATAACAAGCCAGTTCACTGCTTTCACTTTCCAGGAAAGGAAACAGACATTTACAAGGAGGTTCTGTTTTGTTACTTCTCTGGGAAGACATGCATTTCTGTAGTGCCACTGTCAGCAGTGCTGTGAAATTGAAAATCTGAAAGACAAACAATAGTGTACAGGGCATTCTGCCTCCTTGCTTGGTGAGTCTCTTGGTGGACATGTTGTCTGTCATTCCACGTGTTTCCTTGACACTTTTTATTAGATACTACTTCCCTAGGAATAAAGGGTCTTCCTCTGCTTCACAACCATCTTCATCTTCATTGACAGTCTCAAAGCCATGAAGATGCAGTAATTTTGTTGTGCTCAAAAACCAAGGATCTTTTTAACATCATGCAGACAGCCTGTATGCAACCACTTCAGAAACATGGCTTACACAGTCGTTACTCATCTCTCTCTCTCTCTCTACCTTGATTGGTCAGAACATTTATATATTGTCAGAGGCTCTGGAGTGCAATCAGGCTGCTTCAGAGTTCAGAGAGTCTTTGGATGAGGATGTTGGCTTAATCCTAAATCTGTTTTGGAGATGGAAAATTAAACTTTGATTGTCAGTTGTTATCCCTTACGTTAAAGTTATTGCAAGGACTTGGAATACAGTATCGCTTGGCCACCTTTTTTTCTCCCTTTCAGATTTCATCCCTGGTCACACTATACCTTTCTTCAATCAGCTTTTTAGTGCTTTCCTGGGAACGCATACATGCACATACAAATGTCTCAGGAAAGAAGCCATCTGAATTAACGACACCGCATGACACCTGCATAGTATAAACTGTACTGTTCCAGTTCCCAAGAAGCCCAATTGACTTGCATTTGTTCAAATACAAAATTTAGCCACATTAATGATGTGCTTACAATCTAGCAAAATCCTGACCAGAATTCTTGGCAAAGGCATGCAAGGCTGCCAAAATTTGAGATGGGTTTTATAAATGACACCCTTCCTCCCACAGCTGCTTTTTCATTACGCAGTTCTTTGACTGTTGCAGCTATTGGGCAAAACCAGTTCTTTACTGCTGTCCGAAAACCTGTGTGAAAGGTTCCGTGACCCTTTGATTCAATTTAAAGAAATCTTAATGCAGAATTTTTGATGTAGGCTTTATTACAACAGAACTTTCCTGTTTTTTTGTTGTTGTTGGCACTGTTGGCTTTAGCATATAGGGTACAACCAGGCAACAGTAGCTCTCCTAGTAAGTGTTTTGAACAGAAAGAAAAAGAGAGACAGCGAGGTGCCAGGCTTAATTCATTGGTAAGCTCAGCTTCCAAAATGAAATCACCCCAGAAGCAATGGAAAGTATGCCTTTAAATAGCCAATTGCCAACACACTTTTCATTTGCTCAATTTACACTGCCTCTGTAGCTCTGTCTGGTTACTTAATAATATTGAGCCTGATTTTTGACATGGCTCATCACGCTGACTGGTGTGCTCCACACTAGAAGAAGCCTTCCTGAATTGGATATTGTCATTCACTCTTAGGTCTACTAGGAAGCCCTAAGTGATTCCTTATTTCCTTTGACCCTGCTGAAGCTTATGTAAGCTAGTGCTGCACAGCCCCTCTGTGGGTGAGACCTTTTTCAGCTTCTCAGAGGAATCACCCCTGTGTATTTGGCAGAGGGCTTGCAGGATCAGAGTCTGACTGTGAAGACTTTCTGGGGTGAAGGGTGGTGAGTAGATGTACATTACCTTGTTTTCCTCCAGTTAGGCAGACTGGCACTCTTCCAGCTGGCCGGCTGGTGGCACTGTTAATCAGCAGCAGCAGCACATGTTGCTCTTCAGCCCCCTTTCAGAGAGCAGGGCAGTGATCTCCAGCCTGGAAAAATATTACCTCTTGGCCAGAATTAAAGTATGAGTTATGTTTTTCTCTTTGTCAGCTTCACTGAACACTTAACATGTAATTTCAGTCTGAAGACTCAAGGCTCTGTTCCTCTACCTCTTGTTTTCCTTTATATTTATTGCCTTTCTTTAAAAGGTTTAATTCCCCCAAGTGTTCCAATGTGTGAAGACTTGTTCCTCAGCCACACACACAGCTGTGGCCAAATCCCAGCCCATCTACATGTTCTGTAGCCACCATGCAGTTACACATGGAGAGGATTTCTCTCGTGGCTGAGGTGCCCAGAATATAATGAAGTTCCTTTATAAGTACTGAGTCTACCACCACTACATCCAGGTATTCCTATCTAAGGCCTCAGGCTTTCCTTTGTTTCTATGAGAAGATGGGGCTCTGCCCCTGTCCTGTGCCCCCTTCCACTCCTCTGCCACATCTGACTAGAGTTATAATGGACAAGAGGGCTTGATTACCTGCCTGTTTATGTCCCTTGCCATCTAAGATAAGGTCCGCAGGGGTCTGCAAGGATCCTTGCATACACAGAGGAAAGGTCATGGTACACAGTAGATTCTAGCCCTCTAAATTAGGGGCAAGTCAGACAAAAGATGTTCTCTTTTCCCATTCTACTCCTCTTGGCCTCAAATAGAATCTACCTTATTTTTTTCCTTTTAAATTTACTTGGGTTATGCTTCTGGAGTGGTATATTTTTTTCCATTTTTAAACAATATTCTTTTAACCCTACTGAATCCAAAGGAAAGGCCTGCATCTATCTGCCTTGAAATGAAAGTCAGATTTCAGCTGAATCCTGAACTAAGTTTTGCAGGATCTCTGCCAAGTAAAGTTTTCCTAGGGTTTGCTGCCCTCCACCATTTCACTTTATTTGGGCAGAAATTGTCTTTTGGATAATTAATTCCATAAAGGGCTCAGTAGCTTTTATGCAAGTTGCTATGCAAAATAATTGTGTCATGCTGTTTCTTCAGCTGTGCAGTACTACACATTTTCCCTTTCTAAATAGCAACCACCCCAAAAGGGAAGGAAGGTGTTCTTTTGTGGTCATGTCCTTCTGGCCTTCCTTTTCCTCTAAATAAGATTTTCTGCAGCGTAAGAGCTGAAATGTGGTTCATTGTACATATCTGTCATTCCACATTTACTTAAACTATAGATGTATGCTGCTAGATTGAGGTCGGTGGCACAGAGCGAGATCATGCATGGTTCAAATTGGCTATGCGAGCGGTTTCATCGGAGAGGACCTGCAAAGGGGCATCCAGTCTCAGTGAAAAAACTTTCCGCCCCGTGCTGGAGGCTCCAGCTGATGCCATATAAAAGTAAGCAGTAACTCAGAATAATGTTTGTAGTCCTGCTGGTTCTGCTCATGCTTGTTTCTTACTCGAGACAAGGCATTGCCTCTGATTCTCAAAGCATCACGCAGACAAATTCTGGTTTAGGTGAGGAAGCTAGGGCCTATAACTTAAGAATGATCTTCTCCTCCTACTCAGTAAGCAGTAAGAAACTGCAGAAACAAATTGTGTTATATGGACAGGTGCAGATCTGCGATTTTTTTGACACTGAATACCTCACTGTGTGCTGGGGAAGGTGGAGTTTGGATTTTGGGGAAAGAAAGAGGAAAACTAGTTTCCAAGGTGACAGAGAAAATTGAGGCTGAAGTTGCTGTAGATATCTTAACAAAAGCATTGGTAAGCTCAGACAGTATGTCTCCAAACAAGGCAGAATCCAGCTCACAAAAATGATCGGTAAGAAAATAGCAGGATAAATAGTTGGACTTACTTAAAAATAAGTGAATCTAATGGTCATGGAGGAAAAAAAGAAAGCAAACCTCTGAGCAAAGATATGACTTCTAACCTAACACTCAAAGTTGTGTAAAAGCTCACTTTACGATAAATGCTTTTAGAAGAGAGTGTGGAAGTTTATTTAGCTAATTTGACTGGATGGCTGGTTGGTCACGTACTGTGATCAGCAAATCAAAATGTAAGACGGAATGATTCAAAACACTAAGGGATTTGTTATAAGAAGGGATAATGCCCACATTCCAGAAAGTGTCTCCCATAGCAGATCCAAGATCACTTGTGTTCCACACAAATGTGACCAAAAATACCACTCTCCCTGGTCTTCTGTTCAACACATGCTTTTCAGAGTGAAAAATACAAGCCTGAATAATGCAGTAGCAACATTAGTAGAATTACAAATGAGTATTTCCTCTAAACAAGCAGATCTCTATACCATTTTGAGTTATAAGCATGAATGAGTCAGTGTATTTTCCATGCTGGACTCATCATCCACCCATCTTGGCCTTGGTGAGATGGTACTGCCTTCGTGGGAAGAGACATAGAACAATCTGAAAATTTGATGAGGACAAAAATCTGGATCCTCATGTTTCAAACAGGAAGAGAATGCTCTTACTTATGCTCCTAGCATTTTTCTGAGTATTTCTTCAAAGTTAGGGGTAGAAACAGTCCCCTCAAGGAACTATGTGAAATGAGAATATTAGTCATGTTTCTATTGGAAAAACAAACCAAAAAGAGTTAAGGAAGCCAGAAGCTGCTGCTTGTAAAGACCTGAAAAAGTCTGTTTTTCCTGAGTGATTATTTTATTTTATTTATTTATTTATTGAAGGAAGTGCAAGGCATCTACTAGCCTTCCTCCCCTGCTTCAGTGAACTTGAGGTTGTAGCACTGGCATTCAGGTGATAAGGATTTTTTTTTTTTAATAGGGGAAGAGAGGCAAATTTGGAGCAAAGCAAGAGGTATTTGTGATCTTGTGCAAGTCAGCTGCAGAAAGGGTTGAAGAATCAGAGATCATATCCTTCTTCTGTGTGCCACATCACGAAACAGGCCAAGTGTGGGCCTGGCTTCATATGAGTGTCTTAACTCTTCATCTGCCTGTTCTGTGTGTGCGTCTAAAAGCATACCACAAAGCAGCATGAGTCCATGTACTTGACCACATGCAGATCCTTCCTAAAACATCCCCTGGCCACTGTGCCATTCCTACTGGAATGGGAAAATGTCGGAAGAGATGGGAACTAAACGGTGCTGGTTTCTTGCATTGCATGCAGACAGAGTACACCCTGGGCCAGAGACCATCTTTGATACGGACATACTGGAATGAGTCTGGCTTAGGTCCGCTAAAATGATTAAAGGATCGGAGCATCTGACAAACCAGGAGAGGCTCGGAGAGCTGGGATTTTCTAGCCTTGAGAAGAGAGGTTTCAGAGGGGAATCAGTGCATATAAATGTGCATCAATGTGTATAAATGCTTGATGGGAGTAAAGAAGATGGATCCAGACTCTTCTCAGTGGAACCCAGTGAAAGGAAAAGAGGGAACAGGCACAAACTGAAACACATGAAATTCCATTTAAATGTAAGAAAACATTTTTACTAGTTGCTTTCATAGTTTGAACATTTTACTGTTCAAACCCTGGAACAGGTTGCCCAGGGAGGCTGTGGATTCCACCTCCTTGGAGATACTTAAAACCTGACTTGGCACAGCCCTGAGCGATCTGCTCTAGTTGACCCTGTTCAGAGTAGGGAGACTGGACCAGATGATCTCAAAAAGTCCATTCCAAATTAAATGATTCTCCTGTGAATCTATGAGATCTGTTCTGGGTATTCTTAAAAAAAAAAAAAGCTGTAATACTACCTATTCAGTAGTGTACACTAGCGTAGCGCTTTACAAATTTCTAAACTATGACCCTACCTACCACACAAGTAGGTTGACTCATGCCAAAAGTTTCCTCATGTCTCAGTGGTTTAAACAGATGATGAAAGATAAGCGTGTAACAGCACCTCAGTATCTGCCTCTGAGCCCATCTTCAGTGTATCCCTTCTCTGCCAGTGTTTTGTGTAACAGCTTGACGCAGTCAAGTGGCAGAGGGCTTGTTGCTGGGTCTAACATGTATCTATCTATAGATAGATAGTCCTCCTCCCCACTCCACACCACTAAAACCTTGCATCGAGTCTCCCCACCCTGTGCCAGATGTGTGGGCTGCATAAACTCTGAGCAGGGAAGCAAAATGTCCTGTTGCGAAGGTTTAGCAGTTGGGAGCCGTTAGCACCCGGTGATGCTGAGAGGCAGGCTTTCAGCTCCATGTCAAACACTTTCCAGGGCAGGACAATTGTCTGGAATGCAGAAGAGTACTGGGGCCTTGGGCAAGTTTAGGCACATATTGATGCATAATACAAGATGGAGTCTATCGCTTGGTGTCGGTCTCTTCCAGCCGGCCACAGGGGTGGGTAAGCATGTACACCATGCAAAACAGGAGGTAGTGGAACTACCAAATCGGAGTGATACGGAAATGTTTCTTCTAATTCCTGGTTGACTGGTCCACTGTAAAATGGTTCAATGTTGGTGAGTAGGGAACAAGTACCACAAGCAAAATTACGGCATTATTTTGGAAAAAGGGAGCAAGGGGAAATCGAAAGGGAAAAATAAAAGATGCAATCTGCAGAAGCCACAATAATGTAACACAGGAACTATCTGATAGGAATAATTGCAGTATCTTCTGTATTTGTTCCCTTCGTTGATTGGGTTGTTTTTGAGTAATTCAAAGCGCAGGACTGGAATCTAGGAGGTCTAGATTTTCTTCATGCATTCTCACCTGCTAGTTCATTGTACGGCCTGAAAACTATTTTTGAAGGGTAAAGAAACTCGGAGACGAAATGAAAAAGGAGTGACGTTTGGATACAGGAAAGGTGACTTGCACGGCCACGCAGAACCGCCTTTTTCCTTCCCAGCTGCCCAGTGCAAGCGGTGCAAGGAATTCGGTGCCCGAGGCAGCCGTGGGGCAGCCTGTTAGAGGCCTGGGGCAGACAAGGCCCTTCACCCTGGGGGGCACGAGGTCCTTCCTCATCGCAGACCTCTCCTGGCCAGGGGCAAAGTGCTGCAGCCGCAGGCTACACGCGGAGGAACAGACCAAGCAGCCCCCAAGGTTAGGCATTACCCTGCCTGGCAATACACCTGGCCTCGGAGAGAAACGTGAGAGCACGGGTGTCCTAGCTGGGAGAGCTCAGAGGGACTGCTCTTCGTGCTGGACACGAAGGCCAGCGGAGGGGCGGGAAGGGCTCAGCTCTGGAGGGGCTCGAAGGTGCTGGTCCCCCGCGGCTGCGGCGAGGGCTGGATGCCCGGGACGGGTGGGAAGGGCAGCGGGGGCCGGCCTCGAAGGGGACTGGGGCGCTGCGGGGGCGGGAAGCCGCGCCCGGGGGCTGCTGCGGGACAGGGCCGGGGCCGAGGCCGGGCGCTCCCCGCGGG
>VXAL01006795.1:0-95736 GCA_013399475.1 Chauna torquata | reverse complement strand
GGGCGGGCGAGGCTGGGGCCGGGCGCCTGGGCTCTGCCGGGCGGCTCCGGGCATCGCCGCTTTTTGAAAGAGCCCCGAGCTGCTCCGGGGAGAGCCTCAGATTCCGGAGGGGCTCGCAGCGGGCAGCAGCTCTCCTGGCTGAGGAACCAGCGCTGCGAACGGGGCGGCGCGGGGGCTCCGCCGCCGCGTCCCTTCTGCGGGCGGTAGCGGAGGAAGCCGCTTGCTGCCCCGGCCCGTCCCGCCGGGCAGAAGGGCTGCGGCAGCGGCCGCGCGTCCCCGCGGGGAAGCTGGGCTGGTGGCTGGAGCCGTGCCCGGCGTCGTGGGCTTGCGGGGCCGAGCGGTCGCTTCTGCGCCGCGACTCGCGGCAGGGGGAAGCTCATGTGGCCGGGGGTAAGTGCGCTGCGGAACGGTGGCAGAGGGGAGGCTCTGCCCCTGCGTCTTAGCGGTGCCGGCCTGGGATGCGCGTCTGAGCGCTTCTGAGCGCGCCCAACAGAGGGCAAAGCCGTTGCCTTAGCCGTTCCGTTTCGGTAACGGCGCGCTCCGGGTAGCCAGCGTGACCCATCGTTGTTTTCTCGTGTAGAAGATTGTCAAGGTTGTAAGCAGCTACGTTTCTTAGGCCACAGGCTGAATTCTCTGGTTGCAGGGTGTATGAAAGCGTAAATGCTTTCTTTCGGTCTGGGGAAGCAGACTTGGTAATTCTGTGACTGTTAGAGCAGGGATTTTTTGGCCCTGGGTTTGTCAGTAACGCCTTGCGTGCAAGATCTCTGCAGCTATAAGGAGTTAATAATATATTAAGCGATACCGGCCGGAAGAGCGAGTGAGGGTGTTGCAGGGTGCACGCTGTGAGAAGGTTGCCCGTGAGCCCATCGCTGGGGCATCCTGACTTGGAGAGGAAGAGTTGCAGAGGAGAGAGCCTGAGCGATGCTGAAGCTACGTAATCTTTGAAGAACTCGGTTGTGAACATGCTTGGCTCTTCTCCCCCTGTGGGGTTTGGCTTTACAGCTGGCTGTAACTCTGAGACCAGTGTTGGCTCAGTGATCACCTCACTTATTAATTTTGAAAAGTAAATGGCGAATAGAGTCTTGCGGAAAGCCTCCCTGAAGAATGCTCCTTATGAGCCGAGATGTTGGAGGGATTTCCAGCCTGTGTGAGAACCACCTAGGCAAGCAGCTCACTGCCCATGGTCATTGGCCAGCAGTTTTGAAGGGAGAGCAGATATTTGAGCTGTACCTGGTGGTGCTTACCCAAATGCAGAATTCCTTGCGGCTGCCACGGTCCTTTTGGTTTTGGTTAGTCATGGCAGTATTCTTGGCGGTCCTTGTATTATGGATACGTGCACCTAGGGAGGGCTTGCCACCACGAGGAGACCAGGATGCTGTAGTGGGGAAACGCTACCGATGTGACTGCAGTTGCCCTAGCAAAACTGCATGTAGTATTGTTCTGGTAGCTGTCCTTCCACCCGCACCTCTGACAACCAAAGCTGAGAACGGTATCAGAAACGTAGGTTTGCTGTTACAGGCCCTGTAGCCTGATGTGCTGAGTGGGGACTTGAGAGACAGGCTTGAGCGGAGAACCGTGACATCCAGCTCTGCCTGTGGGAAACAGTAATTGTAAAGGCACAGCAAGTGTCACGCTCCTCTGTGTATGGTACTGTCACTGGGGAATTTGGCAGAAGGAGAAAAACTGTTCCGAAAACTGTCCTAGGACTTTATCATTGGCCTTTATCTCAGAACTACCTGATTTAAGTTGAATTCAAAAACTGGCTGTTTCCTTGGGGGTCACTGCCCTTGCCCTTCCTCCTTGCCAAGTCAGAATGGCATCGGCTTTATAAAGGACTGGGCAGAAGGAGGGCATTAGAGGGAGACTCCACACGGCAGAGTCCAGCTGTGTTGTGTACTGGGGGGTTGGTCACAATCTCCAGACTTAATTTTTAAATTCAAGTAGAAAATCTGGGAAGACATGCAGTATCTAAAGGAGAGGGTGCACTTTCAGTAGAGAAACCTTTTGTAATTCATAGCCCTTAATGTTATCTCAGCATCTAACTGCTATGGCTAAAGTAAACTTTGAAAATAAGGTATAGGTATTGCCTGCTCGGATAGGCAGTCTGAAGCATAGCTCCAAGGCAGATCTTGCCCTGTTTGTTTCAGCAAGGCTGTAGAGCTTTGAACATCAGTATTGAAAATTGTGTTCCTACACGCCGTCTCGAGTGGTCTGGAGTAATGAGGATGAAGCAACGTTTTCTATCATGTTGCGTGGCTCTGGGATTGAGAGGTGCACTTGAAGGTCTAGCAACATGGGAGATGTACGAGCGAGGAAGTGCAAGCTTTCACCGCTCTGACAGATTGGCAACTAAGGTATAATTTACATGATTGATGACTTGAATGCCGGTTGCGCTTCAAAAACTTGGACGGCGCAGATGTGGTTCTTGGAGTGGGCAAAGGACATCCTCCCGGGAAGTGCTTGACTGATGGGTCCCGTGCAGAGACCTTCCCAAGTCACGGATCAGCTGTGTAACAAGGATGCGAGAGGCTGGGGCTTGCTGGTTGGAAACGCCGCTTGCTCGGGTGGTGGTTTTGTTCAGGAGTTTTTGTCGTCGGCTGAGATAGCCTCGCTAAATTTTCAGATCTGTGGTATTACGTATTATGGCTAAACATGCAGGTGGATTTATTCAATAAACTAAGTGACTTTTCTTTTTGAAATATCCATGTCATGGACTAATGGTTTTCAGCCTACAGGCTGGAAATTCCCGGGGGTCTATGAGCTGTTCCTAAGAAGCAGGGAGGAAAAGAGAACGTATTGCTAGAGGGCTTGCATTTGCTGACTATGAAACATTTGTTTTTAGGGTGAGGGACTTGCAACTCAAGAGCCACCGCCGTAGAGTAAAGGCCCAGGTTTACGTATTTCAAGGCCAAAACGAGCCTTATTTAATGACATGCAACAATAAATAAAAAGCTTTTGGAAAAAAAAAAACCTTTTTCCAAAAGACTCTTTTTCCAAGAGCTTGCTGGCAATTAAAACTGAAAGCCTTGGCTCTGCAAGTGGATCAACATGGGTGAACTTCTGTGCTTACAGATCAAATTGCTGGATTGGGGCCTGCTCAGGAAATTCAAAAGCAAGAGGTTCCTGCGGCATTGCTCATAGGTCTTTCTATACATGCAGTTGAATGTAGTGAGTTACGTAATTTCTCATTTTTCTAGAGTGAATAATAGGAATACACCGCAGCTGTGCCATGCGGGCGAGTTGTTGCCACTGTTGGAGTGTTTCTTGAGTGTCTAGTAATCTTTTAGTTATTTTTACTCCTGAACCCTAACGCTATCCCTTAGCATAGCTCCTGGGGTTCAGCGTGTTTAATTTGTGAAGCCCTTTGTCTCACTAAATGCAGAAACAACTTTGAGTGCTATCACTAGCAGGCATCCCTTAGCCTACAGACAGCTGATGCTGTTTCATGAGTGAGTCCAACAGCGTGCTGAACTGAACACACGCACGTACTCGCGGACGCTCGCGGCTGCTTGTGCTCCAGGTGGCACTTCCAGATACATGTAACATCATGAACCAACTGGTAAATGGTCTGTAAGTGATTGCAAGTTGTAAGCTGGGTAAGAGTGACACTGCACAGGCAAGGATTTCAGAGCTGAGCTGATGAGTAATCGCTCGCCTCAGCTTCGCAGGGGGAAATCCATGGGGAAAGCATGGGATGTAAAAGAGCACTCTTGTTTGCGTTTGCCCTCTTTGATTTAAAGATGTAACTTGCTCTTTTTAAATTTCCCTTGGGCTGGGAGCCAAATTGTGTTCCCTTGAAGATGATCACAAAGCGAACTTCATTGGAAAGGGGATTGGGCTTCCAGCATGGAAAATAGCAATTCAAAAGAACTTTGGGGGGAGATTTATGAGCGTATGAAAAGAGGGAGTTACTATGAGTTGTGTAGCTGCGTAGGAGCTGTAATTACAGTGATCTCTACAGCACTCGGGGGTAACTACATTTCTTTGCTGTCATGCAGGATGCGGCCATCCGTCTTGCCAGACGAGGCCTCTTTAGCATTGTTTCCCTTCTAGTGGGTCACAGTAAGATGAAGTCCGCAGCATCCTTCCTTCGTCTGCGAACGAGGGAAAGGCGAAGTGAGCGTCTCAGCCCGACTGGGAGCCAAGTGCTCAGTGTGCGGTTGCACAACGCGTGGCTTTGAGTGGAGGAGGAATTCCTGTCTGCCCTCTAGCTGTTTGCCTGTGCTGCTCTTCATCATTGTGTTGGTTTTGCTGTTTGGGGCTGTGCTGTGAACTGGGTCACGGAAATGATCCAACACAAAAGTGTGGCAAGAGGGAGAAATGTTGGGTTTTTTTTGTTTTTTTTTGTTTTTTTTTCCTCCAGTGGTGCTGTTTGCTCTTTGGGGATTATGTTGACACAACTGAGAGTGGTGAACCGTGGTGCAGAGGTGGAAGCTACTTGCGCTGGCTTTCCTGTCCAAACTGAAGTATAGAGCAACTGTACCCTCAAGCCAAACGAGCTTTCTTTCACGCAGGGCCAGAAGCTCTGCAAACAGACTATGCCTTCTGTGGAGCCCTGTGTGATGATCTTTTGTGAAGCTGTTTGAATTAACTAAATTGGGCTCTCAATTCACACTTGTTTGTGGAGGGATGAGGCCCCAAATGATGGGGCTTTTGCTTTGAGCAGCACAGTTGTCCTTGCCCAGAGTGGGTAGGGTAAGAATTATTAGTAGGTGAGTCGTGGAGGTGTTTAAAGACTGTGCTTTGTTTGGATTTGGTTGTGCTACGTCCAATGCACGTGCCAGCTGGTCTTTTCTAGCTTTAGTGGTGGGTGCTGCTGAGGTGGTGGCTAATCCTGGACTGGTTTCTGTCTCTGACACTGAAAGAGCTCCAACCCAGAGATGTAATTTATCGTGGTATTTGTCTTCTGTCCACTCCCTGCCTCTTCCCCAGCAGTTCCAGAAGCTTTCCTGGGGTAAGGCTATTCCCCTTCCTGCCATGACATTGAGCAGGAGGCAGGTACCCTGCTTGGTTTGGCTACAAGGAACGTACCTGGACCATTCTCTTTGCGGACTGTGCTCCTCCTTCCTTGGACTCTTCGCTTCATCCTGCTCAGATTGGGAGCGGTGTGTAGCTAGCAACCTAGGCTGCCCTTTGTTGGCCAAATCTAGGAAGCCTTGTTGAAGATTGCCCTTAGTAGGGCACCAGACAAAGCTGGGGGTATTCTGCTTTTTCCAGCTGAAGTTGGCAGATGTGTTTTATTCCCAACAACTGCCTTGGTGGGAAGGTTTATTTAGCCACCAGTGTGTCCTGCAGCTGGGGCCAGGAGGTGGTGCAGAGTTCCTAAGTTCATCATACTGCCTTTGACCGCAGTCCAGGAGGCTTAACGTTTTTGGGGGCCTTGTTGTTGACTTTTCACAGAGCTATGTCAAAACCGTTGCTCTTGTTTACACAGAAAATGAAAGTTGGCATGATCCAGCCTGCCCTGATGTTCCTGTCTTGCTGTGAGTCTGCTTTCTGCGCCTGGTGCCCAGCACTGCCTTGCTTCGCCCTGTGCCAAATGGGAACGGCTTGCTTGTGGTTCCTGTCTCAGAAGCCTGTGTGTTTTCCACAGCAGTTTCTACCTGTTGCAATGTTCTCTGTTGCCTCCAGAGAAGTGTGACACTGTGCTGCTGGGGATGAGAGAGGGCTGGGAGAGGAACTGTGCTCCTAATCTGTGTCTAAGCTCTGATTCTTCTGTCTGGGAGGTGGGGGAAATAAAAATGAAGCAATTAGAGGAAGCAGCTGGGAGTTGAAACTCTCCTCACGAGTTCCCCTGTGGTATTGCTGTGTGATCCTGGGTGAGCAGTGTGCCTCTTCGCGCCTCGGTTTCCTCATCCCACCTCTCCTGGAGGTTGTTGGAATCGTCTGAATGCAAAGTGTGTGGAAGTACTTGCTGGTAGACGGGCCACCCACACCAGCTTTCAGGGTAGGAAGCCTAGGGAAAAAGAGTAACCCTTAATGACGTACACCAACAGCTCTCCTTGTTTTTCCTATTCCTGTGGTGTGGTGGTGTATGTTTGTGAAGCTGGTGGTTACTCTCAGAGGGACTCTAGTAATGCCGCAAACAGCAAGTGGGTTAATCCCGTAATGCTTGTTAACACCTCGTGTATTTGTGAGGGTATTGCTGTTTGCGTGCTTGATGCTTGCAAGCCCCTCTAGTTCCACCTTCAGTATCGGTATCATAGTGCTTTTTGAAAGTTGGGCATGGAGGAGGGGATTTTGTCCAAGGTTGCATAGCAAGACAATAGAAGGACAGAGGTTTAAAAAAAAAAAATCAGAATCCCAGGCTGAGTCCCAGCCTGTTGTTGTAGCCATAAGCTACAGGCTGTGTACAAATCTGGGGAGTTAATGTGTTATATCATGTGTCCCTGGCTGGGGGATTTTTGTTCCTGTTACAGTAATGATGCTATATTTCAAACTGCCATGCCTTGGCTTTGTGTTTTCCTGTGCCTATGCACTCTAAATTCATCCTCATCCCCTCTCTTTCCAAAACCAGGCTTTATGTTCCCATCCTTATTTGTCCTTCCTAGATTCTGTGCTGCCTTTAAGGAGTTTTCCTGAGGCACAATATTCCCTTACAGCCTGGGAATTTGTGTACGTGAAAGGTCCCCCCCCATGCCTTCTCCTTTCTGAGAGCCCTGGCAAGCCCAGGTGTTGGGCAAATACCTGCAGCTCCTGATGCAGAAGGGATGCTTCTTTACGTTGTTCTGGATCGCGTCATGAGCCAAGGAACCCTGTGGAGACGAGGCTTCATTCTTTGGCAGGGTTTGTGTGTGGTAGAGGGCTGCACTCAGCTCTCTGCTTGCTTGTGAGCTTTGCTGGAGGTGTTAATGGAGGAATGCTACGGCTGGAAAGAAATAGCTGGCCAAGTATAAAGCCCGATTTCTGTTGTTGTCCCTCTCCGCTTGGGAAGGGAGAGGGTGGAAAGCAGTGGTCGACTTTTATTGCTAACAGCTTTGAAAAATGCTGAAAAATGGAGGGATTTAATTCAAAGCAGTGTTTTGCCTGCTCTGAAACTACCGCGTGGCTGTAGCCCTCCATTCCACCAGTGCTGGCTAGAGGCAGCGGTGGTCTGGGCAGGAGGCGCGGGAGAGTGCTCCTCCATGCCAAACACCAGCAAGGTGCCTCCATCCGCAGCCATGTGCGTTCCCCAGGCTGGCCACCAACTCCCCTCCTTTATGTTTCTCCTCTCGCCAAACGCAGGATATGGGGTTGGAAAGCTGGCGGGTGTCTGCCCTTCTTTCCCACATGGTTCAAAGTTCTTGGCATGCAACTACTGGGAGTTGTTCTGATGTCACCCTGTTCCCGTCCCAAAAAGCATGACCCTCTTCTGTCTTTTGCAGATAGGACTTAAGCTTCTGTTCCAAGTGGAAGTGTGCTGCAAGACATGTTGGCCCATATAAGCCAGATATGATCTCTAATCAACTTCCGCGAGTGCTATTAGTATGTGTGTATATATAGATATAACTTTTAATAAAATTCAATTCTTCAAAGCCCAAATTAGCTTTTGGAGGCAAAGGTTGCGAAGAAAGGGAGGCACTTGCAGTGCTATTGATTGTATAGTAACTAATGCTTGTAAAATGGGCACACCTTGCAGTTATGAAAACAAAGCAGGTTCAGACACGGTGGTCTGATCGTTTTCAGCATTTCTGCTAGGATAGTCACACACACCCCCACCCCTTCCCCCAAGAAGAGTGTATTGCTGCCATTCTGAATCTGATGGTATTTGGGATGTGCGTTACGGGGGTGAGAAGATGGGGATGTGGAAGTCAAGCCCAGTACACTTTTTCTGGGGGTAAATTTCTGTATTTAGGCTGCTGAGCCTTCTCCAAAGCACTGTCTTTTCCAAGCGGCTGATTGTGGTGGTTTTACCCAGCTAAACAGCTGAGCTCCACCGCAACCGCTCTCATTCTTCTCCTCAAAGGAACAGGAGGAGAAAATACGATGGACAAGGGCTCAAGGGTTAAGATAAGGACAAGAAGGTTGCTCACTGATTACTGTCACGGGCAAAACAGACTCAGCATAGAGAGATTAATATAATTTATTGCTATCGCTAGTGGACTAGAGCAGTGAGAAACTAAAAACACCTCCCCCCATCCACCCTCTTCTACCTCCTCCCCCTGAGCGGTGCAGGGGAACGGGGAATGGGGGCTGCGGTCAGCCCATATCGCTTCGTCTCTGCTGCTCCTTCATGGTTGCTCTGTTCCCCTGCTCCAGCGTGGGGTCCCTCCCACGGGATGCCGTCCTTCCCGAACGGGTCCTGCGTGGGCTTCCCACAGGCTGCAGCTCTTCAAGAGCTGCTCCAACATGGGTCCGTACCACGGGGTCCATCCTTCAGGAGCAAACTGCTCCAGCAGGGGTCCCCCACGTGTGGCAGCTCCCACCGGATCACCTGCTCCTGCGTGGGCTCCTCTCCACGGGCTACAGGTCCGGCCCGGAGCCTGCTCCTGCGGGGGCTCTCCATGGGCTGCAGCCTCCTTCAGGCCAGATCCACCTGCTCCACCAGGGGCTCCTCCACGGGCTGCAGCGTGGAGATCTGCTCCATGTGGTGCCCCATGGGCTGCAGGGGGACAGCCTGCTCCACCATGGGCCTCACCACGGGCCGCAGGGGAACTTCTGCTGCGGTGCCTGGAGCACCTCCTGCCCTCCTTCTTCACTGACCTTGGTGTCTGCAGGACTGTTCCTCACTCCTCTCACTCCCAGCTGCTGTTGGGCAGCAGTTTTTTCCCTTTCTTAAATCTGCTCTCACAGAGGCACAAACAACATCGCTCACTGGCCCAGCTCTGGCCAGCAGTGGGTCCCTTCTGGAGCCGGCTGGAGCTGGCTCTGATCTGACATGGGGCAGCTTCTGGAATCTTCTCACAGGAGCCACCCCTGTGGCCCCCCTGCTACCAAACCTTTACCACGTAAACCCAATACACTGATGCTGCTTCTTGCAGGTTTTTGGATGAATGGGCTAGACTTTGCAAAACAGAGATATGTTATCAGCTTATTTAAAGCTCTGAAAACGTATGTTTCTCCAGACCAAAAAGAGAGAGATTGGCCAGGATGAGCTTGTGAACCGGGCACAGTGTGGTGAGCTGGGGACATGGGGCTGGGTGGAAGAGGGCGAGGGAATTAGCACAGCAGGAACACTGTTTTGCTTTGCTTAGCGTGCATTTCCATGCATGTTTGTCTTTCCGTAGGCCGATTGTGAGGAGCAGAACACCGTCCCTCCCCACTCTGGAAGGATTCCTTGTAAGTGAAGCGCACTCAGTCCCCAAGGACCAGGCCTCACTGATGACTGGGAAGCAAAGAGTACCCAGGAAAGCACTTTTATCACGGACTCCACCTCAGGAGCACCAGGAACTCATCTTCTAAGTAAAATCTGTGCCCCCATCCGTGCAGCCCGATGTCCGCTACAATGGATACAGAATCAACATATTCGGGATATTCCCACTACTCAGGTCACTCCAAAAAAGCCCACAGACAAGGGTAAGGAAATGTTTATTTTTAATTACTTGCTGTTCTAAGCAAGGATGTGTCCTGCAGAAAAAATTATAAGCCAGGATGAAATCAGTGGGGCTGCAGCTTCAGAGGAGATGCATGTGGAGAGTCCTCAAGAGGAACCCAGTGACAAGATAGGAAGCAATTATGCGGCTAATTGAATGACATTTGAATTGTTGGATGCATGATGGGGTTACGTATGGCCAGAAAGATTGAGGAAGTGCCAGCTTCCAGAAAGATCAACTAATTCTGCTCTTAAGGTGTGAGGGATAAGTAGAGAATCTGGGAAGATGTGTCAGACTTCCTAAACGGATACCTACCACTTGTTTTCTATTTTGATGCCATTCCTTTATTGTGTAACAATAAGTCTTCCTTTCTCTCCCCACCATCCTCCTGGCTACTCTTTTTTGGTGGTGTTTTTTTAATAGAACTTGAGTGGTACTTGAGTCCACAACAAGTCCTTTATCAGCAATGATTGGATTAGAAGTCAGGCTTTTCTGTACTTGAATAGCAAATCCTCTTTCTGTTGTGGTAGTTCAGTGGCATCCAAAACCATCTTGCTCTAAAACATCAGATTACTTGGAAACTGTCCTTTTTTGCTTTTTTCTTTTTTTGCATCATCACTAGTTTTACATGCAAATCTTGTGCCGTTTACAGTCTTTGTAACTTAGAACTGAGCTGCTCCAAAATAACTTTGCATTTCAGAAGCAGTTGTACTGTGTGGTTGGAAAAAAGAATTCTTCCATGAAATAGTCTCTTTGCTTGCAGTCTAGTTCTCAAGTAAAACATCTCATTTGCCTTTCCTCCCTTCTCCTCTAACACCCCTCCACACACCCCAGTGTGGATTGCCCTTTGAAGTTTAAAATGCAATGTGGAAAGATGCTTTCAAAGTTCCCAAAACAACATAAAAATCCCAGAGCCTCTTACTGCAAACAGGAAAAAGTCTCATTCTCTGAAACTTTTGGGCTTTGGTAATCCCAAAAGAGGTACAATGGCAAGAGCTGGGACCTTGGATGCTCCTGAGCTTTGAGACAGTCCCTGAGCACAGTGAGGGTCTCCTGGTGCAAAGGCTGCCCTCCTGTCCTGGGAGGAAGGGGGAGGGAAATATTGGTGATTAGGTTGTTGGGGCTTAACTCATTTTGAGACATTCTCAGATGAGAAGCCATGAGGTCTACATGGGTACTCTTAACAGTAAGCACTGCTCTGCTACCGTTGATGTTCTTGCTGTCTTTGTAAGTGGTTAGCTGGGGGTTATTAACCGGTAGAAATAAACTTATTGGAAATAAACTTGGAAATAATGACCAGTTGTCAGCTAGGTCATTAACACTGTAGGACAAGGCTCCACGTTGCAGGAACTAAGACTATCTTGATTAATTCCTTGTTGTGTTAACTGTATGTGTCCCTGTGAGACACATTATTAGAGGTGGATAGCTGTGTAGACCAGTTAATCCCAAATGGAGTTGTCAGTTGTTGAGAATGCACGCTTCCCTGCCAAGCACAGCACTGGCAGAAGCTATTTTAAGAAGGGCTGAGGTGGTGGGGATATACCCCTGTCCCCGTTGCAACTCTCTTCAGTAACTGCGGAGCTAGACTGTCGCAGCCACTGGGCTGTAGGCTGCTCTGGGCAAGGTCACTTTCTGCCTCTTTTGAAACTTGTTTTGTAACAAATTAAACCAATGGTGATCAAGAGATGAGCAAGCGTGACTGTAACTTAATGCTTAGGGCACCTGCTGCAAGTATAGGTGGTGTGGTTCCAGGCCGTGCTCCAGAAACTCTCTGGTAACTTTCTTCTCCTCTTGCTTTGTTTGGAAAAGGAGTCGGGACAGGCACAAATCGCCACGAAGCAAAGATGGCAGTCGATCCGAGAAGTCCGTCACTATCCAGACACCTCCGGCAGAACCGCTACTCGGGAATGATGCCTCTCGGACAGAGGAGGGCCAGGTAAGGAGGGAGCGAAGGTAAATGTGGAGTCTGGTTTTCGGAACAGAGCATATGACTTACTTGCACACGAGTAGGAAGAAAAAAAAGTGTTTCTCACGTGCTGTTAATATGCTACCATGACCTATGGCTGTCATTTAGTCATGCATTAAGCCGAGGTATCAATCAGTTTTCTCTTTTCTGAGAGCATTATTTCTGACAGCAGCAGTGCTGACATTACTTACCCCTTGGGGCACTAATTTGCTTCTGTCTCCAAAGAGTGTCATCTGCCAAGCTCTGTAGAAACTTCTGTTTCCATCATCTCACTCTGCATTTTTCAGGTCAGCCCTTTCACCTGTACGTACGCTTTTGTCTTTAGATGGGATTTGCTTGGGGTAATAGTGTAAAACGTTAGGGCCAGCATCCCAGTAGGGAAGGGAGGCAAGAAATGTAAAGGTAATGTGAAATAGCTGGGAAGGGGAAAAAAAGCTCAAAACTCAGTGAAGCTAGTATATTAACACTGGATTACATAAAGAATGGAAAAATGCTAGGTTTAGACTGCATCTAGGACGGATCCAGTACTCTCAGCTCTATTTAATGTGAGGGTGCATGCTCATTTTCAAATAATGACTGATGCTGCAGAACAAATACAGGATGTTTTGTTGCTTCCTGTGTTGGACTTTTCGTGTGTTAATTTTTGGCTGTGGGCTCCACCTCTAGTTTTTCAAAAAAAAAAAAAAGAAAAAGAAAAAAAAAAAGATGCCTGGTTTCCACCCAGATTATGTATGTATACAAGTACTTAAAACAGTATTTATGTAGTTTCAGGTGGGCTCACTTCATGTACTGCCATTTAGTATTTTGTAACCAAATGTTTGTTTTCAGGAGTCTCAGCTATTATCTGAATACATATAAATGTGCAGGTGAATTCTTAAGCCCTTGTTTTCATGCAGACCTCCTCAATGCAGTTTAAAGTCAGAGAAAAATAAGTAGATGCATGAGCAAAACTTTTCTCCTGGGGAGCAGGGTGCTCTGGGTTGCATTCAGCGACTTTGTACCACTTGAGATGTAGACTTGTATTTCCATGTAAATGCATGATTTTTCTGCTTGTGCCACTTAAAATGGGAGGAGCTTTTGTAAATGGTAGACTGTGACTAGGGCTGCCTACTTTCTTCTGGGCCGTAGCCTTAAGCCGCTGTGGTGTTTCTGTCCTTTCTCTATTCTGCACAGTTTCTCAGTCAATCAAATGGAGGAAACCATGTAGAGCTATTTCATACTTAAGCATAAAATACTTGAAATGCTTAGATTGCTTTACTGGAGACCCTTGCAAAAAGGAAAACGTAATATGATTATGCTCCCTTTCAGGACATCTTGCAATGCAGATCTCTTTTCTGTTTCGGTGAGAAATAACTCAAAAAACAAACAAACAAACAAAAAAACACAACCTCAAATTAATTCAAGTTGCTGGCTGTTTGTGGTTGGTCTGTCTCAAAACCCTACTGCTTTAGGCAGGGAGGAGGTATGGGTGTCTTGAAGTGCATTAGAAGTTAAATTACTGGAGTTGTTCATAGTAGTCTTGCTGCCTCTATCCACTGCTCTCCCAAGGATTCTTGAAGACTCTCTCCTGTAGTTCTTTTAAAGAGGTGAATAATGGTTACAAAGTGCTCTGGTAAGAAGGTAGCCCCACAGTTATATACTCCTACAGCACTCTTATGTCCATAGGTATCACATCTCTTGTTTAAAATGATGCCTGTTTCTTTAAAACAAAGTGCTTAGATCAGCATGTGTAGCTGCCAAAGTCTGGGAGAAGGTGTAAATCCTAGTAATGACACAGGCTGCGGAAAGATAGACTCAGGAGGGTGAGAGGAAAAGCAAAATGCATACTTCTGAATGAGCCTTGCAGCTACAAAGGTGTCAGGTGCCAAGCAGCAAAGCACAGGCATTGCCGCTGTTTGGTACATATTTGTGCGGAGTATCAGGAGTTTTCTCCTGCATGAGTTGCTTCAGCAGCAGCTGTGAGTCAAGTCCCTATGCGTCAGTGTGGCTCTTTGGCCATGCCAGCAGCAGGAAGAGCAATTGGAGGCATCATGGGTGTGGGAGTACTAGCTTGCAGAAGTCCTATGCAATTAGCTAGGGAAGAAATGAGGCTTTCAGAAAACATAATGTAATCTGAAGCTTGACTATACTGGTAGTCTAGGATCCTTTAAATTTAAAGCCACATGCCTGAAAATATCCTCATTGACCACCTGTGATTTTTTTTTTATTTATTTAACTAAGCTTTTAATAGAATATGTCAGCTACTGAGGGCAGTGCTACTGTAGAGGAGAATAAAAGAAAAAGGTAGAAGAACTTGCTGGAAGTGCAGTTGCTTCTCTTACTGGGGTGGAAAAACAACGTGTGAACATGTTTTTGATTGTGTAACTACAGCTGACCTGAAATGAAACTTTCCCTTCCAGCTGATTCTGTGATGCACTTGCACCACAGAGTTTGTGGGCTGGAAGCGTGCTAGTCCTTGCCTTGCATGTAGGACCTGATGGTTACTGCAGTTTCCAAGAGTTATGCCATATTGCTCATTGAGTGTTCTGGAAGAAGAATCTCTGGGGTACACTGAGTGGCACAGAAAGTTGATCTACCTGCTCTACAGTTACAGGTTTTTAATACCTAACATCTATAGTCACTGGTTTGAACAAGCTGCTGTTGTTTCCAAACCTTTGTTAATTATCAAGATTGATTATTCAATGTATTGAAGGTGTTGCTTTTGCTCAACAGACTTAAGTCTCTTGTAGCAATCCTTTTCCAGGCAAGAAAAATAGAAGACCTGGAAGAAATAACCTGATTATTTCACTGTTGTTTTTGTTTCTCTCTTCCTGCCTTAGGATGACAACTGGGGTGAGACCACAACAGCAATCACAGGCACCTCTGAGCACAGCATTTCCCAGGAGGACATAGCCAGGATCAGTAAGGACCTGGAGGACAGCGTTGGGTTGGACTGCAGACGTTACCTGGGTTTAACAGTGGCAGCTGTTCTTGGTCTCCTTGTCTTCCTTACCCCCATCGCCTTCATTCTGTTACCCCAGATCCTGTGGCGGGATGATCTGGAGCCGTGTGGTACTGTCTGTGAGGGACTGTTCATCTCTGTGGCGTTTAAACTCCTCATTCTTCTGATTGGGACCTGGGCTCTGTTTTTCCGCCAGCCCAAGGCAGACATACCGAGGGTGTTTGTGTTTCGGGCCCTGTTGTTGGTCCTCATCTTCCTGTTTGTGTTTTCCTACTGGCTTTTTTATGGCGTTCGCATCTTGGACTCAAAGGACACCAACTACCAAGGAATAGTGCAGTATGCGGTGTCTCTGGTGGATGCTCTGCTCTTCATTCACTACTTGGCCATTGTGCTGCTAGAGCTACGGCAGCTGCAACCCATGTTCACTGTCAAGGTAGTTCGGTCAACAGACGGAGAATCACGATACTACAGCTTGGGGCACTTGAGGTAGGTACAAGCCACTGAAGTCCAGTGGTATAGGTAAATGTGGCTATGCCACAGTGCAAAGCACCAACACCTTTTGTATATGTCATATCACTGGCTTCTGAATCTTCCCCCAGAGGAATCCTAGTCTCTCAGAAGCTACCAAATTGAACCTCTGTTCCCTTCTGTGAGTGTGGGAAGGGCTGTCCCTGCTTCAGGAACCTGAATAAACATCCCTTTAATCGGATTGAAAATGAAAAGAGCTGATAACTCAACTTTAGGCTGGTCACTGGGCTAAGCCCAGTTAGATGCTTATTTAAAATCTTTCTCTGGGCTTCTTGCACTGTCTCCTCACTGGAGAAAAGGGGAGAGGCTTCTTTGTGTGGCTGAGGCTGGTTTGTGCTCTTTGGTTGTGTGGGTCAGATGCCACTTTGAGAGCACCCCTGCAGAGCATCACTCTTCAGAGCCTCCTGACTGGCAAACCAGTCGCGTTCATGTGGCAGGGGCCGAAGGAAGTAAGTGGCTCTATGTGAGAAAGCGTTCAGCAACTTAATGTGCTAAAATGCAGAAAACATCTGTCCTCACTGCCCTGAGCAGCCAAGAGTTGTGGAAGAAACCTGAATAAACATCCCTGGAGTCGGATTGAGCACTGTCATTCGGATCCTGTGTGAGCCATTGGCAGCTGGTTGAAAGGCTTGCGTTGAGGTGTTTGAGCTCTGACACCTGTTTTTGTAACAAGTAGGAGCTGCCTTGAAGGGTGTAGACAGACAGTACACTGTGGGATGCTTTCAGTGGCAAGGGACTCTTTCCTTTTTTATAAGATCAGCAGTTGACTGCGTTTTTATGTTGGCTTGGGGGAAGCTCCTTCTGAAGCAGCTGCCTTAATGCAGCCAAAATCTCCCAGCAGTTTAGACACTTAAGAACAGTATTTTTAGTGAGTACTGCGGCACATATGGGTGCAGGCTGTTTTTTTTGCCTTTTTTTTTTTGGTGGTGCTATGCTGTTTCTCATTTGGTTCTGTATCATGGTGGTACCTGCTCTTTTTGTCATTGATGTTGATCACTTTGCTGGGTCAGATGTATCTGGGAGTGTCTGGGAGCTGTGCAGTATTTGTAGGTTTAATGCATGCCTGCTTCAGCCTTCCCACTGGTGGTATTGCTTCCCTCAACAGAGGTGCAAGAAGGGGCAGGTGTCTCAATCTCCTTAGTTCCTGTGTCCTGTGAAGTTGTCTAAAAATCTCTTGGTTCCTGTCCCTGTGAAGCGAGCAGCTGAGCTCTGAAGATGATTCCCCGGACTGTATGTGCACCTAAGCATCTGTTCCACTTATCTTGTCCAGACCCCTGTGGCATGCATATTTATTGCAGATGGAGAGATTAGTGTCTGCTGGTTTAAGTGGGTGTAGGCATGGTCTCCTGCAGCCATTAGCTTAGCAATGGAATTGCTTTGAAGCAGATTTAGTGGTTGAACCTCAAGCCTGGAAGTTGACTCCTGGATGCTGATCCTGGCTTAATGGAAGAACCCATGATGTCATGAATGAACCAGGTCTGGACTCTGCTGTATTTTTGTAATCTCCACCCACTGTAGTGTTTTTTGTTTGGTTGTTTTTTTGTTGTTGTTGTTTTGTTTTGCTTTTATTTGTTTTTTTGTTTTGTTTTAACTTGGAAATTCCTCTGTGGTAAGTGGCAGATCTAGCCTTTCAGACTAGGGAGGTGGATAGAGCTACTGAAGAGCTCCCATGTACTGCAGCATCGTGCATTGGGGTGTGCCAGGGCAGTTCTCACGTAAGTGAATTCTGCACAAAAAATTCCATATTTGTATGTATATACATGTATATACACGCAATCTGCACGTTTAGCTTGAGAGGGTTTGATGATTGCTTGGTGGTAGACTGTGGGCTTATGTTGAGAGGAATTAAGATCCTACTTGTGCCAAAGTCTACATGTCTGTCTTTAACCATGCAAGTAATCTTGCCATTGGAGACAAAGAATTTGCTCAAGAGTCAAGGCCTAAATGCTTAATAGCATGTGTTAGAAACAGTGTTCTCTCAAGTTTTCTCTTTGCAGCAAGGTTTTGAAATGCCTTGGGTGATGTGAGGGCAGCAAGGAGTTGTAGAACCTAGGGTGAAATCTGAGATGCATGAAAAATTAATACCTTCTCATTTGTTGGCAAGCTGACTGCAATTTTGTTTGGCATATTGAATCCAAACCATGCAGAATGTAGATGCTTCAGCATCCTGTGTTACAGGAGAGTCTCATCAAGCATGTCTAATAATGGTAAACTAGGGTTGCTTTTTCCTTAATTTTTGGCAGCTGTGTAACATATTTTGGAGCCTTTATGTTGTCTTTACATCTTTGCTGAAGTTAAGGTAGAACTGTGTAGATCTGATTGGAGGCCAGGTGTCTCCCAACTAAGGAAGAGCGCATTCTCCCTCTGTCTCTCTTCCTTTTGTTGAAAGCAACAGGGGAGAATTATTTGTATGGAAATGGCAAGAGCTGCTGGTCTTGATATTGAATGTGACCCCCATGTGTTAAGCACTATAAGAAATGAATGAAGTTTGTATCTCCATCTTCTAAAGGCTTAGGATCGCAAGGTGCTTATGCAAAATAGGAGAAATTTGTCAACTTGAACACCTTTGCAGTGTAATCTTGCAAAGTGCCCGTGAAGGCCGTGGCATGCTTGTCCATGAGATGGCACAGAGGGGTGCCTTCTGTCTCTGGATGGCTCTGACTGGGGCATTGGACTGGAACAGGAGGTCCAGTGGAAGAATGTGGAGATGCGTGAAGATCATGTGAGTTGTTGTTCAGGAAGACTGGAGAAGCGGCCCTGTGGGCGTGCTGGAGAGATGGTCGGAGCTAGGATGGAGTATGTGTGTACTACTTGTTGCTGCCTGTGGGCTCTTTCCATTTACCACTGTGCATGCTTGCCTCACCCCAGCCCTTTTAAAGGGGTCATAGATAGGTTGTGGGCTACCACCTGGAAGGAGGAAGCACGCTTCAACAGATGTAGCAATCTGACTGCCTCCTGAAATCAAAACCATGTTGCTTCAGTCCAGTCTTTTGTCATCGTCGTGCTCCCAAACGTCTGAAAGTTTTGGTCCCTGCCTCTCGATGGAGTTTGCCTTTCTTGACAGTCCAGTGTGCTCCAAGAGGCTGGTAGGGAGAAGGCCCTTGGGACATCTTACCTTGTGCGGTGCTGCTTTTTGTGGTAGGTCTGGATTTTTTCCATAGCAAAACTGTGGATGTCAGTCTTTTTAATCAAAGGTGCAGGCTTTCAAACTCTGGGTCTTTTCTGATGAGACAGAGGGAGCTGCTATGGAAGTATGAGGAAAACAAACTCTCAGGGGGAGAAGGGAAGAAAACCCTTCAGTCACTCTTCTGGAAAACTGTGGTTTTGTGAGGTAGGGTACAGACAGGATTTTCCACCCTCCCTGGCTCCGAGTGCAGGCAAGAAGCTGAATATGCTGAGTTTGATATTCCACTCCACCCTTGAGGGCCCTGGGTCCAGGAGGGTAAGCATATTTGGGAGTAGTTCCCCAGATTCATATTATAATTAACCTATTAATAGACTGGCTTGGTCCCACCCACAGCACTTTGGTTCTAACTTTTCTTTTGGGAGACTCGACTGCCAAAACAAGCGTTCCCTTTGGCAGTGACTCAGAGTTTGGCGGGGGGAGGTAGAAGTTAGATTGGAGTCCCCATGAACATGATGCCAAGTCTCAGCTTACTGACTGCTCTGCTGCTCCCAGTAGGAGGAGTTGCCAGGCAGGGGAGTGCTTTACGGTGGTACATATGGGCAAAGAGCTGGGAGGAGAGTAGAGGCAGGAAAGTAAAGCCTGGGAAAATGTGAGAGAGATTGGGTGGAGATGCTGGCGAGACTTTTGAAAGCCAAGAACAAAGGGAAGCAAAGGTGGGGAAGAGTGACAGTAGATAACTTTTTCCTGTTGAAAGGCTGATCACTTTGTAAGCTGAGGCTTGGATTTGCAGTTTGATGGATAGGGACATTGATGGCATCTGTCAGCCACAGGTCAGTTCCTTCTGGATGGTTCAGAAGTAATCTAGGAAGAATGTTACTGGAGAAAACCCTGCTCTTCTGTAGTTAGGGTGCTGGGCATACTCCCTTCTTCTCCAGTGAGTACTCTTTCCCCAGCCTAGAGCTTTGCTAGTCTAGACAGCTCAGGAAAATGAATGGCTTCAAACACACATGGTAATTACTGGTCTTACACATCGACTGAGTGCTGGGCTCCAGTGCAGTCTTGGCTTTCTGAGACCCACTCATAGACATTTCTAACATTTCTTCTCCCTTTTTCTCATCCCTGCAGTAGGCGTATGAGGAGCACAGCTGCTGTTCATGTATCTGTAAGAAGGACTGAGAGCTCCAGTCTGCTTTTCTGGCCTTCCTGGCATATAAGCTTGTTGTTGTGAACCAATGAGTTGGTAAGCTAGCTGGGAGGCCTCCGTACAGCTTTGGAGTCAGGATACAGCTTTTGCAGGCTGGTTGATGATCTTTGTCCATCTAATCAAGAGAGGGTTAGTACTGAGAAAAGTAGCTCTATGGAAAAAGTCTGTTAGAGCGTTGCCTGTCCATGTGTTTTCCGTCTGTATTTGGATGGCTGTTCGCTGAACTGTGGTTTAAAAATCCAAGAAGGGAGCAGCTGCTTCCTCAAAACAGGTGCATGTCTCTGAAGAGCCTGTACCTTCCCTACAGGAGTTAGCCATATCTTACCGAGATATCTCGTGGCTCGTACATGCTAACAAAACAAAGAAGATGCATAAAAGTTTTCTGGACAGGGAATCTGTCTCTTGGCTGAACTGGAGGCAGCAGACCAGCTGTTTCTTAGGTGGTGCTTGAACCCTTACCTTTCATACAAAACAAAGCTGAAACAGAATTGTGTGGTGGAAGCTGATGCCTTTCTTGACCTGTACGCTTTGGGCTGCCAGTTTTGTATCTGTTGAACCTACTGCTTATAAAACTGATCTCTAGGCTGTTGGTATTTACTGATCTAATCTGATAAGCAGTGTCTTGTGTGTGCCCCTTGGTACCACCGGGGCCGTGTTCCCTACTAAGGGAGTATGTAGAGGGCTAAGGACTGGGAAGAAGCTTCTTCATACTGCAGCCTGCTTTTGTAAGCCTTGCACATCTGGTCTTGCAACAACTGGGTGTTGCTCAAATATGTCCCCCCTTATCAAGGGTGAAATTTTTACATTAATAATACCTGGTCAAGATTTGAACTGTATGGAGAGCTCTTGCCTGGAGTCGTTAACACTCTTGCTTTGCTGTCTTAAAATCTCCTTGCCCCTCAGAAGGAAAGCTTCCTTGGCATATGACACCTTTTGTTTTTGTTTCCCAGCATGGTGAAATATATCAGTTTAACCATGGGTTTAGGAAGCTGGATCTCTTGGCTGAGGCAAGAGCTGCTGAAACCACACTGCGTTCTGGTGAAGGAACTTCATAATGTGCATCTAATTAAATTGGTCATTCCCACTGTGACTGATTCCATGCTCTTGTGGGCTATTTCTGTTTCCAGTTGGGTGGTCAAGGGTGACTGCAGAGCACTCATCAGTGTACAGTGGTGCAATGCTGTATCTGCCCTGATAAATCCTTCTGGATGTTGTCTGGGCTTGCGCACTCCTTCCTCCTACCGCCACGTGCAGTCTGCAGGGTCTGCCTTCCCAAGGACAAGAGACATTACTCTGACCCTCTTTTCTCCGTGGCGTTTCTTCAACCCTCAACATCTTCTGTAGTGATAAACACTGATGAAAGAGATTGAGCTGATGAGTTTTTACCTTGTTCTGTAGAAAAACATCTTATTAACTGTCCTGCTGCCTTGATTACAGGAGCTTCCTACAACAGCATGTTCCACAAACTAGCTACTTTGCAGAGCTGTTCTGTCGCCAGAGCCTCTAGCCTGTGTGAAATTAGCCTCCTTCCTGAATGCATTTTCTCAGTCCTGAAATCTGTATAAAGCACCCTGATGAGCATTTGTTTGTTGAGCATTTGAGTGTCCCTCCCCATCCTTTCACCAAACCTGATGAGCACCAGCATTAAATACTTTCCTCTCAAGAAGTTCTGGGATAGCCAGCTAAATGGGTGTTAATTGCATCTGCAAGTGTGAAGCTCCTGAAGAAACTGCACTGTCTGCTCCAGAGCAGCTTCTTTAGCGCTAAGAGGTGTCAGACTTGTGACCTCCAAGCCAGTGTCTCTCCAGCAGCCCTTCACATAACTGGGTGTTTACAGCCACCTATTTGCAACCCATCTTCTCCATGGCTGGGCTGCTTCTCCATGCTCCCTTTCCTGGGCTTGCAGAACTCTGCCCA
The DNA here is from genome assembly GCA_013399475.1 of Chauna torquata. Taxonomy (NCBI): domain Eukaryota; kingdom Metazoa; phylum Chordata; class Aves; order Anseriformes; family Anhimidae; genus Chauna; species Chauna torquata. Next base: position 74,541 of record VXAL01006795.1, on the reverse strand, counting down.
CACTAGTGGGGCATGGGCAGTTGAGCATTGGCCCCCTTCAAACACCCCATGCCACGCAGCAGTGGACCCAGGGAAGGAAGCCCCTGCTTTGGGCTAGCCTAGTAATGACTTAATGGGAAAAGACTTCCAACCTCATTTTCAGTCGTTCTTAGTCACAGCCCGTACCTTTCCCCCTCCCACCTGTGTCTGCTGCCTCCAGGAGGGTGGTGCCACAGAGAGCAGCTCACCTGGTTGCTGTTGCTGTGAGGGTACCAGTGGAATTGCAGGAGTGAGTTTTCCAGCAGCCTCTGCAAAACCGCGTGCTGTTCCCTGCAGAGCAGGGAGAGGTCTCCTTTGATGCTTGAGATGAGTTATGGCAGTGGTGCCTCACTGTTTTATGAGGGTCTGTCTGATGGTGCGTGGGGCGGGTTGTCAGCAAAGACCAGCTAGGACTTCTTACTTGGGTCAGAGTAACACCTCATTAAGAGGATGTTTATTTGTGACAGTAGTGAACAGCAGACTCCAGGAGTGCCAGATGCTTCTCATTAGACCGAGGGGGGTGAAAGTCTAGGATGGACCATCAGTATCTGACTGCATGCACAACACATCTGGGAATTTCTGATGTGGTGAAGCCTGGTAGGGCTCTGTTTTTTCTTGAAAGGAGCATGTTTTCCTAGTCTCTTGTCTCTCTGCATACACTTTTCAGAAGGCTTTATATATGGCTTTACACACAGAGCTGTTCTTCATTTTGATAAAGATGACAGAGCTGAAGGGACTGCAGCGCCCACAGTCATCTTGCTACCACTCTCTCCTCCCTTGTTTCATCTTGGTCGTGCTGCTCGCTTTTTTGGTGCACCTCTCCACTGCGAGTGTGGGGAACCTCCTGTGGGCTGCTGCGGTAATAGAGGATTGCTTTTCACAAGCCCCAGGCATGCCAATAAAATAACAATATAAACACGAACCCTCACAAACTCATGGGCTGTGCTTTTCAGGAGAAACCAGGCTGCATTTACACCCCCACCCTAGCCTACGCATGCACACAGCATCTGCTGTGCTTTTCTACAAGGGGAGCATGGAGTCGGGCACAGCAGACCACAGCCCAGGTAACAGTTGTATTCTCCTCCTGTAAATGCACCAAGCAGCAGCAACTAGTAGCGCAGGGTGATTGTTATACCCTGGAGCACTCTCGCATTTTTGGAATACTTAATACTCTAAAAGTTTACAAGCGTACTTGTAAGTGGAGGGCCTGCAGTCAATTATTAATCCCCCTGGCTAGTACAGTATTACTTGCTCTATGACAGGGAACTGCTGGGCTTTGTCCTTCTGAAAGAGACAGTGTGGAGGAAATGCCATTGGTTTANCCATTGGTTTAATCGGGGGGGGGTGGGTTTCTTCTTGTTGGTTTGTCTTTCTGAATCGATAGTGCCCAGAAGTACAACAGCAGGCACTCCAGCCTGCCCTGTACTTAAAGCGTTTGCCATGTAATTTCTTTTCGCTGCAGTCTGTGCCCTCCAAATCGCCTGTGTGTACCACCCACGTAGACAGATGGTCTCCCTAAGCTGTTGAACAAATTTTGTGGCCATGAAGATGCTTTTATCTTCAAATGCTGGGAAAAAAAAAAAAAAAATCCACCCCCTCAGCCTTTAACATCCATTTCTTGTGGTAAATGATGAAATACAAATATTCTGCGAAGGAGTGAGCTGTGTGCCCTTTGGGGGAAAGGAGAAGGCTTAGTTTTTGTTAAAAGTGCAAGAAATTGAGAATTTACAGTTCTCATACAGCATAATCCAAGTAATGTTTAAGAAAACTGGAAGCTACCTACCCCGAAGGAATAGGGAGGAGTTAATAGGAAGCTGGGTAGTAATAAAATAAATTTTTTGACACAAAACTGAGGAACTCATAACTTGATTTCTCCCTCCAGCATGCACCCACGTAAATGTACCGCTGTGCTTAAATTCCCATTGTGCAGTTTAGCTCAAGTGGGGACTTCGGTTGAAGTTTTTGGGAGAACTGTTCTGGCAGACAGCAAAACAGGCTCCTGTCACGGAAGGGAGGACTTCAGCTGCCGTGTGAAGTCTGCTGACTCTGGTTTGTGTTCCCTAAGTCCCCGTAAAGAGTAATCTGCATCCTCTTGGGGCTGGATTGGAGATGCTCAGCCTGGAAGTGTGGACCATGTCCCCACAGCCTCAGTGGTGTTTGCAAGGTCTGTGGGTGCTGGCTTTAAAATGAGGTGCTTTTACTTGGGAAAAGCCAGCTGTGGGTGGGAGTTGGGTGGAGGTGGCCCTGCAGGGAAGGTATGCTGTGCGGGAGAGGGCTGGGCTGCAGTTTGTATGAGCTGATGCTCCTCGGGGTGCAAGGGTCTGCTAGTGCCCGTGCAGGCTCGCGTGGAATGATGCTGAGTTGCACCAGGACAAGTGTCTGAATGGGTGCTCCATGCATGGATAAAGACAGCGGTAGAGTCTCGATGCGGGTATAGCAGCTTCCTTTGGCAAACTGACCCAAACCAGCTGGTTTCAGGAACCAGGTTAACTAAACCTCTATAAACTTGTGTTTATGCCAGGCTTAAAACATAGCTCAAATTGTCTTGCTTGTGTCATCCCAGTTGGCTGCCCACTTCAGCCAGTAGTTTCTTGGAACAGCTTTGGGGTCTTGTGAGAGAAATCCTGAAAGAAGTTAAAGCGGCTGTATTAATGCAAATAGCAAACTTCAAGTCTGGCCACGTTAATCCTATCCCCTGCTGAGGTGTGAGTAAGAGGTGATGCTCTTTCCTGAGAGCACATCCTGCCAGGCTGCCATCGCAGCAAGAGCTGCAATTTTTATTGCAGCATCATCTAAATGCAAAGTCCTGTTACTGCACTGAAATTTTGCTGCCAGTAGAAGCTTTGAACACTTTTTTTCTGTGGTTTGCTTGGAATTAAAATTGCATTTCTTAGCTTTCATTTAAAAAAAAAAAACCACCCTAGTTACTTTGTAACTATTAATGTAACTTGAATTCCTCAGTAGTATCTGCAAGATGTCTGAAGGATCTGGCCTTTGATGTTGCATGCTCAGGATTTAAATTATCTTCTGAAAGTGTGGGCTCTTACAAACATCTCGCTGTGTGTGACAGTTCCTGCATATTTATTTACTTTTTTTTTTTAAGAGTCTCAGGCTACTCAGAGGCACAGTGTGCATGTGTGATGGGGAGAGGAAGCGCGTTGCTGCCACGGATACACCAGTCCTAGGGACTGGAAGCAGTAATCCAGGGTGCTGCTGCGTGCCAGCTGCTGCAAGGTCTCTGTGGGCACTTCAGGAGTGGGGCACTCTGCGTCTGCACTCAGTGCCTGTTTCGGTCTTTGATGTAGGGTGAGTTCTTGGTATTGCTCCCAGCTTCAGAAGGTAACGCTTCATTTGAGTTGATTTTTAAAACAAACAAAAACACCTGGGAGTTGGGATCATGTCCCCCCTCTACCTTAAGACTTGTTCAAAACTCATTAAATCCTAAGTATAACTTCAGGTGTGTAGGCACTTTTAAAATAAGTCAAGCCTCCCTCAGGTATTCTGTGTATGTTTTGCAAAGAGGAACCGTCAACTCAAGAGCTGATGCTGTTATCTAGCATATCCTAATGGATGCAAAGGGGGAAGAGGAGAAGGGAGGAGGAGCAAACTTTATTTTCAAAGAAGATTTTGTTTTGTGCTAAAATTTCATTTGAATGAAATGCTGCTTTAAAAAATTGGGGGGTTGTTTTCAAGTGTGGTGGGGTTTTTTGTTCATTTGTCTTACTAAACTCCTGCTAGTATCTTCTGAGATAAGAGAACAACAGAGAAGCTCATGCAGATGGAATTAAGTACTGGTGGCTCTGTGCTGGATTACTTATGAACATCAAAGAGCACATTTCACTCCTCAGTAACGTAAATGTTTGATCATAATTTCATATCACTGCTTACACTGATGCTGCTGCAAGAAACTGTCCTGTCAACTGTCTGATTCTCCCTCACCCCTCCCCTGGTTGTACGGGGATCTGAATAGCTGAGCTGGTACTTTTTATATGTCAGTATTTCTATAATTCGTGTCTGTGTCTATACCTGTCTTCATGGATTACTTAGTCCAGCTCAATTTCTGTGGTCTTTTTAACTGTCCTTCTGGTGCTTAATGTACGCAAAGACTTGTGGTGGCAGAAGGAAGGTGTGACATGGGGCAGAGGGGAAGAGGCAGGATTGTATCCTCTAGTGGCAGTGATGGTTTTTCGCTGAAACTGTAAAATGAACTTCAGCGTCCTTAACTCACATCAGTCACAAGCCTATGTATAGTTGGGTATGCACAAGTGGAGCCTGCTGGGGTTGCAACACCCGTGTGTTCCCAGGGAAGCCAGCTTGCCCGTGGTCTTTTGGCACCTGTATTTATCTGGTATCCTAACCCATATCTGCGATGCTGTGCATATTTGTAGGGACAGCTCAGCAGCAGCTTCCTCCAGTCATCTTCTCACTTAAGTTGTCTTGTCTGTGCTCCTTTCTCCCTGCCCTCCTTCGCAGCTTCGCAAATTGCTTAACAGATAAAGGAAGCCTTTCACAGCTTTGGTTTTGCTTCAGTGTGAGCAACCAGTAGTTGTTTTTCATTTTCCCCTAAATAAGCGAGTTAGTATTCCCACTAGCTCCCTTGGGGACACCCCACCACTCTGCAAAACCATACATTGAGACAGACTGCTTGGTATGCTGGCAGCGTGCTTGGAAAAACCCAGTTCTCAGCTAGGGTTTTGATCCAGTTGCTGCTGCTCTCGAGATCAGATTCAGCTGCTGTCACCTTCTGAGGGCATCGGGTTGGGCTTGAGATGTGAAGGTAGCACCTTCATCTCTTTGAATGTGCTGTATCTGATCAAAGCGGAACGGATGCCTCTGGCTTGAGAGCTGTTGGCGTCTAAGGAGCTGGGGTTGAAAGCCTGCCTGAGCTAGTAGTGCCTGAAAGCTGCTGTTGTCCACTGGCTATACCGTTTGGGTGTCGTGGTTCTGCTTGCTGTCCGCATGGTGAGTAAGTGCTTGAAAACACCCCCGTCTTGGCATGGGAGGATGCGAGTGGTTTGCCGTGGAGCCTGCTCTCCTGGCAGCCGAGTGTGCGGGAGAAACTTGTCGCACTGTGTGCCTGGGCTTTCACAGGCTGCTCTTTCAAGCGCAGTCCCTGCGGCCCCTGTTGATGTACGCTCGCGTACCGGTCCCAGCGGACGGGCTGAGGTAAGCAGCGCAATGTACCTTTGCCACATGCTAACAAATTGCCCTTTGCTCTTCTGTGAGGGGCTGGAAGGACGGCCCCTTGCTGGTTACCTAAGCTGAACCCTTGCAATAAGGCATCCTAAAACTGCAGGCAGTGTACTTGGGAATGAGTTTAGGCTCGCCAAGGGCTTCAGTCTTTCCTTTCTTGTGGAAAAAGTGTCCGCGGCATCCCATAGGAAGCTTCTCTTGTGCTCTGGGACCTCCTTTGTATCTAAAACCTATGTTAGGTTTTTGCAGCTAGTCTTTTATTTCATATTGCTGAATACAAACTCGGGGGTAACAGGTATCCCTGTGATCTCTACCTCCCTTAGCACCGTATATGCCGTGACATGTTTGCTGTGTTACTGAGGAAAGGAAGAAATGTAGTGCTGTCACCTCAATGCAGTGACTTGCTTTTCCCAGTAAATCATCTTATTGGACCTTTTGGGCCACTCTGAAAATAATGAGGATTGTTCTCTCCTCTTTCTCCTCCTTGCTATGCGTTATCGCTAGTCTTTTTTTTTTCTTCCCCTGACTAATTGCACTAGCTGCTTCCTTCAGCTGTCAGAACTGGAAGCTGGGTCAATGCAGCCGTAGGGAAAGCATTCATCTAAATTTAAAGTTTACCAGTAAAGGTGACGGGGGAGGGAAAATGTTCATTTCATGTGCTGGTGGTGCTGTAAAGACCAGTTAACTTGCTAAAGTATCAGACTGAAAAGCCTCCGAGAACAAGAATTGCAATGGGAGCATGCCTGTGGGTTTACTGGGTTTTTACAGCTGCTTGCTAAAACTTAGCACTCTGTACTTCTGTAGCAGCATCTTCTTAGCACTGGCCTGGGAATACTTTTACAGGGCTCTTTAGGGAGGTATTAAATAAGTAGCTTGTTTGGGTCATGTCATTTAAAGGAGTGGATTCTTTTTTCTAAACTTTTTGTCATACCCTGCCGTAAAATCCTCTATTTTAAGAACTCCTGTTTCCATACTTGCAACTAAAAACTCCCATTTCCAGCTTGCAACTTCTCTTCCAAATAAAAAGTTTGGAACATAAGAGCAACATTTGTAGTAGACTTGCAGTGGTTATTTTTTTTGCCTTTGGAGAATTTTGGCTAGGCTTCTAGTAAAGGAAAAACAAAACAAAAAAACAAGCAACCTGTCTTCCCCCTCTCATTCAGAAAATGTGTACATTAAAGTCGCTTCTGCATCAGCAGTATTGCCGAGCTCATGTGTTGATTCTGTTTTGTCTTGGGAAACGTACGGCTGAGCGTAGTGTGTTTGTGTTGGGACATAAAGGGCAGAAGAGGGGAGGGCTGTGGTTAGAAACCAGACTAGTGCTTGCCTTAAACTCGCAGCATCCATGTGACAATTGTTCAGGTGCCCAGTGACGGGGACACATGCACACAATTTTTTTTTTTTTAAATAAAAGAAAAAGGTTGGGGGGGTGGGGGGGGAGAGCAGACGGAGGGTATGTACGGGGAAGACTGTGGGATGAGCACTCTGTGCTGCGCTTGTGCTTGCGTGTGCTCCATGGAAACTGCACCACTGTTGGCTTTCCCGGGGACAGCGTGAGCGTGGCCGACAGGAGCCGTGGCAGTGGCAGCTCGCTCCTGTGCTGAGGTCTCGTGCCCTGCCCCGGCGGAGACTTGACCTTGCGGGTTCTCCTCCCTGCCCGACAGCGCGCCAGGTATCTAAAACAAACCTGCTGGGTCCTGGTAGCCCGGTGCCTGCTTCGGGCAGGTGCTGGGGAGGGCGAGAACTGCGCCTGCCTGCCCGAGCCGAGTGGAGTCTTTAGTTGTGGTTGCCTGACAAGAAAATGTGGTTTTCCTGTTCCTAGGGGCTGTGGTCTTGTTCTCCCGACTATACCAAGTTGAAATGCCATTGTAGTTACGGTGATCAAAAGCCATTTTTCTGCTCAGCTTGTCTGGCTGCGGCTGCTGAAGGAGTTCCTTGTCTTGGCGTCTCTGCTGGCATCTCGCTCTGGCTCAGTCCCTTTGCCGGAGAGGACAAAGCGGAGCTAAAGCGTTGCTGCCGCCGCTGCAGAGCTCTTCTGCACGGCCTCGGTCCTGCGGGGAGCCTTGTTCCAAGGTGGTCCTTGGGAAAGGCAGCAAATGCCGAACCCTCACGCTCTGCCAGCTGGCAGGAGCAGCCTGCCTCGGCCCTGCCGGCGGTCGTGGTGGGCAGAGCAGGGGAGCAGGCCCGTTCAGAGGATGGCACTGGTGGTGCGAGTACCTGCTGCAACTGTTTTCAGCCGGGGCTTCGTTTGTGCAGGAAGCATTTCAGTTCTGCGTTTTCGGTTTTATTTCTGAGACTTTGGCCCCGGTGACTTTGCTCTGGCGGAGCAGCCAAGCGTGGTGAGGGACCAAGGACTTGAGCCCCAGCTCTGCGCCCAGCGCAAGAGCACATAAAGGAAAGGCGTCTTCTGGGAGGGAGATGGGACTATCGCGTGGTTCTGGGACTGTGCTGAGTTTTCTGAGCCTGCCGGGTGTGAGCTGACCGTGCTGCTGGAGAGTGAGAGGTGCTGTGGGCGAGTAGCTCAGCACTCCGGGAGACCCGAGCATCTCTTGCTGCAGATGAATTCGATGCAGCTGGAGGCTGGAGGCAGCCTGTAAGGCAAAGCTGGCTCTGCGTGGAGGATTGCTTTGTGCGATTCTTGTTCAGCTTCTCTTCGAGGTGCCAAAGCTTCCCAACTGGCTGTGGCATGTATTTAGCATGCCCAGAGACCTTGGCTTGTTTTGATGCTGTGTCTGTTTTGCAGCACTTAAAAAATGCTGTTTGGAGGAGATGAGTCTGTGTTGGGAACCATTTAGTAAAATAACCCCGGGCCTACTCTGCCCTCAGCCCTCAATTAGCACAGCGCTGATCAGCCCTCTCTGACTCTCCCTGTGGATTTTGGGTGCTTGGCTCACCCTAAACTCTGATGCTGCGGGCTTTGCCTCCATAGCAAGGTAAGGAAGTGGGTGCTCTGGCAGCAAACGTCTGAGCCCCTTCTGGACCTGTGTTTAGGTCTGTATCTGTTGCAACAGCATGAGGCACTCCTCTGCCTTCACTGGGTAGCGGTGTCTTGCTGGTGGATGGTACGGTGCTGTGGCAGGCTGCGCTTCTAGCTCAGCAAGCAAAGCATGAAGCAGCTAAAACCATGTGAATGACAGCTGCTGCAGCCTGCTGGGTTTGACCTTAGTGTGTCAAATGGCAACTTTGGTATAAGGTGTGACTTCGATGTCTTTTTTTTTTCCTCCTCTACACTTCTTACTGTCTTTCTCCCCACCCCTTTCCCACCACTTCAGGAGACTCAAAACCAGTTTTCTGGAAACCATCAGGTCCCATAGCCAGTGCTTTAATTACACAAGCAGGCTTCTTTCCCTGTGCTGTGCATCAGTGTAGCACTAGGTTGTTTCCCTGGAAATCCTCTAAATAAGCCAGTTTCTGCATCAGTGTAGCTATGTCACGGAAGGCAAATACAAAGCCAAAATGGCCTCTGAGCCACAGAGTATCGTGAGACCTCAAATACCAAAATCCCATGTAGCAACAAGTGTTCAAGCAGAATGGTTCCTGACTTATCTTTTGACAGGGGAAAATACTGGCGGTTGTTGCTGCCTTTGTGTCACATAGTCCCCTCCTCCACTTCCTTGGAGACACTGTAGAAGTGAATTCATCGCTGTTTGCAAAGGACTCAGCGTTCCTCTGCTGCCAAATGCCGCTGAGGTATGCTACGCTGCTGTTGGATCTGTTTGTTTGCTTTCCCTGCTGGCAGCATGCTGTGACATGGCCTTCTTCAAGAGGAGGAGAATAATAATAATAATAATAAAAATAAAATAAAATAAATAAACCCCCAAGCTGCACAAAATAGAAAGCAACAAAATGTAGGACTTTACTGATGTTGCCTACAAGGAAAACTGTTCTGTTTGGCTGCTGGCCTGTGCAAGAGGTCCTTTTTCATGTCACAAGTTTTTGGAGTCTGAACTGTTGCATGAAAATGGTTTTCATGTCCCAATCCGCTTTTCTGTATTCCGGTATTTCGTTGCTATGCCTGAAATATGTCAGGCTGCCAGATGCCCTTTGCAGGACATAAGGAGGGTCCTTGCTCTAAACAGAGCAGATCTAAACAGATGATCAAGTATTGACACTTTCTGTTCCTTTTCCTCTCACTATTCCCCTTTCTTTTGAAGCTGCATACAAGGGAAGTCTTAATTTGCTGAAGTGCACAATGAATGGATGCAGCGAATGGACATGGTGCTGAGCTCCTCCTCAGAGGCTTTGCAGGGGAAAAAGCCTCCAAGTGCAGGCTGTGGGAAGGCTGCCAGTTTCCATTCCAGGCGGAGCTGGCGTGTGGGTGGGGAGGAGGCTTGCTGCAGCCGCTTCACCTTGTTTGCTAAGGCACTGGAGGGGCTGGTCTGCTGCGGAAAGTCCCAAAGAACTGACTTTGTCAGGAGGCGATAGGCTTCCTTAGCACTTTGCTTTTCTCCCGCTTGCTCCCGAGGGCTGCTCAGGATGCTCACTCTCTCGCAGCGAGCCCTGTCGCACAAGCGCGCTGGGTCCCTCTCCGCCGTGCTGGGGACGGCTGCGTCCCTTCTGGGGGGTGCTTGCTGCTTTGCAGCTCCCACGGGCTGGCCGTTCCGCGCTGCGCGCGGTGAAGCTTCCCCTTGATGTGGGCGAGAAGGTTGCGCAAGGCAGCCCAGAAGGCTCTGATTCAGCCTTCCCCTCGCTCTCCCTAACTATGGTCACCCTTCTAATTTTCTTGTCTGCGGCATCTTCTCTTTAATTCTTCTTTTCTTTAAAAGAGAGTTTGAAGAGTCCCAGTCCAGCTGTCCTCCTAACCCGGTGTGCCTGTGATGGACTGCATGGGAGCCAGAGACGGGCTGGCAGAAATTTAGAAAACTGTGATGCTTAATTACAATTCTCTCTAGAGAGCAGACCCTCTGTGTGGGTGGTGTGTCGTGTACGTGGGACTGAGTCTGTACCAGGTTTGCATTGGTATAAAATAACAGGGCTTTAGTTTTCAGTGCAATGACGGCTGCTTTTTGCAGCATAAAAGCTTGATTGTACTGGATTTTGGGTGCACGTGTGTGCCATTGAATCAGTGGGGTAGGTAAATTGGTGAGGGAGTGAAAAGGGAGGTGGGTGGGGAAAGCTGGCATCCTGGTGATAACATTCTCTATGGGGTCCAGGGAAAATATGTATGGATTAAAGTACATCATTCTCTCCTGTGCTGCATTGTGCCTTGTCCCAGTAGAGTTAGTCGGCCAACGCAGCACCTCCCAAATATTTTCCGCTGCAGTGACTGAACTCCCAATGCTGTCTGAAATGAGTGCAGCACACTGTCGGAGTATAACTGCTGTCATGTTTATCTTCTTGTTCTTAGCTGGTCCTAGTTTTCCAAATGTTGCATTTTGAGATGAAACTCCATAAAGTTTTACCTTTCTTCCTGGGAAGCAGACATGGAAAAACTCAGTCATGTTTGAATGCAGTCAGAAGGGGGAATGTATTCTGCTGCCACATGACTTCTTTTATGAAATTTTGTTTTTGAGCTGCAACAAATCCACAGTAGAAATCAGAAGCTTGGCAGAAGAAATAAACTGGCTGTGGGTGGGGGTTGTCAGTCTGTAGTTCTTTGTTAAAGGAAGGTTATTTCCTTGATTAAACAGTGGCTTTTTATTACATATCAGTAGCAGAGTGCTTAAATACAATTGCTTTTAAGAAACCTGGTATGAGATGATATTTAGGACTGGCACCTGAAAAATAAAGCTCCTTTAAGATGCTCTAGCTGGATACAAAAGACACCCCCAAAACTGTCCTAAAGATGGAATTTGCTTTAAAAGCTCAATTCATTATCTTAAAGGTATACAGCTGATGAAATAAATGACACTGTACCGTAACAGTGAATGACACAAGTACACAGTGAACAAGTCTGGATTTGTTGTTATTTCTCGTAGGTGGGTTGGCATCTGGACTTAGTTCACTGACCAGTGGGAGAGGGGCATNGTGTGGGGGGGTGTTTAAATGACTGGGGTGTGATACAGAAGTTAATATTAGCATAAGGCACGGGGAAAATTAAATTGCTCCTCCGGGAGCATGCATTGAATCAGTGGTAGTGCTGAGAACTGAATTTAGGTCTTAATTTGTTCATGCCTATTTTCCCACGTTACCGTCCTTCTCATGTTTTTTTCCTATGTTGTAACGTGTGAGAATACTTGGTTGCTTTCTTTATGACTGGCTTTGTTGGTAAGCGTGAACTTTACAATTAACTGGCAACAAATATGTTGGCAGTTCCCTTATAATTTTTGTGGGTTCAAAATGAAATTAAGTGTGGGTTCTTGGCAAACTCTAGATCCCTGAGTTGGTAATCTTTGCAATTTTTGCAAAGAACGCTACTGCCAGCCGGACGATGCGCTGAGGCACGGAGCCAGAGCAGCATGGAGAGGGCGGTGCCCTAGGTCAGCCCTGTGCGTGTTGGCTTTTTTTTTTTTTTTGAAACACCGTAGCTCTGTCTTGTTTTGAAATACTGTCCTGCTATTTGTTGGTAGCAGTGCATACAGATGTCCCCCCCTCTCTGTTGGAATGATTGCAAGGGAAGGTAACTCTAGGTTGAGCCTTTGCTGCTGGTGGTGTGCCTTCTGTTTTACTCCCTCTGTCACCATTTTATGTGGAGGCATCCCTTCAAAGGGGGGATGCTGCTCTTGATTCTGTCCCTTGCCTGGGATTGAACGAGCAATACTGGGATAATTCATTCCTGGGCAGCTGTACTCCTCAGGCAGTGATCTTATCTTGCTGCGAAAGCTGGAAAGATTGGGCTCTTGTCAGAGCTTGGATGGAGGAGATCTGAGGAGCCGCAAGGTGCGGCTGGAAATGACTCAAAGGGAAAAGCATCCGTATCGAGCTGGTCCCTCCATCCAGGCCGGCCAGCTACGGCAAAGCCAGTGCCGTGCTCTGATCCCTACCCTGAGCAAGCCTTCGCGTTGCACAAGGTGGGCTGAGCTCTTGTTCTGTGTTTTCCTTTGCTGCAGGCAGCCTGACGCTTCTGTTTATGCTCTGCCCTTGTTCAGGGCTTTCCTGTTGTCCTTGTATGAGGTGAGGAGAGAGACATTTGTTGTATCTCAAATGAAATTTTAGGTCCTAGAGAGAGCCTCAGTATTTAATATTCTGTGTATTGCACAATTCCATGGGTGTGACAACGCTCTTGCGAATAACATGGCTATTTCTTCTTCCATAAAACTTTTTTTAAAGGGAAATAAAAGACCTTGTTGCATTTTGGGAGTTTATCTTGTTTTTGTTTTGTTTTGTTTTCCCTAGCATCCAGCGAGCTGCACTGGTGGTTCTGGAAAATTACTATAGAGATTTCCCTGTCTACAACCCAGCACTGTTAACAGCCTCCAAATCCCGTGCAGCCAAGCACATGGCTGGCCTGAAAGTCTACAATGTTGATGGTAGGTGAGGTGAAATGTAGTCTCTGAGAATGGGTGGGATGGGGAGGGGCTGACTTGGCCTTCTGCTTTGTTGTGCACACATTCTCACCTTCCTGCTTTGCCAAATCCTTGTCTCTTACTGGAAGTCTTCCTAACAGTGCTGAGCTTGCTGCTTCCACATGACTTTACAGATGTGTTTAGCCCACAATAAAGCTTTTGTCTTTGCCAGGCAAAAACAGCCAATTTTTGGGTCAGGCTTAATTATTATGTGGCTTGACAGTGTTTTTCAGCACCACTGCTTCTTTTGGGCAGCCTCTCCTTCTGGTCACCCTTGGGTCATCTCCTTGGTTGTGCTAGTACAATAAACACAACTTTTAACCTAGATCAGTTCCCCAGTTGCTTACTGCACGGCTGCCACGGGCAGCCTTCAGGAAAGTTAAGGAGGTTCATACCAATGTGGGAAGAAGCAACTATGTAAGCAGCAGCTGACAGTGAAAGAAATGCTCGACAAGCTTGCAGCTTCAGCAGTAAATTAGCTATGCCTGGCTTATGCTTGGCTGTGTTTCCAAGTCATCATGATGCTAAGCAGTTCGCAGGGAAATGCCAAGACAGATAACTATTCCCAAGGAGCGTTACTGCTCTGCAAGCCCGTTTCAAGCTCTTGGCCTTTAGAGATGTGTGTAAGAGGATGGCTGAGCAGATCCATGTGGACACTCAAAGCAGTGAAAACTGGACTTAATTATTTGGCACTCTGAAACTCTATCAGTAAAAGCTAGGCCTGATAAGCAGGGTGTGCCCAACCATCACAGCCTCCATAAAAGCACGCATTCCTTTGATGGAAGAGCTGAAGTTGTATAGGGCAGCTTTTGTAGTGGAGCATGGCTGAAACCCTGTGACAGGCTGCACAAGATGTCTTACCACATCAGTCCTGCACATGAATAAGTTAGTAATGAAGGGCTTTGAGGGCAGGAAGGGACTGAAGGGACTTAGCTGGGCAAGGTGGCTCTGTGTCTGGGGTGTGGAGATTGAAATAAGAACATCTGTCACACAGAGTCACATGTCTTGGGGTTTTTCCTTTGCCTCAACAAGGCTTCAGTGCCCTGTGCGTTTTGTTTTCAACTTGGTGACTCTAGAAGTTTCAAAGGCCTTATTCTCAGTGTTTCCCCAAACCCGATGCAGCACTTCTGAGTCCATAAAATCAATTGCAGGTCTAGATCCTTACAGTGAGATCTCCATTTCTGGCAGAGGAGTGATGAAGGGAAGTAGTAGAGTGGGAGAGGGGCAGGCTTTCTCATTGAGTGTCCTCTGCTACCTGGAGTGAAGAAGCTTGCATGTGGGAAAGGACAAGTTGAGTTGGCAAGGGGAAGTAAACTGACTTGCTCTGCACTTTTCTAAATCTTTTCTAAATCTTTGGAAATCTTGCATTCCAGTTGCTCATTCTCAGCAAGGCCCCATGTGTGGAAGGTGAGGGCTGTCAGATCCCAAGGTGTCTCCACACCATTCAAACCATGCTGTAGGACATGCAGTTCTGGTTACCAGCTTGCTTCTTTTCTCCTGCATTGCAGCATCTCTTCGAGAGGTGGCAGGGTGTCTGTTCCTGCAGCAGCTACTGGGACGGCCCAAGTTTTCAGGAAAAACTGTCAGTCCAGTAGCGTTAGTAGTTTAGGAGCTGCTAGCTCACAGAACTTGTTGGAAGAGAAGGAACCAGTAGCAAAATCCAGACATGGCTGGCCAAGCATTTTCAAGTGTCAAGCTCATCAGCCTGCCAGGGCCTGAAAACTTGCACTTTTTATTTTGAGGCAGTACAGGATCCCTGGGCTGTTACTTGTGCAACACTTCTGCCTTTGCGGACGTGGAAATCTCAGGCTTGGAGGCATATTCTTTAGAAGGATCCCAATCCACTTTGCAAAGAAGAGTGTAGTTCTGGCTGCAGCTTACCTTGGCATCCTGACAGCCTTTTACACCTTCCATGTGAAAAAACAGTAACGCTATTAAAACAGCTTAATTTGTTGGCAGCTTTTGTATTTGATGTTGTAGCAGCCAGGAAGGAAAAACATCATGCTGTAATCTCTCTTATGCAGAGTGGGGAGGCTCACCTTCTAAACCTGGATTTCCATCACCAGGCATAGGCAATGAAGCATATAATAATTCTAACCCAAATTTGGGAGCTGGTGTCTCCCTTGAGTCGTATCCTCCATTTCAAGGCTGTCAAACAAAGTCTGGAGTGTTTAGATTCTTAAGAAGCCATCTGTTTGAATGCTAGTTCTTCCCACTGCTGAGCTTCAGGCTTCTTTCTTGGAAACTGGTTTGTGCTTTTTGGGAAAAAAATTAAAAGCTGCCCTTGCATGAGCAGAATGATTTTAAGCATGTCTGTGCAATCGATTGGCTTTAGCTACTGCCAGGTAAGCATGGGTGCTCAGAGCAGTTGGAAAAGCAGGTCTTGATGGTTTGGAGGCTGTCTTAGGCCTCCCTTTTTTTTTTTTGAAGGGTTGGTAGGCCTTTCAGGGGCAACATTTTCTGCCATTCTACCTCCTCTGTGCCCAAGCAGCCGGAGTTCTCAGCTTCCTAGGACTTTCCTGCATTTTAGGGTCACTAGTTAAGGTCCTGTAGTAGACAGCTCTGTCGTCTTTTGGAGTGTTGCAGAGCAGATCACAGCTTCCATGTTCCTGTAGCTGTGCAAGATCTGTTAACAGCAACAGAAGCTCTAATAGCAGATGCTGCTCTGAGTGACGAGGAGCTGCTGTGCACAGAGACCCTGGCCTAACCTATTGCAGGCCTGCTGCTTGGACAGCATCTGCCCTTCTGAAAAACTCCCGTGCTTTGTCTAAAGGTGATCCTGCTGCCTCTGCGTCCTGTGTTTCTCCCCCGTGTGTAAATGCCTGGAGTTTGGTTTTCATTCATTCATCTCCATGTCTCTTGATGTTCTTGTTTGTCTTTCTCCTCTTTCCAACTCCCCGCTTCTTGTGCTCTCACACTGTCTTGTTGCTGAAATGTGGTGTGTTCCAGCTGCCCTTGCTGTCAAACTGAAAACATACATAATGGATGGTAAGTTGCATCCTTGGCATGTGCATCTTACCTCTGCCTTTGTGTGAGATCCTTCATCCCAACTAACTTCCCTCCCCACTGCCGTGCTTGGAGCACGGAGGAAACCTGCTCCTCTCCAAGCCTATGCCATCCAGTGGGGTTTCTGCCAGAGCTTGTGAGGGCAGGGGAAGGGTTTATAGCCTTGTCTGGGAAGACAGGGTAGGGGCAAACCTGGAGCTGCAGACCACCTGTGGCAGATGCCGTGGGGTGCTGGTCTTTCCCAGCTCCCTTCTGTGACAGTAATGCCTGCTTTCTTGTCTCTTTTTCGCTTGTCCTCCCCTGCGGAAGGCCCAGGTAACAATGCCTCGGGGCAGTCCCGTGCCATGATTGCGGCTGCTGCCCGTCGCAGGGACTCCAGCCACAACGAGCTCTACTATGAAGAGGCCGACCATGAGCGCCGAGTTAAAAAACGTCGTGCAAGGTAAAGCTGTCCCTTCCCCAGCATTGTTTCTCAGTGCTGCTCAGCTGGTGCCTGAACCGTTCGTTAGAGGCTTGTTTGTGTTGGGCTTGGTGAGCCTGCTGAGAGGGAGGGATTTTCTGGTTAAGGGCTGGGGGTTGGCCGTAAATCTGTCACACAAGCATATGAAACCCAGATGCACAAAGGACAGTGACAGGTTGCAACTAGAGTTATCTGAAGAAAATAAATAAGCAGAGCTTGTGTATATTATGGCAGATAAGCTAATGCAATGTCATGGATTAGGGAACAGTCCAGTGCTTGACAAATCTGTAGTTACTTGCTTTAGGAAATCCTATTATTTCCCCTGTGCTCAGGCTTGTCACCTCAGCTCAAGTAATCCAGGGACTGAGTTGGTGGAGCACTTGGTCTTGCCTCTTCGTGAGGGAAGAAAGAATATTTGTGTTTACAGGCAACTAAAAGGGTCAGTTTGACTGTCCTTTTTAAATGAGTTAGGGAGGAAAGACATGACCAGAACTTGCTGCATTTTATTTTGGAAATAAATGTTTTCTGCCAGTCACACTTAGGCTGCAGAGTTAACACTTTGGTGAGGTGACCCCAGAGAGTTTGTGCCTCTATTTGCTTTGGAGCCTGATCATGGTTTGTAGTTAACAAACCTAGCAGTTTGAGGGAAGTTGCTTACAGACAGGCACCCCAGAACTGAGCTGTGTTTGGAAGGAACGTGCCGTAACTGGAAGGAGCTGGCTTGTCTTGTGTTTTCTTTTGGCAGTTTATATTTCGCTAGGAAAGTGCTGGCACAGCGTGTCCCCATAGCCTGATTTGGTCTGACCTGTGCTCCATAGTCGCTGTCTATTGGGCTCTCTTCCAGCCTTGGAGCGATAGGAACTTAAATTTTCCTTTCCGTGCTGTGTAGCATCCTAACTTGGGCACGTCTCCCTTGCTTGATGAGTTTGGTTAGAGCAGCTGCTTAGTCAGAGGAAAGCCATCAGTCAGTAGAAGACCAGGCCAGATGTTTCAAAGAAGGAAGGTCAGAGCTGCAACAAAAGGACACGAAGAGGTTAGAAACTGATTTCCTCTTTCCCCCAAGTGAAATTAAACAAAATTTGTAGGGGTCAGGGCTTCTCATGCTGTTCTTTACATATGGTCTGAATGCAGCATTTTGTACCTCTGCTTGTTGTGAGGCAGCTTCTCCTAGCTTTAAGATGCATTGGATATTGAGAGCAGCGTAGACAGTAATTGGCGACTTGAGTGGAAATCCAGTGTAAAACAAGTCCTGTCTGGAGAGGCAAAAGAGTTTTGTTGGGTGGCTCTTCCATTATTGTTGCTTTTCACTCATTGACTGCAGCATAGTCCCTCACTTGTTAAATTCTACTGGGCTAACTTGCAAGCGTCATTTGGCATGTTTGCCTTTTTCTGGTGCGCTCTTGGTGTTTGCTCACCTGTACCAACACAGGAATAGTTTGCAGAGGATGTCTTTGGCTGCAGTGTTAGGAGTGAAGATGGGGATCTCAGCGCTGTTTAGGGGAGGGTTACCCGGCAGTCATCCAGAAGCACAAGGTCTGTACCAGTTGGTGTAAATCAGAGTAGACCACAGCTTGCGAGCACAGGGAGAGTCTTACAGCAGTCTGTGTCCTGGGTCATGCTGGTTTATAGCCACCCTCTTCCTGACTTCAAGCTGCTGCACTGTGTGCTGGAACTGCTGTTTTCAAAGATACGCATTAAACGCAAGGGCAGCTGTGTTTTGTTCAACTCATGTAACTGATGTTTATGCTGTGTTGGCAGAACTAAGTATGACACTCAGGCTTTTAAAGTCCTGATGTTGGTTTATGACCCTCATTTTCTGGATGGCTTGGGCAAGGAAAGGAAAGCTGCTGTATACCTCACAGATCGTCAGTAGAGAGGATTTTGTGTAACTTGTCTGATGGCAGACAGTGAGTCAGTGGTAGAGATGGGAATAGGAACTTGTAAATCCTGACTCCCAGGCTCTGCCTTAACCACAGACCCATCCTACCTCTCCTGTTGTGACTTCTGCTGTCCTGATTTTCTTTCTGCAGGCTTGTGGTTGCAGTAGAGGAGGCTTTCACTCATATCAAACGCCTCCAGGCAGAAGAACAGCAGAAAGCTCCAGGAGAGATGATGGACCCCCGAGAAGCAGCCCAGGCAATCTTCCCTTCCATGGCTAGAGCTCTGCAGAAGTACCTTCGCACCACCCGCCAGCAGCAGTACCACAGCATGGAGAGCATCTTGCAACACTTGTCCTTCTGCATCACCAATAACATGACACCAAAGGTAAAGTGTACTTTAACGCTGGTGCGGGATGGAGGGATAAAGCTCCCACATATGTGTGCACAGACAGGGAATTGTTGGGGAAAATGGTTGGAGATTTTTATAGTTGCTGTCTGTGATACAATCAGCACACTGTAGATTGCATCAGGTCTTTAAGGGAAGAGTTAAAGCACCTTTCGTCTCTTTTTAGCTGAAAGTACCTGATAGAAAATTAGCTGTTAGTTCAGATATCCAGTTCAGCACTGGAGTACCGAAGAAGTGTCCAAGATGGTGGCCCTGAGTCATGGGCAATTTTTCCGGCTGGCTCGTGGTAGCACTGTGATGGAGATGGCAACTTGCAAAGATCCTTTTTTTTGTGTGTCTCCTCCACAGTGCTTCATTTTGGACTGCTTCTAATTATAGCCTAAATCCCTGTCTGACAGTGTTTCTAACTCGTGGGCTGCATAGTCAGATGTCAGTTTGTTGCTTCGCGCCCTGACTGATTGTTGAACTGCAGGCACAGGGAGGGACTGAACGATGTGGGAAACGGGTCACACGATGCCTCAATGTCCTCCCCCCACCCCCACCCCACCCCCAAAACACCCCACAACTACCATCCTGGAGAACGCAACCCAAGGGTAGAAATGCAGTAATTCACTCTTGGGAGTTTACCCAGGACTTCCTATGCTGAGAGCAGAAATGCTGTGGAGAAACAGGGCTTAGCACCCTCTCACTGGGTACCACCTGAGAACTCACCCAGTGGTGCAAGGGGAGTTTCTGCTGCCATTAAGATGGTGAAAGAGACTTTAAAACACAAGCGACATCAGATGGTGTTTGCTGTTCTGTTTTCAGTTTGCAAACATGGAAGCCTCCACCTTCCTCTTTAATTTGGCCTGGGAACGGGAAGGCCAGCTATGCCATCTGCCCGTCTTGCAC
Source organism: Chauna torquata (assembly GCA_013399475.1). NCBI lineage: Eukaryota > Metazoa > Chordata > Aves > Anseriformes > Anhimidae > Chauna > Chauna torquata. The sequence goes on along the minus strand of VXAL01006795.1, from coordinate 55,242 downwards.
TGCAATTTTGGGATGGGCCGCGGGGGGCAGGTTGCAGGGCTGGTGGGTGAGAAGTGACCTCTGTTGAACTGCTGCTGTTCCTCAAGTCCTGCTTGGGCAGCAGCACTGACAGTGAAAGCCAGCGCTGTCACTTTGCAAGTTTACCTGGGATGTAAGGGAAGAGGCTCTCTCACTGCTGTTGTGCCTGATCCTGGGGTCTGAAAAGCTAGAAGGGAGCGGGGGAAAGGATGTCTCCTGAAGTGCAGGAGCTGAAATAACTCCCAGCGTTGCAAGCTGCAGCTCACAGTGCTGTATATAGCAACTGAAAGAGCGCATCGAAGCAGACCGAGTCATGGGGTTGCTGTTCCCCCGGTGCTAATGTGTTCGTTTTCTTACTAGGCATTCCTGGAGCGTTACCTCAGCCCCGGCCCAACCCTCCAGTACGACAGGGATCGCTGGTTCTCCAAGCAGTGGACGCTCGTTAGCGAGGAAGCGGTCACAAGCGGGTTGCAAGACGGAATTGTTTTTGTCCTCAAGTGCTTGGACTTCAGCCTTGTTGCTAATGTGAAGAAAATCCCCTTTATCAAACTCTCGGAAGAGTTCATAGACCCTAAATCTCATAAATTTGTCCTTCGCTTACAGTCCGAGACTTCAGTCTAAGGGATTTTGAGGGTGGGTTGTTTGGGGATTTTTTTTTTTTCAATATTGTGCTTTCGGGTTTAATTTCCCCAATGCTGACTGAAACTGGCAGATGATGGACCAGTAATATTTGACCATCTGCACTTTATTTGGAAAGGGGTGGGGGGAGCTGAGATATCTTATCTAGAAAGAAATATCTTAAGAGGCGACAGGGTGACTTGGCTCGGTTAGCTCAGCCTTGGAGACAGAACAGATTTTTTTTTTTTTTCCCCCCTTTCCAGGCATATTGTAAATCTCACGCACTCTTTCTCTGCACAATTGCAATGTCTGTATTTTTGTTGGAATGCTGCCTTATGTTTTGTGCGCATGCGCACTCTTGTGTCTCTGCTTTTGCTATTCTGGGAACACACTGCTCACTTCTCCACTATAGAAATCTGCTTGTACAGGGGGAATTTGCGGTTTCTTTTCACCTAGGAAGGAGAGGGTATCAAAGACTGAGTGGGAGAGAGGTTTTCTTCTGTGAACCACATAATCTTAAGACTGAATCTTTCCTCCCCCCCTCTATTCTCCGTGTGTCCTCTTATCAGTACTGGACCTGCGTGAGCACAGTGGGATGGTTTTGCCGCCTGCTTCTCAGTCTCTGTGAAGTTGCTTGTCTCGAACTGCATCAGCCCCTCTTGCAGCTCTTCAGAATTTTTTTAGCAGTGCTTGTTAGTGAAACTGTTCTGCATGACACATCTCCCTTTTTCTCTCTCTCTCAGCTGCTCCATCCCTCCTGCTTGCCCCCTCCTTTGTCAGGCGCTCCCAAGGCTCCCTGTTTCTGTCCCCTTCTGCCTGGCTTTCCAAACGTGTTTCTCTAGCCACAGTCCCCTCAGGGTCTGCCTTACCGCTTCTTCCTCTCGCACCTGCAGGGGCTGCGCATTTGCGCTGGGACAGAGTCGGTAAGTAACCGGCTCCTTCTCAGGTGCATCACGGACCTCCCCTGCATCTGGTAGCCCCTTGGAGGGGAAGGGGAGCGCGCGCAGGAGCGTCCCTCGCTCTCCAAGGGCTTCAAGTGCATCTGGAGGACAGACGGGAAAAGCACTTGCCTCCTCGAGGAGGGGAGCCAGGGAAGGGCTAGCCTCTGCTGACTCCTCTTGCTTTGAAGAACTGCTGTGATCTAGAAACGCCGCAGCGTGTCCTTCCCCACTTTCAGCTATCACTGAGAAATACCAAACTCTATCTGAATGTTGAAAACCTGCCTACCTTTTTTGGCCTTTCTCTGCTGTGGGGGTCTCTCCTCAGTGCTCAGTGCTGGGATAGCCTGCTGTTTCTCTGCTTTTGTGAGAGATGCATAGCTCTTAAAATTGCAGTTTTGTTTTGAAAGCCCTCTTTGCCCATCATTGCAGCTTTTGTGCGTGACTTTTGTGTCGTGTGAGTTTTACGCGGTTTTGAAAGGTTTCCTTTTAAAGGTGAGCCTAAACCAATGTCTGAATGCTGGCATAGAGCATTGCGTGACTCCAGAGCCATCTCCGAGCCTGGTGGTGACCTGCCCTTCAGCCAGATCCCTCCTAGAGCCCCCCAGCTCTGCAGTGGTGGATTAACCTGCGTGAGTGGAAACGCTCAATTCATCCCGCCCAGTCTTTTGCCATGCAAATATCTGTATCTAGCAGGAGCCTGCCTTCCATGTGGATGTCTTAATGCAAAGGGCCCCGTGTCGGCGAGGTACAAAACCAGTGCCTTTCACTGCAAGGGTGCATCGTCTTCTGAGGGGGGGCTGTGATAGCCTCCCCAGGCCTTCCTTGGGCTTCATCATCAGTCCATCAGGCTGCTTCCCTGCTCCTGCCCACACGAGTGAGGTGGCCCAATGTCTCCACCAGTCCTTCCTGGTGTAGCAGATCCGGGGGCTCAGCCTGCTCCAGCTCCAGCAGCAGTGGTCAAGGAGGAGCCGCGCATCCAACAGCACCTGTAGGTAGTCCTCTTGGGAGCGAAGGAGCTACCAGCCCCCCGAGCACCCTGGTGAGTGAGTGTCCAAAGTGGAGATTCCCCAGCCAAGTGTCACCCATGGTCTCCTGCACCCTTCTGCTGCTGGCAGCTTTCTTCTGAATGTGTAGTATTCACCTCCGTCCTGTGGTTTCTGTGTAATGTGCCAGAATTGGTTGTGAAGAAACTAGGTGGTGTTGCGCGTGACAGGATCAGACCTATGTCCCTTAAAGGATGGGAAGTAGCTGGAGTTTTCCTTGTCTAAACTCAATGTCTGGGTTTCTTTCTAGGTCAGACTTCCTGGTAGTCTGTGTCTGTACAGGGATTCCTTTACTGACTGTGGCCTTTGCATTATTTTAGCTTGAAAAAATGCAGATTGTTTTATTCCCTCCATAAGATCAACAACAGCAACAACAACAAAAGGTGGGGGAGCATATAGTATCTCACATTTAGCTCTCCTAAAGGTGTATGTATGTGGTTTTTGTCATGTGTACAACCAGCCAGGGTGGGAGAGACTGGGAGTAGCTTGGGAGACTGTGGAGCTCTTCTGCCTGCGTTCAGGCTACTGCCTGTGGCTGAATCGGCTCGTCTGTGCGCAGCCAGAACAAGAACCACCGTGCCGGGGGCTTGGGTGTGCCGTGCGCATGGGAGCACCTTGTTTCAGGCACCTCTCTGTAAAACTTTCCCAGGATTTCCTCCACCGCCCCTTCTCCCTCCCCCGTGAGGGGGTTGTCAGGCGGTATCTGCTCAGGAAACTTGTGTCTTAATCCTTAATTGCATTGAATCCTTAAGCACATGGAGAACCAGACGGAAGCAGCGTGTGCTCGTTCTGGGTCTGCTTCCTAATCTGCATGCTGCGGTTCAGTGTTGCCTTCTCTGCCTCACTGGAAAGGACGCTGTCAGCAGAGGCCACAGCTTTTGCATTAAATGCTCTTCGCAGTGTCAGTGTGAATGCTTTGCCTGATAAATTCTGAAGGAGGGAGCTTCACCTCTCAAACAGTCTGCTCACTGTGGAGTTGCAGCCTGTGCAGAGGTGAGGCCAGGCTACAAGGGGAATCTGGACTCCTGGGTATTCCCAATTTTTTTTAATGACATTTTATTTCTCTAGGGGCTTGTTTCCCCTCCTCATGCGAAATGAAGGGACCATGATCATACCTACCTCACTGGGGTGTTGTGAGGCTAAACTCAACTCGTTGTGAAGTGCTTTGAGATCCACAGATGGATCTGTAAAGTCTGCAGGAACTCAGGCTTTTTATAAAAATACTGAGTGGTGAGAGCAGACTGGTTTGTTTAACTCTGTTTATAGCCAGCTAATGAGTAAGAATCGAGTCACAGGGAATGCAGCTCTGATCCAAATCCTGTAGTCCTTACTTCTGTAGAGCTTGCCAAGAGCTGAGCGTAAATAAGGCTTGTGGGGTTTGCCAGCCAAGCGCAGGCTGTTTCCCTCCAACGCCTCTCCTATCCTGCACTATCTCCTTGGGTATACTTCTCCCTCCTCTCTCCCAGGCTACATGCTTGTACCTGACTGGTATAAGAAATCAAGTGGCTTATGAGACAACCCTGTTTGTGGTGAAGTCGACGGAGGAGAACTTTATGCTGGACATCCTTCACCGAAGGCCAGACCATTCAATAGGGTGCCGTGTTGCCTAGCCAGGAGAGGTGTTGCTCTGCTCCTCTCTTCCATGTTGTTTTTCCTGTGACTCTTGAGTATGCTGCTCGGACAGTTTAAAGACTCAGATTTGTTACCAAAACCATGCAGAGATCTTCCAAAACCAGATGCAACTAAGACTTTCAGCTGCTTCAGAGCAGATGGAAATGGCTGTCGGTTTCCACAAAGGCTGACTCTCTCTTTCATGGCTAAAGAGTGAAAAATTAGGATTTCTTGCAGCTTCTAGGAGTGAGAGGATAGATGTTAGACCGTTAATGCCTTGCCCATCCTGTAACTGGAGCTGGGCGAAAGTTGTTACCGCATCTGTTAGCACCTCATTGCCTTGTGCCTGCGGCCGTCCTTGTGTAGGGTCTGTGGGGCTGCCCCACGTCTCCGACTCCGTTCTGCTGACGGAGCAGAACAGGCAGCGCTCTCAGCAGCGTAAGCACTTTGGCCCTCACCCCGCAGCGTGCCAGCCCCTGAGCAAGCCCCTGTGGCCAGCTCGAGGGGTGGGGGCTGCTTGCAGCAACCGGTTCTCACCCTGTGGAGGTGACGCACACACCCCTGCAGGCAGCCGAGTCGCTGCTGGGGTGTACCGTGCGCGGCAGGGTGGCCTGATGCAACTTGTTTGCAGAGCAAGGTCAGCTCCGGAGTACACCCTGCTTGTGCAGATGGCCTTGGTTCCTTCGAGGCAGCAAGAGAAATCCCCACTTGAGGAGGATCTTGGGGAGAGCGGCAGGTGCGATTTCAGCCCCTGCCAGCTATTCCTCTGGCATTCTGCAGCCTCTAAAGTCTTCCTGCCAGCAGCCTCGGTCACTCCACCCTGCCAACGGTGTTCTTCTGAGCTCCCCTTTGAGGAAGAACAAATAGCAGGTGGGATGGGAGGTGCTGGGCTATGGTCCGGAGCCTGGGGACAGCTCATGGTAAGGCACAAGTTTGGGGGAGTTCTGAATAAATCCCAACCCTCAGAGCCTTTTCCCTTTTCCTTTGGGATGCTCCACACGAAGCCTGGGGAGTCAGCTGTTTCCAAGCACACCAAAAGCTGGGAAGAAGCAGTTTCTAAAACTGGCCGTGCATGGGTAGCTTGTGAAACTCATGTTTGAGATGTGCTTGTTCCAACATTTGTTACTGAAGAAAGTGGAAAGATCTATACTGTGCTAAATGTGGAAACCTACTCAGGCCAATTTCATCTTGCTTACAAAAACTTGTAAATCGACCCTTTTTTAAAGGTAAATCGAAAATCTTGCAGTCTTTTTGGAAAAATGCTGTAGGTCTGGTCCCAGGCTCTGCTGTTCAGTTGTGCTTAGCTCTGCCCTGCCATCTGAGAGGTGTTCATGAGACGTTTGTACAGATGTCTGTTTTCTCATTCGGCTTGTGTGTGTATGTGTTTTTTCCTTGCAGCTGTATGCATTATACATGTCTAAAGCCTCAAGCGAGGCTTGGTGGTTTGGTGTTAAAATTGTGTGAAGAAGGAAGCACTCGGGATCAAACTGTTTTAAAAAAAAAAAAAAAAAATTCTGTTCTCCTAAAAGAGAGGGCTTTGAGCCTCAAAGTCTCCTACAGGAATATGCATCCTTCTGCGTTCGGGCTGCTGCCTCAGATAGATGGTGACCAAAAGTTGCTGCTTCTGACAGCCGCTCTGGGGCTGGCGTGGATCCCGTTGGGTTTCTCTCGCGCCAGGTCCCCCCAGCACCAGCGGTTTTGTCTGCCTGTCTGCTTCCCTCCAAGAGGCTGCGTGTTTATCCGGGTACCGCAACGCAGCCCTGTGGGCAGCGGGCAGCCAGCACCGCTGCGGGTGTGCTCTGCAGAGAGGCAATCCTTCCCCGCGGCTGCTTCCGTGGGCACCTTTCACCAGCGCTGGAGGGGCTTGGGAGCATCCCCTGCCTGCACACGGGGGTGCTGTGGCTCACCACCCGTGCGGACCGAACTGTGAAGGGATCTTACACTCTACTGTGCCTGTTTCTTTGATTCAGCATTATTGTGTCTTGGGGAAGGGGGAGGGAGCAAACTCTCTTCCCGTACCCTTTTTTGATCACTGTGTAATACTCTTTTTCTACACAAACTGTGTATAGTAAGATGGGTTTTGCCAAGGTTTTCTAATTAATAGACACTAACCAGCATTTCTGTTTTTTTCCTCCCTTTGCACATGTGACTTTGATTGCATTGGTACATGGTCTTTCTGTTCTTTTCTAATCGTGAACTTAAGTAGGCAAATTCTTGGTGTCTGTGACATTAATGCACTGTGGGTCTAGCCTAGTAAGTTGTTCTGTTCCAAGCTGGGTTCTCTTAAGTTATAGCTGGATGGGTTTTTGTTGTTTTTAAACTGAAACATAAAACCGTTTTACACTTTGCATATTTTGTACAGTAAAATTCTGGAAATAAACTGAAACCAGATTTGATTGTCCCACTCCTTCCTCTTATCCTTTCAGACCAACCAACCAACCAAACAGAAAGTAGGGGGGGTGTCTCACCTCCAAGCATTCTTTAGCTGTGCTTGGGAGGGGCCCTGCAAACATGCGGTTTTACCTTTTTCAGGCTTTTGTCATCCTCCTCCTAGACGTTTCTGATGTGCCCTGCCCCAATAAAATGCAAACTCATTTATCACTCAAAATAAGACTGGTAGGTGACTGCTTTGAACACCTGAAATCTCAAATGATGGAGAGCAAATACAGCTGGTGAGGGGGTGTGTGGTGGGGGGACTGGGGCTGGAACAGGTTTTTCTGCCTGCTGTATTCTTCGCTAGTTTGCACACAAATTACGAAGTGCAGGATTCATGCCTGAGTTCCTTATTTGGACCTGGTGGGGAGGAGGAGTGGTGAGGCAAAGCCAGCACTCCTTGTTTCGGTGGATGTGAGCCTGTGCTCTGCTAAAAATGACTGACGGGCTTCTTGCCCCAAAAGCAGTCATGGGTGTGGCTGTCCCCACCTCCAGCTTCCATACCTGGAGTGCCGAGAGCTTTGAAAGACCGTGTCCGAGGAAGCGTGGCATGGGAGCAGCCTTCCCTTGGAGGCCTTTGGTACCTTGCTCTTCACTGTGCCCTGCAAAGCAGGTCTTCTCTGGGCCGCTGACTGCTGGAAAAATCCACAGGATGCTGCGGAGCGGTGCAAAACACATCACAACAGTTGTCGAGATAAGCACTACACGTATAAACACTGGTGGAGAGAAACATCCAAACGGGTAATTCTCTGCTCGGGGGGAGATGAATGTATCTGGGCTACACAGCGGCAAGCCAGAGCCCAGGAGGAAGCAGGAAGGGTGGGGTGGGGGTGTGCTCGGCCCTGCCTCCTGCCCTCCCGTGGTCTCTCTGCTTTTGATCCCTGTCCCTTTGTCCTGCTGCTGCGTTGGCACTGCCCAGCACCGCTGTCCTGCCCTGGGCTGCCCTCTGTGCGGCCCCTGCAGATGGGCAGGGAGAGGGGATAACTGGCTTCGGGTGCCTGGGGTGGGCGTGCAGCCGCTGCTGGTCCCCTCCTGCCCCTCGGAGGAAGACCGGACTTGCTGGGCTGGACCTGTGTCAGTAAAGACACGATGGAAGCCAGCAGCAGGCGTGTCTCGGGAAAGTGTAAGAACCAGGAATTTGGCACAAACAAGATAATCAGCTCGCCAGCCTCATCCTTAACTCTTAGCCTTGAAAATTTTGTCCTTGCATACGAGTTCAGCATGCTCGGCTTAATTTGCGGCTCACTGCTGCTACCAAATCAACAGCCGAGCGCTGCTGTTGGTTGTGCTTTCTCTCCTACTGTGGATTGTGGAAGCTGAAGGAAGGAACAGGCTTTGCTAGAGGGACCAGTTGCTTTGGCCTTCGCCCAGAGCTCAGGTATCTGAATCATAAGGGGCTGTGGTATGTAGCTCAGCAGAAATTGGAGCTGAGGGTGCTGTTTTGGTTTGGCCAAATCTCTCACTGGAGTCGCAAGGGTCTTCGAGGTGTGAGGGAGCCTCGGGTGCAATGTTGGGGCAAGTATTACCAACCCAAATGTCTGACAGGACTGGGAAGGAGGCACTGACTGGTAAACAACTCTTGAAAGAACTGGGTGTGCTGAACATGAGGTAAGCACCTTGGCCCCGAGGGAGATGCCAGACAGGAGTCACTTGGGGAGGAGAAGCCTCCTCTGCAGAGCTCTTCCTGGCCCTGAGAGCAGAAGGCTTTGGGTACCCTGCAACAGCACAGCAGCAGCTGCTGGGGTAAAGTATTCGACGCTGAGCAGGGCCGGTAGCCGAAGTGTGGCCTAATACATAGGGAGGTCTACTGACCATGGCAGGTGATGGGACTGGGCCTCATGGTTACACATGGTGAGAGAACATCAGCTATGGGGAATTTGGTGGGGAGGAATGGGGCAAAGGGGCTGCGTGCAGTCCGGATATAACAAATGGGGTAAGAAAGGGGTTTGTCACTTAGCTGGCTCCAGAGCCTTGCATGAGGCACTAGCAATGCCTCAACATGTAATAGCATTAGCTAAGTAAATAGTTTGATGAAACATCTAGCTGTGGAGGTGAGCAGGACTTCAAACCTCAAAACAGCTTCTACCAGTGCCGTGTATCGGCTCTGCTGTCCCAGCCCCAGATCTGAACCGCGAGGTGTTGGGAGGGATTGAACTTGAGGGCCACCAGGGAAAGAGTGTGCAGCATGCCAGGGGCCCTGGAGCTCTGGGCAGGTGGAGTGGTGCGAGGGGAATGGCATCTCTCAGCAGGACGCCATGTGTCACAACAGCGTGCAGGGAGGGAAGGCGCTTGGGAGTTGGCCAAGCTGAACGCTTTGATTTGTCTTTCAACACCGCTCCTAAGTTTATGTTGGACTGGGAAGGTGGTGGGCTTAGGTTACAGTCCTTTCCGGTACTGACAGATAATCCACTGGGGCAGGGGTGTCCGTTCGCTTTTCATGTGAGCATCCGTGCACTGCCAAGCCAGTGGGTGCTGAGAGAAGAGGGAGTAGTGAACACAACATGTTTTCAGGTGGAGGTAGGTGTAGTTTAGTGTGGTGATTGCATATTCATAAATCATTATCAACCAGGTTAGCCTGGTTGCTTTGAAATGCTCTAACAAGTTTTACAGCCCTGCTGTCAGCATGCATGTTGCTAATAAAATGGAGAGTACTTCAAGCAGAAATAAAACTATTTTCCAGTTTCTTCCTCACCTCCCTGTGCCTCTCCAAAATGCATTTGGAGAAAGTTTCTTTTTTAACACCAATGTTTACACAGTGGTCTGTGATCAGGTTGGAGCCCGCTCCAAGACTGCCAGCCACCTCCAAAACCCGGAGCTGATCTTCCTTCCCCCCAAAATCTGGGGAGCCGAACGGGGTGAAGAAGATCACTGCTGTGTATGACTTGGCTTGCTCTGGTCCCAGCTCAGCTGATGCAAATAGCCTGGGGAAGCCATGCTGCCACCTGTCTGCCTCCCAAAGCCCGTGCATGGGTCCTGCCCACGAGAGGAGCAGAATGGTTCTTTGCTGGTGGGGCCGTGGCCAAGACAAAGGGAACAATCGGTCTTTGGGCTCTGTGTGGGCAGCACTCAGTATACTTTAGGACAGGAAGAAGGGAGATAATTTCTGTATGTGCATTCAGGATAGCTCCATGTGGCCACCTTGCTTATGTATGAAAATACAGAGGAAGGAGCAAGACCTGAAGAGAAATGCTAAGACAAGGAGGAGGCAGTGCAAAGTCAGTAGAAGAGACCTTGGAGGACAGGGTGTGTTTTTTTCCCTCCAGCATCCTTAGGAACATAATTGTACAAAGATTTTAAAAACAGAGACACCATAGATTGCTCTAGGCATGAAGCTACTCTGTAAATTGCAACATTTAATGTCTGATTTTCCAAAGGTGAAAATCAGGCTTCCAAATGCTTGGACTTCTACAGTCTTGTCTTTTTTTTTTTAATACTTAAGACAAGGAGGAGGCAGTGCAAAGTCAGTAGAAGAGACCTTGGAGGACAGGGTGTGTTTTTTTCCCTCCAGCATCCTTAGGAACATAATTGTACAAAGATTTTAAAAACAGAGACACCATAGATTGCTCTAGGCATGAAGCTACTCTGTAAATTGCAACATTTAATGTCTGATTTTCCAAAGGTGAAAATCAGGCTTCCAAATGCTTGGACTTCTACAGTCTTGTCTTTTTTTTTTTAATACTTGAAAAGATAGTGTGAATAATAGATAACTTTCCATAAAAGTGGAAAGAAGGGAGTTCTTGATAAAAATGCATTTCATTTAAGCTCTGTGGAAGTTTTAAGAGATACTCAGAACTTTTTAGCTCGTTGGACCTCCCTTCAGCACAAGTCAGATGCTGTGGGCATGCTTTAAAACAGTGAACAAGAAGGAGCTGATTATATCTGCACCACAGATGTGAAACAGATCTGTAAATCTTTTAGCTTCTATTTTGTAAAAGCTCATTCTTGAGTACTCACAATACCAGATCCTATGCTTGATTATAATTTTGCTTTGTAAGTGGTTGGGAGAAACTGGTTTAGTAATTCAGTAACTAGACTGTGGGAAGCTTTGCAAATTCCTTCAGTGATTTCATTTTGCAGGGACTAAAATGTTCTTCAAACATTTAGTTACTTTTGTCATTCAATAACCTCTCCTCCTTTGTTGCTGGCGGGAGTGGGGCTTTGACACATTGGATTGAATTTTAGAGTAAAATCCAACACCAGGCCAATCTCCCTGGTCGAGCATCATTTTATTTTTATCTGTGTTACTGAGGGAGGGACCGGATTCAGGTCAGTTCTCCTCCCAGCCTAAGCTGCTAAGCTTAGCCTAAGCTAAGAGGAGGAGGTCACCCATGGCCATTCAAGTCATTTGCCACCCACAGCCGATGAAGGGCACAGTCAGGACAGCTGCCAGTCTTCTCAGGCAGGCAGTTGGCTTTCCGGCTGCTGTTGAAGTATGGGATAACCCCTCCAGCAAAGCTCAGTTTGTTTAGCCCTCGAGGCCTATTTCTTGTGTGTGAAGCTTTGCTGCTTGTCTGGTGCTCAGGTGGAGTAGCAGAATAATTTTTTAAAATTTATTTTATTATTTTTTAAGAGTTTAACACTTCTTAGGCCTGGCTGGGAATGTTTTCCTGGATCAGGACTGGGCCATGAGGGCTGGATGTCAGTAGTACCAAGCGTGGGGAATTGGATAGTAGGCAGGGGATGCTGCATTCCAGTGGGTGCCACACAAATCTTGGGTCTCAGATAAGACTCAGTCCTGCTGGTGCAGCCTCATAACCCAGGTTAATTCCCTTCCTGCTGAGCTCAGTTGCTTCCAGAGTCTGGCAGGTGGCATTGTCCTGCACAGTGCAGACGTGCCTGGGGCATAGAAGTGGCCAGGCACTGCCGGGATGCAGACTGCTTTGCCCCTGCGGGCCCTGGTGCTTTGTTGCCTGTTGACCTGTTGTCCCTTTTCAGCCCCCCACATCCAGGCATCTGCATGTGACTGGCTGTGTGGGGCTTCCCCAAAGCCAAAGCTTTGCTGGGGCAGAGAGAGATCCAGATGTAAACCTACCCTGTTTTCACAGGACTGCAAGACTTTGGCAACCGGGAATTGATACATTCCTGTATAATTAATTGTTTCCCTGGGAATAAAAGGCAATGTTTTTTTTGTTTGGCCGTGGTAGTGAATCCCTGAATCATTTCTTAGGTATGATGTGTGGACAGACACAGCGAAGCAGCTGGTACCCACCTGTTCAGGGACAGGAAACAGCTGAGATGTCTCGTTTGACAGCACGGGAGACTCACAACCCCTATTCTCAGGAACACCAGCCAAATTGCTAACCTCTAGAAGGAAGAAGAACCATGAAGCAGCCTGTGACTTCCAGTGTGCCTCCCTTGTCCTCTCCTTCTGGAGCTGTTCCACAGGGGGTTGACATTGCCTCAGAGTAGGGTCTGGTTCACAGAGCCTCTCCAACAGTATCCTGAGGTCTGCTGCAAGGGCAGAAGCTTACTCCTCTGTGCTTCTGTACAATAGGTCTAGTATGTGTTTCTTGATAGGTTGCCCTCTCCCTTGACTGTTAATAGCTCATACCTTGTTTAGCAGAGGAGTGACAATGAAAGGACAAGCACTGAGGAGTGGAGGAAGACCCTGAAGCTGTTTGATGCTTACAGTTGTCTCACTGCAGTCAGCATGGCTCAGGGAGGGCTGGAGCAGAATCTCATCACATTCCCTCTTACCTGGGCTGGCCAGGAAGGCCCGGGGGGTCTGAGGAGCACCCCAAGCCTCCCCTGAGCAGCATGGGGTGGGGATGGTCCATGGGGTGGTGATGGTTCTTGGGCCACTGGTACAGCATGCCCAGCAACCCCCTCGTCTGGGGACTGGGAGGAGGCAGTGTATGAATTCATGTTCTTGCCACGTGTTTCTTGGGAAGTGTCCTCACCATCACTGGGGGCTGGTAAGGCAAGGTTTTGGGTACTTGGAAGTGACTGATCAGCCTGAAGCAGTCTCAGCTGGATGAGGGTGAGATACCATTCCTTGTCTTTCCTTACGTGTATTAAGACATATTTAGTATGCATATATAATGAACGCTTTGAAAAAAAGAACTGTTTGTTAAGACAGGGAAAGTCTTAACAGACTTGCTTGCAGAAACGGTGCTGCCCACATGCACAAACACTTTTTTTTTTTAAATAAAGTATTTTTTTTTCTGGTTCTTCATCCAAATATAGTGACCTTTGTTTTTGACGTGCCATTTGCGGCTGCTTTTGCCAGAGCAGCCCAGGAGAACCTGTGCCCAGAGACTTCCCTACTCCCGAATTTGCCCCACAACAGTGAAGGAGCCTTTTCCCTGGGACCAGGCAGGAGGGACTCTCATTTCATGTGTGCAATCCCACACTTCCTAAGGACCAGGTCAGCCTGGTCCCCAGCTGTGAGCGAAAAAGCACCATTGCCCACCAGTATCTCCCAGTGCTCTGGGTGCAGCCATCGTTCAGACAGAGGCCAAGGTCTGTTGGTGCTGATATGGACCAGCATGGTTTTCATTAGTCATGTATTGTGAAACTAGAACATTTTAGTGTTTTTGTGCACAGCTGCTCCCTGCCTCACCAGCCATAACCCACAATACATGGGTAACTTACTTGTCCCTGCGAGGAACACACATAAGTTCAAGCTGTCATCTCCTTCACGAGGGGCGTTGCCTTGTTGAGTGGTTCAGTCACTGTGAACATGGGTGCTATGGATGAATGGGATAGACTTTGCCACCTGCTGTTCTTTGTTGCTGCAATCCTTCCCCTTCTGCAAAACCTTTTAACATTTTACAGGTTTATCCCAAAAGAAGGGAGTCGAGAGGACTGGGCACTTCTGGCTTTGTAAGTAAAAGCTGAAGATAAAGCGATCCCCTTTGTGGGCAAAGAGAACTAGAGGAAACAATAACAGGACCGAGGGAAGAGAGAAAGGGGGCCCCATCAAGAACAGTGCTGGCCCTATCAAGGAGTGGCAGCCATATGATTAGCCCGTCCTCTCATAACTCAAGGGAAATTTTCCGTAAATCGCTGACACCAGCCCATCAGCTGCAGTATGAGGTCAGTCTTTCTAGCATCTGTATAAGCCTAAGCACCTCTATATTGTTTTTTTTCTAAAGCTCTGTTGCTTGATGAATTGAAACATGCATGTGCCTGTGAAACACCTGTGCACCTGAATGCATCTGCAGTGCTGTTTGCAGGATCTGTCTCTTCCGACTATGTTATACCCCTCAGAGCATCTGGAGATCAGATGCTGGGCATGTCAGACTAGAAGGGCATCCAGTGTGGGAGGAGAGGTATTATATGGAAAATATGCAGGCAGTTGGGATGTCTGGGGACAGTGCCAGTTGGGAAAGACAATAGAGTGACTCTTGATTTATTCTTCATGTTTACAGACAGTGATGAGACTTCGCAGCGACTGACCTGAAGCTGCAGGGCCTACATAGGCTGCTCAGGAAGTTACTGTATGCAGGGTGAAATCTTGCATCCTTTGCTCCTGGGAATAGTTCCAAGACAAAGATAAACAAGTACTCTTCTCAGGTGAGCAACATAAGTAGCATTTGTCCCTTAATCACAGTCTAAGAGACTACTAACGAGACTAGTTTAGCCTGTTCTTGCTCCTTACTGGTGTGCGTAACTGACTCTCTGAGTCCGGCTTGCTCCCTCTCTCTCTGACCTGGGGTCCTCCAGCAAACCCCTGGTTGAAATGGCTGAAAGGGAAGAGCAGAAGGCTGGTGCTGGGCACCCCTCTGGTCAGGAGAGAGGGGTGCACGCAGGAGGGGACCTCCAGGTTTAGAACACACAGCATTTCAAGCCTTCCAAAAGTCTACACCAGGTCCTCCAGGATGGGGCTGAGTTGTTCACAATGCCAGTGTGAACACTCACATGGTCTCCCCAAACACTCTTCTCTCAAGTCTTCCAGGTAGCATTTATACATCATAAAGAAGCAAGAAAGGTCAAACATATAAAAGATAATAGCTGACCTGGGGGCTTTGCTGTCCTGTCTATCATTCTAATAGATTGTGCCTGAAAAGCACTGCTTCAGTGTTTGATGTTCAATGAGGAGCTAGCATGGCCTACGGTCATCTACCATGTAAGTGCAGTATTCATTCATATACGTAGAGATACACAGATATCCAGCTGCGTGTTGTTCATGCTGGCATTTTCCACCAAGGGGACATGGCACACATAGAAGTATATCAGTACTTCAGCCTTTTTATACCAGTAATTTCAAATTTCTATTTCAGCTCATGTATAGAGAGAAACAGGGAGACAAAGAGGCTGACCAACAGGCAGGAAAAATGAAATCTATAAAATCTTGCTTTGCAGTTCATCCAATAAAGGAAATGTATGGTGTGTAAACCTTATTTCTCATCAGGCTGATTTGCATTTATATAGTGAGCTCTGATTCGCCTGTCCCTTGCACTGTTACTTCCACTAACATCACTTATCTCTGACATAAGCCAGTATAAGAAAGATCAGAACAATGTCTTTTGTCTGTTTCAAGAGAGGACATGTATACCCTATCTCTGCTAACAAGTCTGAATGACTGGAAAATGTATTTATAAATGTATTTATAAAGATAAAGCTATCGCCAAGCTCTCCATTCATTGCACTATTGTCAAACCTAATAAGCTAAGACAATTGAAATCTGCTGGCATGGGAAAGCAGGGAGACCTAACTGTTGAAGTGACCTGCACATGGATGGAGCTGCACTCGCCAGGATTGAGTTGCTGGCCCTTTGCCTTGTGAGTGACACCCTTGGCTGCAAACTGATTTCTTGAGCTCCTCAGTCTGCAGTCAAAAGAAGCTTCTCTCAGGCTACCATGGGACATCTGAGCCTCTAAGGAGGGAGCAACTTTGCAACTGAATATGTAAAAGCCAAACAGCTTGAACGCTCTCACTGCTCATTGCCCAACTCATTTTATCCAGCATCTAATGTGGTTGGATGGATGTGTTCCCTCCTAACAGCTTGGTCATGGGAAAAGATGCTGTGTGGAATTTAGGTTAAAAGTCAGCTAAAGCTGGAAGGTCATGGGGAATAGGAGGGCTTTAGGGTGTGCTCCTAAGAATGTTTCTATGGGCAGGAGTATGCTATCTCATGTGCACCACCTTCAATTCACCTGAAAGGGAAGGTAGGCCCAGCCGAGACCTTGCTGCAGATATTTGAAATTGGCCTGGGGTCTGCTCTGGTGCTTCTCTGAGGTTAAGGTTTGGTTGAGTTCTGTGATCTTCAGCGTTAAGACTTTGGGCTCAGCCCTGCATCAACCTTTCCAGCATTCAAGAACTTCCATGTTCAAGAACTTCCAAGCTGTGATGTCCTGATTAGGACCATGTTCCCTATCTTTTGCTTGATATAGAAGTATCCTGTTGTTTTATGTAATCACTAAAAATTTAACTAGTGTCCCTAAAAGCTTCCTCCCCTCCCAAACGTTTTTGCTGCTCCTAGCATGTTAAAGAGTAGCTGTGGACTCCCGCAGCAGAACTTGCAGGATTCAGTGGTCTTGACAGAGTAGCTGCAAAGGGCATTTTGTTTAATAAAAGGACTAAACTTTACAGTGACCTTCCCTATGTCTTGAAGTGAGATTTGGTCTTTGGATGTACGTGCTGGGCCAATGAGCATGGAAAATACAAATTGGCTCCCTGTGTCCCTCTGGCAGCGAGCAGGCAGGCACTTTCCTCCTGCACTGGGCACTGGGGGCAGGTTCCCTGCAGATTCCTATTGTCCTTCCTAAGGAGGCATGATTTGCAGTGGTGCTGGGTGCCTGTTGGTGCCACCTGCCGCAGGGGCAGTCCTAGTGGCTCAGCACCACTGAGAATCAGGCCAGGGGTCCCGGCAAGGGCGGGAGGAGTGGGGCAGGGGGGAAAGGAGGAGCAGGCGGTGCTTGCTGATGCTCAAATGCAGGTCTTCTGATGGAGGGACCTGTCACGGGAGGAGGCCTCTCGGCCCCCACAAGTCAAACTGTACAGAGTCACATTTAGTCGTCGTCATCATCATCATCGTCATCATCATCATCATCATCGTCATCATCGTCATCATCATCGTCATCATCCTCATCGTCATCATCATCTTCAGTATTTATCTTCCCAGAAAGCACATCCTCTATCCAGTCCTCCAGCTCCTCAGCTGTGGGCAGGTCATCATCGTCTCTGATCTCCATCCAGACGCTGTCAGCCTGCGAAGAGATCAGATTTGTTGCTATTGTGGTGGTAAAGGCTGGACCGCGGGTGGGATGCAGGGATGGTGGTGGCATTAGCTCCCTCTCTACCACAGCCTGTGGGCTGGGCAGGACCAGCCACAACATCTCTCTGCCCAAATGCTGGTATTACCACTCCCCCATGAAGTGCTGTTTCTTCTGACTGCAAGCAGTTGGACAACTTCATGTACCTGATGCATTTTCCTCACCTTGTTTGGCCGGTCCTATAGACTCCAGGTCTACATAAAGAGATCATAGAGATCTATGTTGACTCCACTTCCATCAGCCCAGTTCACAGGACATCACAATGTTTCCCTCCTTCCATCCAGAGACCTTCTGGGACCACTTCCTTTGAGCATTTACACCCTGCTGTCAGTACCCCTTCTCCACAGCCTCTTTGACCGTCACCTTTGCCGCAGAACATTGCCCTGGATTCTACACATGATAGTGATTCCTCCTCCTGGAAGAACCTTTCCCCAGATCATCTCAACTGTACTCCGTCTGAAAAATGGTGGAAAACACCACTGCCCTGGACAATGGGTCCCCTCTGCTCTTTCTCTCCAGCTGTCTGCATTACTTCCATAAACTGGAGGGGTGAGGGGGGGATTCAGTAACAAGATGTTGTCTAAAGTGCAGTAAGAAAGTGCTGTCTAAATTGCAGCTATTAGCCAGGGACAGGAAGCATAGCTTAGGTCATCTGTGAGACCTGGAAATGAAAGGTTCTCTCTCTGCTTTGTTATAGGTTCCTTGGGTAAATGCTTGGGTAAGCCTTTTTCCCTTCACTGTCTCCTCTCTGTAAAACAGGATCAGCCTCCTACTTCACAGAGGTGCTGTCAGGTTACCTCATTCAGCATTTGATGTTGCAGAAGCAAGAGCTCTTCATGTGTCAGAAGATAACTACAGGCTTTAACAAACACCCCACTTCTTTCCCTGTCTGTGGTACTTAATTCTCTTTGTTGTATGGCTTCCTAAAAAGCCAGACCATATTTAGAATCATAGAATGGTTTGAGTGGGAAGGGACCTCAAAGACCATCCAGTTCCAACCCTCCCGCCACGGGCAGGGACACCTCCCACTAAACCAGGTTGCCCAAAGCCCCACCCAGCCTGGCCTTGAACACTTCCAGGGATGGGGCATCCACAGCTTCTCTGGGCAACCTGTTCCAGTGCCTCACCACCCTCATAGGAAAGAATTTCTTCATAATATCTAATCTAAACCTACCCTCTTTTAGTTTAAAAGAGTTGCGTCTTGTCCCATCGCTATACTCCCTGATAAAGTCCCTCCCCATCTTTCCTGTAGACCCCCTTTCATATGCTGGGAGCTTTCTTATGCTGTATTTCTACTACAATATTTTCCTCCTGAAACAGCTCATGAAACTCTTACTTCATGCAAATGATCCTGCCCCTGACCACAGGACAGTTCCTGTGGCAAAAAGGGACACCTTCAGACAAGGTGGAGGGGAGTGGGCCAATTGCACCTAGACAAGATGCTCTTCAAAAAAAGCAGCAATGTTTTGCAGTGTGCCGTGGTGCTAGTCCTGAGCCATGACAACATGACAGGCCAGTGGGGGCCTCTGGGAGCTCTGGTGTTTGTATTGGCAGGTTCTTAGAGAAGCGATGGGGTCACAAGGGTTATGTCCACTGACGCCAACAGGAGTGTTTATTTGTACTTCACTGTGTAAGCCCCACTTTGTACCTGTGTAACTCCACTGAAATTGGTGATGTAACACTGAAATAGCGAAATAAGCTCAATGTTTGCTTTAGTTATCACCAGCCAACCTAGAACTTTCTTAAATCTCTCTCTTGAGGAATAGAAAACAGACTTAAGAGGAATGAAGTAAAACCTGCAAATACTATAATCAACAATCTGAAACATTTACTATATCAAAGCTAGATAAAGTATGAGTTTTTACAGGTCTCTTAGTGACTGTCAGATAATAAGGCATATGTTCCTGCCTAATACTGCTTTGTATATGATTCTCTTGCTGCTGACAGTCCTACTTTCATGAATTTCCATTGACAGCTGTTTAATGTCGCTTTGACATGACTTAAACACAGCCAACTACAGTAAATATAATGAAGAGATATACCATGGACTAGTAATAAGGACAAAAGACTGGAAGACTTGGGCTCTACTTCTGGCTTGTCTGTTCCTCTCCTCATGATTGTAGGTGACAGATGCTACTTTGGCCCTCTTCCCTTTTCTCTCTCTCTGCCCAATGGTCTGATGGATGGTGCTGTAAAACACCGGACACATCCGGCCAGTGCTGCACCTGCTCTGTAGCTCCTAAGCCAACTTGAGCACCTCCCTCTCATCCCCTTCAATGGGATGGGCAAGATCCAGGGCCTTCGCTTTCTTCATAGCGCAACCACTTTGCCTTCCCCACCACTGTGCACAGGCAACCTGACATCAGTCCTAGGGCTTGCTAGCTTGAAGGTGGACGGGTAGGTGGGCACATCTCCTTCTCCCACCCCAATCCCCTCAGCACCACCTGCACAGCGGCAGCTGAGGGGGAGGATGGCCTGGATGAAACCCAGTATACCCTCTTCACCCCAGCAAGGTCCCTCCATTACCAATTTATGTCATATTCTTATCACAGCTGTGTATTTATTTATTTTTTTCGATCTGCTCAGTTGCTCGCTGTCATCTACTGGGGGCCATCTTTTCCTCCTACACGCAAGCTGTGCCCTTCTGCTTCTGCTGCAAAATCATTCTCCTTTTTCTCCACTTCTCCCCCCCGAGCATGATTTTCTCCCCCCCCCAGCACACACACTTTTCCTCCACAAACCCAACCAGGTTCGGTCAGAGCAGACCCTTACCACAGGGCACGGACAAAGGTGCATGCTGTGGGATGGGGTGGAAATGTGAGACCTTGAAAGTGGAACCTGACAAAGCCCTGAAGCTCAGACCACAGGGCTGGTCCTGTCCTTGGCAGAAGTGGATTGTGTGCGACTCAGCAGCAGAAACATGCTCAGACTGAAACCCTAATGTCAAAGGTGTTAGGACTCCACTTGCACACGGGGATGGTTTCCCTGTGGGAAAAGCCTGGTCTCCTTGCACTTAACAGAAATCCTACAGATGCCAGCAGTCCTGCTTGCTGCCTTGGACCCTATCCTTTTGAGCACTCTACTTTGGGGATCTCTGGATTTTTGGACACGTGCTACTCACGTCTGTGACGTTCACCACCCCGATCTGTGGCCTGAACAGGTCAATCTTGAAGGTCTTCTCCCAGTAAGTGATCAGCTGCAGGAGTGAGAAACAAAACTCAGTCCAGGATCTTTGCAATATCCCTCTGCCTAAATTCATAGGGACGTGCTGTGGAGAGGGGACCACGCATGGAGGACCCCGGCGGGAGGGAAGAGAGGCTGAACACAAGCTTGGCCATCGCATGCAGCAAAGGGAAGTGCTGGCTCTGGGTGTGTTTCAGAGATGCCACCCAAATGAGCAGCTCCCAGTGATGGCCCCTGGTCTGGTGTCCCTTCCTTCGTGTCCTGTGCGTGTGCTGAGGCGATTCCAGTGCTCCTGCATGTGCACACATCCATGCACCAAATCGAGGAAGGAAACCAGCCCCTGCCACTCACCAGAGGAAAGTCATCGGGGTCAATCCACACAATGCTCAGGTCAGGATTATCGGTGTTGTCCCTGGCAACCTGCTTCAGGATTTCCAGGAACTCGAAGCCGTCTGAAATGACAGAGAAACCTGTACAGCCCTTTCCTGCAAACACCCCGCCGCTTTCACTTGCAGGGTTTTCGACTTCCCTCACCTCCTATGAATGCAGGATTTGTTTATAATTCTCATTAAAATGCTGTCTACCCGCTCTTTCTTCTGATAATAAGGCTTTTAATTTGGAGCATCCTCCCTGGGTATTGAAATTAGTTACACATGAATTAAGCCTCATAATCCCTCCATGGAGTGGAACAATGTCACTGTTTTCTTGTGGCGAGGGAGGAGCTGAGCCCCTGAGAGGCTGAAGCTTTTCGGCATGCTGATGGCATTGAGAATCACCAATTCCACAGCTTTTCAGGAACCGATGCCCACGGGTTTCCCGCATACACGTGACAAAACCAGCCCTCAGCACAATCCCAATTCACACAGCAAGACAGAATCAGAGTTAGGGACAAATCTTGGTGCCCGGGCCCCTGCTTCCTTGCTGATTGTGGCAAAATGTACAACATACAACCTGTCACAGATTAAACCAGAGGTCTGTGCTAGGCACACCTTCAGTGACAGCTGTGGCAGAGCTTCGAAGGTGATGGATTACTTCCAGGTGCCAGGCTGGGATGGAGGTGACACCTGGTTTTCCAGCTGGCCATCCACTTAAATCCAGAGCCCATATATCTGAATCCTCGCTAGCATAAACACCTGTGAGCATCCTGGCTCCTCATCGCTGCTCCAACCATCTCCCCAGCCACCAGGCTGGGTTTGCTCTAGAGACCTGGCCATGCCAGGCCAGTTGATGATGCCAGGCAGAAAGGCAGCAGGCAGCTCTTCTCCTTGGTGGCCCTTCCTGCTGTAGGTCTGGGAACAGGGAAGGCCAGGGCAGAGCTTTGGGGGAGCTGGCAGAGGGGGGTGAAGGGGGCCCCAGGGGCTGCATTAGTGAGGGAGGGTAACCCCTGTGCAGGGAGCAAGGGGAGGGGAGGACAGCAAAGTGGCTAGCCAAGGGGAATGAGAAGGGGCAGTTTGTGGGGCTGAGGAGGGGACAGAGAGTCATGCAAGGAGGAAAATAGCCTCCTACCTGGGTCATCTTCTTCAGCAAAGGCCACAATATGGATTCCTTCCATGTCATCTTCCTGCAAACAACAAAAGTATTATTGATGGGCCAGAGAGAGAGGACGGAGTCTGGGTGGTTGCTGGAGACAAGGAGTGGTGGGATGCTTTCAAACAAGCAGCACAGTCACAAAGGGAGGCTTAACTGGAGCCCCACTGAGACACCAGAAATGGGAGCTGAGGTGAGGCTGGGTTGTGGAGGTAGTAGGCACTGAACTGGGTTATTTGGGTAGCATTGACTAAGTGCTGTTGCTAAAAATGAGGTGGGCACCGTGATGGCAAAGGCGAGAGAGCTTCTGATGGTGTGGGGCAAAACCTTGCTTGCAGCAAACGTTGAGGACCCTCTAGCATGAGAATATGGGCTCACCCACCATGTCCAAGGCCACCTAACCTCATCAGTTTGCAGCTGCCAGGGGCCGGCTTGTGGGGCAACAAATATCTCCCACTGCGCTCAGCCCCCAAACATGCTCCTTCAGGTCCAGTGAAGGAGGTGTCTTTACATTATGGGAGGTGAGATGGCTTACTTGGGCATCTCTTGGGTAGGGAAAGGTCTCTGCTCTAGGTGAGGGTCTCTGTGAACAGAGAGGGGCATTGAGTGGGAGGCTCAATTTGGGGCTCAAATGAATGGGGAATGGAAATGACAGCCTGGTGGGCTGCTTCTCTCCACGAGATGTGAGCAATGGGTAATGATATTGGCAAAGGCCAATCGATCTGCTGGCCTGTTCATCATCTGCCTGCTATGAATATCATCTCCCACGGAACGGCTTCGCGTTCCTCACCCGCTGCTGGTCCTGGTTTCCATTTCAATTGGTTTTAATGTGAGAAGAAATTCCCATCTAAATGCTAATTTCTTTTCCATTCTGAGCCCAGAGGTGACAAAGCCACCATCAAAAACTGAAAGGAAAAAAAACCTGAAAGATTAAGTGGAAAACATTATCTTTAAAAACAATAGCGAGTGTTGGGCTTCTGCTGGTGTCTTTGGGGAATATGTTTCCACAGGAGCATTCTGGGCAGATTTTCTCTGTGATTCAGACCACTTACAGATGGCAAAATCTATAGCGTTGCTTTTTCTCCATATTTACCAGAAGCATAGTCAGAAAATACAAATATATATAAAACCTATATATATATACATATATATATATATATTTATCTAATGTATCTATATTCTGACCTCTAAGGCAGCAAACAAAACTGGAGTAACCCCAGTGAAGCCACTGGTGATATTCTGAACTTGCAGCAAAACCAGAATCCAGCCTGTTGCAGTGTTGATGCAAGTCTCCTGTTGTAGCAGAGGCAAGCTCTGTATTCCCAGGCTGTTTTTTAAGCAAATATCCTGCCACTGACAATTCACACTTCTCTGGAGGTTATTTTAGAATGTATTCAGTATGAAATCAAAATCACTGCCTGTGAAATTTGGGTCCCACTGAAGCCCATGAAAATAACTTTGAGGGACTTCAATGGATCTAGGAAGCCATATTCTACACAAAATCTCTATTTCAAAACAAAATGAAAACCTATCATGCCTTAGTGACTCATAACTCCCGATATGGCTTTATTACCTCTTGCCTTGTTGCATGAAAGATTCCCAGGGTTTTTGGTGCTTCTGAGTCCCACGGCATTTCATATTATATATTGAATGCTGTTAAAAATGCTGTACTGAGATTTTTGGAGGAATGACTGCATCTTCTCTAACATCTATAAAGCAGCTTTGTTTTCCAGTGTTCAGCTGGCACTTAAAATTCTCTAAAAGGCTATTAACTTCTTATCCATTCACAGCAAACGAATAATTTGTAATACACGATTTTTCTTTAATTTTTACCCTACCCTTCTTCCCCCACTTTGCAGACCAGGAGAGACCTGTGTGTGCAATCTGTTCCAAACTGCTGGTTAGTTCTTCACAATCGCTGACTTGCAGCTTGCTCACACTGTGAGAAGAGCAATCAACGCACGATTTGCTCCATACTCTATGTAATTAGCTGAACTGCCTGCCCTCACTCGCATTTTGAATCTTATAAATGCTCTGGCACAATTTCTGTGAGTCATCCATTCGGTACAATCTCCATAACTCCCCCAGTGAGCAGGCCACCCTGCCACCAGCACTGATGCCCATTCGACAATCCTTCCCGAGGGTGCTCTGCATTGCTGTACCGTGGTTGCTACAGAGATACTCAAAAACAGATACCTCTTGGGTCGGCTGGAGTAGTTACTCAACTAAGAGTAGCTTCTGGTCTTCCATTTTTGGGGGTGGAATAGCCAGTTCTCAGGAATTAACTGTTTATACTGCTGGGCAACGTTTGTTTTTTTGTTTTGTTTTGTTTTTTTGTTTTGTTTTGTTTTGCCTAAACAGAGGCTGGAGCTTTGGAGCAGCGGTTCAGTAGCCAGAATGGGTTTGTTTCTTGTTGGAAGCTAGCAGGGGACGCAGGGCTTCCCACCTGCACATGCTTACCCACGTCTCAAACATGTCTTCTGGGCGCAGCTTCCGCAAGGTGGCTCTGAAAAGAAGACAGAAAGGCTCTTTGAGGACGCGTCCAGCACTGTTGCATATGACACTGCCAGCGTTATGGGCAAGGTCACTGTGGCATGTTTGATCTGTGGCTGGAGTCAGCACCATAAGCCACCACATTCTGAATGTGAGCCCTGGGGGCAGAGTAGGTCAACTTCTGCTTTCTTGCATGGCGATGAAACCCTGCCCTTGCCCCCGCTGGAGTTACTGCAGCCGTCATTTTGCTCAGGAAGACGAGATGCCTCTCTGTGCTGGGGCGTGCTGGGGAATCAGTCCTACACATGGCAGATTGTTCTGTCCATACTGAGAGCATGAGCTGACCCATTCACTTTTGTTTTGCAGTCTCTGGGCCGTTCACACTCTTGTTTTCCTACTGGCTTTTGTTCCTTTCTTCTATCAGTTTTACCCTAGCTTAATTCCACCATAAAAGTCCCCCTAGACTCTGTTGAAGCAAAGAATAACCTCTGGCAAGAAAAATTATATCATAATAACCAATGGAAAGAAAATTTAAATAGTAAGAGCAGCCAAAGCAATTCTTTTTGAGAAGTAGTTCACAAAGGATGACAAAAAAGGAATAGCAAATGTTTTCACACACATCCAGAGTGGGAAGCCCATCAGAGAGCCTGGCAGGCTGAGAAGTGAGCACCCAAGGGACACAAGGCCATAGCAGACAAGCACAAGTGAACCTTTGCATCTCTGCAGACTGTGGCATCAGCGTCCAGGGAGGCTCACCAGCAGAGCAGCTCTCTGTGGCAGCCCAGCCCTGGGAGCTGTTGCAAAGAGAAGTGACGGTCGATGAGGTCCTCAGACAAATTGGTAAAGGGAGTGGCAGCACATTGCCAGGATGAGGTGGCATTGATGAGACGTGTAACCTGTCGCTTTGGTTTGCCTCGCTACCAGAGCAGTGGAAACAGGGAGCAGAGATTCACATTTTTAAAGGCTCCTAAGGGCTCTGAGGAGCCAATTAAGATTCATAGCATATGCTTTGGCGTGATCATATGCATAACGTATTTTTACATAATCTGAAAACCTGGGAAATAGGAAGATGACAGCTTATCGTATCCAATTATTCAGATGGCCAACACCAGGCCTGACGGTGAGGAGTTACAGAGGCGTCTCCCGAGACCTGAATGTCTGCATGATGGATAGACATATAGGAAGTAAGGCACTTGCAGAAAAACAGCCCTGATTATACAGGTGCAACAATGGGCTCTAAATTAGTTATCATTAATTATTGCCTCTCAGGGAAGGGGCCCAGGTGTCACAAATTGAGAAAGCAGCAGCTCCAAAGGCAAAAGGCAAAAAGAAGGTTGCAAATGGTTGGAAATGGCTAAAGAGCAAAACACATCATATTGTTATGGCAATGGACAACTCCATTATGCACCCTCACACTGAATGTGCTTGTGGTTCAGATCATCCCATTGCAGAAATGATATGGAGCAACTAAAACGGGAATGTGGAAACATGGCAGTGGTAAAAAAGGTATGGAATTGCCTCTGTTTCGTGGAGATTAACTGGATGAGACCTCTTTGTGTTGAAAAAATATGTGACTGAAGAGGGGTTTGGCAGGGGGTATAAAAAATTAGGAATGGTAAAAAGAAGTGAAACAGGGAATGTCTAGTCATTGTTTCTCATAGCACAAGAGCTAGTAAGCACTCAGTGAAACTATCAGGTAGCAGGTATAAACTGAACAAAGAGGAACGTTCTTTTGATACAATGCATAATTCGCCTGTGGAACTCATTACAATCGGATACTTTCAGCATCAAAATAGAAATGAGGTAAAGAATGACTACAGAAATTGAAGAAATAGCCACTAAGCACAAGGTCAAGGATGCAATTTCTGACCCAGCAAGTGTCCTCACTGCTGTTTGTCAGAAACTGGAGATTATGTCAGATGAATGAATATTATGTACTTGTACCTAGCTTTTCAGATGCTTTCCCTAGCCATTTTCTGGGGGCAGCTCTTGGAACAAGGAAACTGAGTGTGAAGGAGCTTTGAGTGTACCCACACGTACTGATGTCCGTGGAGTTACTCCAGATTTACATTGGTTACTCCCTTGTGCTGGAGGGAGCAGGGTAAATGGGTTTTCAGTGAATTCAGGAAGCAGAATTCAGCCCCATGTCACTACACCACAATGGGGCAGTCCCCCCAAATGTTAATCCACCCCCAGCATTTTGCACAGGTAATCAAAATATTCTAGCCAAAGCAGGCATCCAATTTCTTGAGATCCTTTAAATTCCCTTCTGAGCCTTGGCACAAAATAAATGGCTCCTACTGAGTGCAACACTGCATCTTGAAAAACATAAGACTTGCGGAGTTTCCACTGCAGATTTGTGCTGATGGAGAGCTTGCCTTATTAGGCTAGCATTTAGCTGACTGTGTTCAATCAGCCTCCTGATGCTGCTGCTCCACAGAAAGAGCTTGGGAAAGAAGATGGGAAGGACTGAGGTCAGGAAATCCAGGAGGTCAGCAAAGTGACCTGAGAGTACATGGGAAATAGAGAATCCCTTCATACTTTAGAAAAAGCAGAGATCTGTTTCCAAGTCGCAGATTCAAGAGACAAGCTCCTGTCTCTATATCCTGCATGAGTGTGAACACAAATCTCCCTATTTGTGGTGCCCTGGCAGCATCAATGGCCCTGCTTTTCTTCAGCTCTTTTCTGGTCCCTTTCTGGTCCCTTGGATGTCTGCTAGGAAATACAGTTTGCAGGAGCAGCAGATAGCCTGTGTGACTGTCCTGCGCTGTATTTTAAGGGTGTAAAAATGCAGCACTTTATGGATAGTTGTACCCTTATATTTAACCCTGCGCATTTATGTGGGATCGGGAAGTACAAACTCACCAGAATCTCAAGCAAGGGTCAGCAAACAGCCAAAAGGTGGTAGTCATCCTCATTTTTACCGAGAAGGGCTGCCTTGAGGGGCAAGCTTGTGATGACGGACACCTTTGCCCGTTTCCCACGGCCAGGAGCATCCTGTACGCTACGTACCTTTTGTGCTCCTTCACGAATTCAACCAGCTCCTCTTCTGTGTAAGGCTTATCAGGGATGTGAACAGGCTCATCCATGAACGGTTCATAGAAGTCCACCTCGTTCATCTTCAGACCTAGCTTCTTTGCAACCTGTTGCAGTGCAGATGGTCACAGGTGAGTGAGCCTGAGGTGCCTCCTGGCCCACCCACAGCCTCTGCTGGTGGCAGAGCTGAGGTCAAGGCTCATAGCACGCTTCGTAGCAATCTCTCTCTCATAGCATGCACTCTTAGGGGTGGCCACCAAAACATGAATGACTCTTTCCTTGCTAAAAAAAACCTACTGATGCTTTCTACACTACTAGTGTCAAGCACTGGGGCAGAGGAAGGCCAGAGTCAAGGTCCCACAAGCCTAATGGAGCCAGTTCCCGAACCCAGACCCAGGTTTTTTGACTCCATGCTGCAGAAATGGCCTTTTATCTTAGAACAGGGCCAAACCCCAAAGCAGACACAAATACCACAAGTTACAGGAATGCTCGAAATGATGATATTAAATCTGGGAACATCCTGAGCTTCTGGAAAATGCCAAGTAAGTGGTGGATATGGAAGTCAAAGATAGAGCAGGGTTTTGTGATAAACACAGGCTCTTCTTGCACCTGATGCCTCTTCTGATCCATTTTTCTCTGTGACCCTTATCTGATCATCTCCCATTTATTCTACAGAGTAGCTCATTGCTGTCTATGTGTTGAACGCAAGGAGCCTAAAGCAGGAGTACACCTATCTCATCCGTTTGAGATTCAAGAGTCTCAAACAGCAAAGCAGGAGATGAGCTACAACAGAGCAAAAGACTCCCAATTCTCATTTCTGCATGCCAGCCTTGCTCCACCTTTGCAGTGACATGCCCACTGTGAAGGTGCAAGTGATAGAGCACCTCATGGCCTAGGAGGGCCGGGGCCAGCTGCAGAGATGAGGAAGGTATAGCTGAGCACTGATGGCTGGATGGGTCCCTTGGTTCACAGAATTGCAGAATGGCTGAGGTTTGAAGGGACCTCTGCAGGTCAACTGGTCCAAACACCCTGCTCACGCAGGGTCACCTAGAGCAGGATGCCCAGGACCACATTCTCTCATTCTTTGCACCATCCCTCCCAAACACCCACATCCAGAGTTTTAGGGAAGGCTAGCTCTTAACTTCTTACTTCAGAGCCTACACCTTTGCAACTGAAAGGCTGTAAGCTGTGCAGAAAGAAGGCTGTGAGCTCCCACGGTGAGGTCTGTGGATGCTTACCCCTTTGTCAAAGGTGGCAAAGAATTTGATGTAGGGCTGGAAGTGTTCAGCAGCTTCCTCAAATGCCCTGTAATCTGAAAGGGGAAAGGGGGGATGAAGAAAAGATATCACAGACAGCTGGTCTTGCTCTGGTCAGCACAGAAGGCACTAGGGAGGAGCAAATATAAATTATTACAAAATACAGCAGATGACAGCACTATGTTTCTTCCACCCTTCCAGGGTTTACAAACAAGAACCATTTCATGTGGAGTAAATAGGACACACTTTCTGCAGCCCCACAGGGCTCAGGAAAACTACAGATCCCAGCACGCCACACTCAGCTGGTGCTGAAATCAGCAGGCCTGAGAAGCGGGTCTAGTGGCTACACCTCCAGCCTGCTGATAGGGGTGTTTGCAGCTGTCCTCTTGCCCGAGCAGCATTTCAGCCTGGGAAATGCACAGAGGTGCTCCAGTATTAGGGCCAGGCAACCCAAAGGCATCCTGCTTGCTGCGGCTTTACGCTTCCCAGCATGGTACTTAACGCCGGTCCTCCTCTTTCCCTTTTAGTTTAACCATTTGGGCTCACTGCCCATAAGAGGGGGAGCTCTGTTCCCTTCAGGTGCTCAACCAAGGTAACGGTAACATCAGCAGGTTTGGGCTGAGGTGGACTTACGTTTTTCAGGAGACCCTGGCTGATTGCCTCCTTCTCTTGCCAACAGACCCCTTGCGGAAGGGTGACTGCTTTTGGCGTAGGAATGGGCTCATGCACAGCAGCCGCATAAGCTTGCCTGCAGCCACACCTCTTCCTTCAGCAACTGTTGCACTGCAACAGTCCGTACCCTTAATGTTCATGAGCAGGAACCAACAACCCCCAGTGCCCCACCAAGGCTCCAAGCCCCACAAGAAACATATTCATCTTACGTTCAGAGTCTTCTCCTTTGAAGTAGCCAATGAGTTTGATTTCCTCATCAATTTGGTCAAAGGCCTGAAGCTCCAGCTTGTTGTTTATGATCTCCACAGGGTCTTCTAGCAGCTGCCATGACAAATGCATTTGATAAGACAACAATTTGCAGCACCAACCTGTGACTGGCAGACTGTGTCACTAGCAGCCTAAGTGGGGAGAAGTCACCCAAATTCTCTACTGCTGGAAACCCTGCTTAGTGTTCTCTGCCTTAATGTGAGGAACTGAGAGACAAAGGTCACCTTCAGAGGGAGCTCTTAGTAGGTTCACTGCACAGGCTGAAGCATCAAGAGGGAGGCTGAGAGAGGTCTGGGTAACCCAAAGGGATGCTGAGGGACTGCTGTGATGAAAGATAAGGAGTGGCAGTTGCAGCTGGCTTTGGAGAGGCTGAGAAGAAGGGAGGACTGTTGAAAGGGGCTGGTATGGGGACTGTATGCTTCTATGAATGCTGGATATATTTGTTTTCAAGTGTAATTTGCTGGAAGAGGTCATTACAAAAAACTTGCTTTTGGAAAACATTAAAAAGAGCATGCTAGAAGGTGGCCAGACAATGTTTTGGAGCAGTGGAAAGTTCAGAAGTGAATTATCCTGGCTGATCCACCCATGCAGAGTGGGTTAAAGCCATGCTTTGGCCCCAGATACATCACAGTTTTGGTGAGGAAGTTGGAAGACCAATCTGCCACTTCAGCCTGTCATTAGTCCAAACTTTATTTCTTAGCCAGCCACTGCTGGTGAAAGGATATGGTCAGATTATTTTTTTGCCGAGCAATACCGGTGTAAATCAGGTGTGCCTTCACTAGAAAAAATTGCAGGCAGACCACTATAAAGCCTGTAGAGGACCACTGGGTTTGTTTTTCTTTGAGATCAGGCTGCCCAGGCACCATAGATGCTTTTGCTTTTTTTTTCCCTGCTTTTCTAGGTGTTTTCCCTTGAGTGGAAAACACACAAACAGAAATCCTTGCTCTCTCCCTTTATTTACAGAACATGATTTATCAGCGGCGCACCACAAAGCACAGCAAATGAAGCCTCGCAAAGTGCCTTAAGCTGCACCCCTCGCCACTGATGCTCTGCTGTGTGCATCTCCCTGCCGTGTAGTGCCATCGGGGGCCTGAGACATGAGAATGGGGATCCCACCACTGCCACGGTGGTGGCAAAGCCCTGCCCTGCCTGTGGTCCTCCTGGGGAGGGAGAGACCCTCCTTCTGTCCCTGAGGGCACTTGCATGTGTTTTGGCCATGATACCTGATGCATGTGGCCACAAATGCATTGCTGAAGGGGAGCTGAGGTCCTATGGAGCAGTTTCTCTTCCCCAGCTTTGCTCTTCTCCAGCTCTTGGCAGTGCACTTCAGTAAGCTCACTGAAGAAGCAGCAGCACACTGCATTGTTCATGTGGTTGTGTCTAGAAATGGGCAAATAGTTTGCAACATGTACATTTTTCAATGAATTGAGCTATTTTTGTTGTTCTGTGGGAATGCTACTTCTTGTATGTTTTTTGAAAATAACTCTTTTCTGCTTTTTAAAAAGAGTGAAAGATTTTGCAAATGTCAAAGTGTTTGCATGCCAGGTTGCTAACTGATGGGGGGACCAGCCTTTAGTTATGTGGAATTGCTGCTGGCTCCCTGTTCAAGCAACCAAATACTCTATAAACAGGAAAGGGATCAAAAGTTCTTTAAGATCTAAGTGGCTGGTGGCATATAGATGTACTGGCTTTTCTGGGAACTCATGTTCAGACAAGTATTTGGGAAGTCGGCAAACAATGTCATTTGTATGCTGGTGTGCAGAAAACAGGGATAGAGTTTCAAATAAAGATAACCTATGTTTTTCGGCAAAGTGAGTATTTGCAAGGTCTTCTGTAAGAAGCTTTATCTAGTTCTGAGCTTATCTGTGCTTACATCCAAGAGGAATTCCACCAAGACATCTGTGGCCAGCTCCCCATCAAATTCAATCAACCGCTCCTCCTTAAAGACATAGAGACTTCCCTCTTCAACCAAGCCTGAAAGAAGGAGATAGGAAATATCATATGGTCAACGCATCACTAAAAGCATCACTCTTTTTACCACGGGGCACCTTGCTGGTTATTCTAGCAACGCTTCCTGGGAAAATGCAGTTGCCAGTTGTCTGAGTTGGTCCAGTCAGAAATAATCCTAGCAATCTCCTGGCTGATGGGCCATGGCACGAGGGGCAGACCTCAGCCTGAGCTTGCATTAGCTTCTTCCCAAAAGTTGAACTTTTTGTTCAGGTTACAGTCTGGCCCCTGCTGGAAGAATTCTGTACTGGGAACTTGTTCTAGCTTGACAATCCATATTGCAGTAAATAATACTGGGCTTTAACGCCCCACATTTGCGCAACCTGTCATGACACA
Organism: Chauna torquata; assembly: GCA_013399475.1. Lineage (NCBI taxonomy): Eukaryota > Metazoa > Chordata > Aves > Anseriformes > Anhimidae > Chauna > Chauna torquata. The sequence continues at coordinate 23,581 of VXAL01006795.1, read as the reverse complement.
GGAAATGGATTTTGGTGGGGGCTGTGCTCTCTGTCTAGAGAAGGCTCAACTCTGTGAACATAAAATGGGACCAGGAAGCCAAAGTGGGTTTTAAACTCTCTGAGGCTTAGCTTGCCTTGGCAAAAGTTAAAAGCATTTGGTAGAGATGCTGCAGATGGCAGGCTGGCAGGTTTGAATGGCACATCACTGGACTGAGGACTGGATGCTGCAGGGTCTAGGCGGAGGCTCCAAAATCAGGACCCCTGAGCTCCTGCACTGCATGATGGCAGGGTACAACGGTCAGGGCAGCTGGCAGTTTGTTGCCTCCTGGAGAGGCAAAAGCTCTGTGCTTTAAACTAAAGAAAATTACAGTCCAGTATGCAACACATAAAAAGTCTCTGGCCTTAAGCCTAGTGGTATATTAATGTGCCATTGTATTTGCATGCCACAGTATTTCCATACTGCTTTGTTGGCTAAAATGTGAAGAAATTGCCAGCCACTGGAGGGCAGCTGTTTCCAGGGGTGGGCAATGCAGCAGCCTCTGACCCTCACCGGAGGATTCCTCTTCTGTCTGGGGAGCAAGTCAGGAAGGGGTGGCACCGCAAGGCCATGGCTCCTATTAGTGGCTGGGGTCACCCTGCCAGGGGACAGGTGGCGTTTGGGGACCCATGTGATATCTCTGTAGGTGTTGGTTCTGCATTGCTGTGTCAGAGCTGTCTCTGTGCAGGAGGAAGATGGCGTTGTTACTCCATGGCATCTCTTTTACAGGTTCTGCTCAGCTAGCTGTGAGCTTCCACCATGTCATCACTACGGCATGAGTTGGCTTTCCTTTTCGTTGGGTTTGTCTTTGTTTTGGCACTCTCAGCCACGAAGTTTTTTGCTGGAAAGATCCTGGCTCACCCCTCTCATCCTTGCCCCCCACCTGATCCTCCCCAGGTTGGTCAGTGCGCAATTGCCACCATCACCCTCTCCATCCTGCTAACAAGGATTGGGCTGGCCGATCTGTGGCTGGCATCACTCCTGCACTCTCCCCAAGCTTTTCTGGAGATATCAAACATGGGACTCACCTAGCTTTTTGGCGAGTTTGGCATCCTTCTTGGAGTCCACCATCCCAAAGCCGATGCTCCTGGGCTCCAGGACCTGAGCCGCCAGCTGTGGGGGGGAGCCAGAGCCCAGTGTTAGCAGCACGAATGCCACAGCATAGCTAAAGGGCATTGTGCCCTGCCGGGGTGGCACAGCAGGCACAAGTAACCCATATTTTGCTTCCAGGCAGCACCGATGGGTGGCATGCATCACATGCTGCCTCTTTGCTGAGATAAGGCTGCCTGGAGGTCACAAGGGTTGGATTTCTTCCCACTGTGTCATGGCACTGAGTTTGCTGGTGATACCATGTGCTGCCAACTCCTCTTTGACACTTGGGCATCAGGAGACCGCTCCCAGCCACATCAGGGACACTGAAGCAGTGGGCACAGCTGGGAGAAAGACCCGCACCCACCAACATGTCGTGAAAGCTGTGTCCTCCCTCGTGCATCAGTGGCCTCCTACAGGGGACTGTGACACAGGGGTGCTGCAGGTATTTTAACTCTGGGAGTGCTCAGTGCCAGGCAGCAGTGGAGGCCAGGGCACTGCAGCATCATGCTTATGCATGATAGGGTGGCAAATGCTCCCTGGCCTTGCGAAAACAAGGTAGTGCTGCACCAGCAGGTGCTCTTGGCCATACCCACATTTCCTTTCTCCCTACATCAGTTCTTTATTGCTTTTCTTGTTGTCCCCCTTAAAGGAAACCCAAACCTAGCGGTGTTTAAATGCCCTGGCTTGTGTTGATCTGTGGCCAAGTCGGAGGGTAACAGCACAGCAATAAAGCAGCATGGCTGAGCTAACACCCAAAGCGGTCCCTTCTGCTGTGAAATGCCTTAAGTCATGTCTTCTGTCCAGGCTTCAGCCACCCCCCTGTTTCAAGTCCCCCCTTTTGCCCAGTTTCCTAAGGAAACAAGGCTATTCCCAGCCACGTTCATGTTTGTCTCCTCGTAGCTTTGGACACTGCTGCGCTGTTCCCACCATTTTTGATGAAGGGGCCTCTTGAAGATATCAAGTTCCTGCCTGATTTGTGAAAATAGATATCCGAGGAAAGGAGAGACGCGCTGCAAGTGCCCTGTGGTTTGGACCCTGTGAATTCCACCCAGGCTCCTTGGACATGTGGCGGCCCTGGGAAGCGAGTGGATGGCTTCCTTAGCCCTGCCACAGGCACCCTCCAGGGTGGTAACATCATCCTGAGACCACTGAGCAGCTGTAACCCCTCCTCCTCCCTCTTCCCCTGCTCCACGGATACCTCCAATGCCTCCTTGCCGTCCCTACCACGTCCCCTGCCACGAGGAGCATGCCCCATCTCAGCTGCTGCCCCGTCACCCTCACAAAACCCTGCTGGATTTGGGGACAGGGAAGAGGGGTCGGAGGCCTCTGGGATGTCCCTATTAGGGCACAGCTGCCTCCGCTTGGCCACGGGAGGCTGGAGGGAGCAGCCGAAAAGCTGTGCCCAGAGAGATGGCGGGCTGATTTATGAGCAATGCCCTCCTCCAGGGCCCATTTCGGTACCCCCCCTCTGGCCTCAAAGCCAGTTTGAATGTCACCCAGCGCCATGGCGCCCGTGACCACACATCCCCTTGGCTCCCCCGCTATAAATAGCCCCCGTCTGCAGCCAGCCGTGGCGAGAGCGAGTGGCAATTGAAGGTATCATGGAGCAAAAGCCACGGGGCAGCTCCCCAAGCGGGCAATGCTCAGCCCTTTGCCAAAATCCTGGGGGAAGGCGGCAGGCACCCTGGCGATCTGGGCTCAGGGACTTTGCCTGGGTGAAGGCAATGTTCATTTGGAGAACATGGTTGTCTTCTCCCTTCCACCAAATACATGTTCCTAGGCCTCTTCCAAAGCCCTCCAGAAAGACATTCTCCACCAACCATCACAGCATCTCAGCCTCTTTCTCCAAAGGATGTCCCCTATAGCAGTGTATACCCAGATCTTCCCTTCACATCTTCTTCACAGAACAGCAACATGCAATTACTGCAGCCTTAATCTCCCTGCAGCTACCTGGCCTGTTGTCTGTAGTGGGTGCTCCATGTCATGAAGGAAACACGCATTTTTACCACTCTTTTCCCCGCCCTCTGCCAGTACTTTGAAATAGAATCATAGAATCNGCAACTTGCGGTCATTTCCTCGAGTCCTATCATTAGTTACCTGAAAGAAGAGGCCGACCCCCTCCTCATCACAACCTCCCTTCAGGAAGTTGTAGAGTGCAATGAGGTCTCCCCTGAGCCTCCTCTTCTCCAGACTAAACAATCCCAGCTCCCTCAGCCGCTCCCCATAAGACTTGTGTTCCATACCCCTCACCAGTTTCGTTGCCCTTCTCTGGACACGTTCCAGGGTGTCGATGTCTTTCTTGTAGTGAGGGGTCCAAAACTGAACACAGTATGTGAGGTGCGGCCTCACCAAAGCTGAGTACAGGGGGATGATCACCTCCCTGCTCCTGCTGGCCACACTGTTTCTAATACAGGCCAGGATGCCAGGCTGCATGTTCAGGGCTCTTGCTTACAGAGGGTGCTGCCTGAGAGGGGTAGAGCACTAGCCTGTGTTCACACATCTGTTGATAATGCATCAGAGCATTGGTCTGACCAATCTGGTGTCTCATCTCCTGCCTGGCTCAGGCCACAGCCATCCATGTTAGAGCACCTGAGAGCAGCTGATACCTGATAAGGCAGCAAGAGATGGACACCTCTTGTGAGCACTCTAGACATCTGCAAGCAGGCAGTACTGGGAGAAGTTGCTTTCCATGAGCCGTTATGTGGATTTGTCTGTGCCTCTGCTGGAAAAAGAGGTGGAGCTAGTGGGATCAGCAGCTTTAGGGGACATTGTCAGTCACTCTCTGCACCGAAGCGGTTGTGTAGACCACTGAGAAGTTCCTCAGAGTCAAAGCTTGAGGCTCTGGCTGTGCTGTGACCAGAAGTAAAATACAGAAAGCCCAAGGGAAGAAGACTGTCCAGTCATGTAGACACACAATGTAGCTCCAAGCTTACTGGCTACTTACTTACATGTACGTTAGTCATGTGCCAGACAGAACCCAGGCAGTTTGAGACCAAGAGTTCTTGACTGCTACAGGCAGGAGATGGTTAGAGTTTCTTGGGGGTGTTTGAAGAAGCTCAGAAATGTGCCTTCATCATGTGAGGCTGCAACGCCTGCTACAGACAAGTGGTTGGGCATGAGTGGGGAGTGAGAGATGTTTGCAGAAGAGGAGGCTCTGATCAGGAGCAGTGTATGCAAACATGCAGCGTATGCAAGGTAGCTCTTCAGGGTTGTGTATGTGAGTGTGGGAGCTTGCTGGGAAAGAGCAGACGTGTCTAGAAAATGTGGATGATAGGATGAAAGCCTGTTTCTGTGAGACTGTGCAAGTGTGCATTTCATTATGGTTCAGGAGGCAAAAAACAGAATCACGGCATGGTCATTGTTGGAAGGGACCTCCAGAGGTCATCTGGTCCAAGCCCCCTGCCCAAGCTGAACCACTGACAGCAGGTTGCCCAGGTCCACGTCAGACGGCTCTTGCACATTTCCAGGAGTGATACTCCACAACCTTCCCTGTAGGCATGTTTGGAGATGTCCCTCTGAAGAGGCTCACCCCAAGAGAAGGCAGGTGTGTATAGATGAGATTGCATATACGCAGTGTGTGTGTAGATGAGAGTGAGCGTGCGAGCACGTGTATGTGTGGCTGCGGGGAGGGAGCTCTGCGGGCAGCCTGCCTCCTTCATTGGGGCTTTCATGCTAATGAGATAAGGAGGCAAGCGGCACAAGCTGTGCTCATCTGCAGACTGCTGGGGTCCTGCATTGGGGAAATCTTTCTGCAACATGAGACTCGGTGCAGCTCTTCCCACTGTGGCAGCACTGGAGGGGCAGGGGACCTTTGCAGGGTGCCAGTGCCTACGGTGGCATTTTCAGGTGCCAGTTATGTGGGGGCTGGACCTTGCTTCTGCCCTTGCTGCTTTCCAGTGGGGCAGGTGAGTCTGACCAGTGCCTAGGTGTGCACACATTCTCATACCTACATTTGAACCCCATCAGGAAGCAAAATATAGAGTATGCCAGAAGCACAGCAGCTTGGCTTATTGCCCCCTGCTCATTACAGTATCAAGCATTTATATATCCCCTTACAGTATTTTCTGATTCCATAATGCTGGTGGGATTTGAATGCAGATAATGTTTCTAATCTCAACAATCCTTTTGGCTCAGAACCTTGGGACAGAGGTGGCTGTAATGTAAGAACACGGCTCCTCCTCCTCCTTCTCCTCCTCCTCACTTTAAATTCATGCTGCTTGAAGTCTTGTCCAGCCAGAGCGCCTGCCTTTGTGTCAGCCTCTATAGTGGGTGATTTAGCTACAACAGCTGCATGGGGAGGAGGAGGGGAGAAACTGCCCCGGAAGAACTGAACCTAACAGGTCATGCAGTCCTTGAGGTATAGCACGAGTTTTGGGGCAGGCAGAGCTGGCTTAGAGTGTGAGCAAAGAGGAGAGGGGCTTGTAAGCTCATATCCCACACACATTTTGCAGCCTTTCTCTCATGTGCATGAAGCCTGTGCAATGCACACTTTCTAGCCATGGGATCACAAGCTGTGTCCTGTGCATCCTCAGGAATAGGAGATGTGAGTTTGGGAGCACTCCTCCTTTCTCCCACTTCCCTCAGGTAACAGCCCCACTTTCATTTGAGTAAGTGTGAGGGACTGCATGGCCCTCTGCGATCTGTTAGCGGTGCCAGCCCAAAGTGGAGCCTGAGGACTGCCAAGTAAGCAAGCATCACCTCGTCTCAGATGTTGCCGACAAGTACCTGCAATCTGGATAGTGAGGATGGAAGGAAACAACTCCCTGCCAGAACATCTCAGCTTCATGCCCACCATACCTAACTGAACTTAGGTATGGTGATGGGAAGCTTTCAGCAGATTTAAGAAAACTCACAGGGTCCTTCTGAAATCTTAGGTTATAGAGCAGCAGAAGTGTCAGCATTACGAGGGTGACAAACTGTCTGACCACAATCCTGTATCAGCTGCAGACAACAGTGATTGTGCTGAACCTTGCATTTGGTGTAAGTTTTGCTCTCAAATAACAGAAAAAAATCCAGCAGGGAGGGTTGCAAATGGGGGTGGAAGGGGCTGGCGTCCCAGCATGGTCAGTTTTTCGTTGTGGAATGACATTTTCACTTTCTGGCCTGGATTTTCGTTCTCACTTTACTAGCACCTGTCTGGAGCTCCCACAAACAGCAAGGCTGACCTTCCCCAGCTGCCCAGACACACACATCTGGGTCTCTGTGAGAGTTGTCGGGAGTAAGCGTCTCCTAAGCACGGCGAGATTTCTGTTTCCCAAGCTGGCAGCAGTGTAAGAGCTAAACTCACGCAATGCAAGGAGAAGAGCAACGGGAGATGATGAGGGAAGGTCCCTCAGGCAATGCATCCTTCTTTCCACTTCTCTGCTGTTTCTGCCCTGCTCTTTAAAGCTGCAGTTTATGTTGATGGTCAGGACATGGTTGATGTGAAGAAGCTGATGATGACTTTATATCTCAAAATGTTAGGGGTGTTTTTTTTCAGAAACAGGAGGATATGGCAAGAATCGAGGGTATTTCCCCGATGGCTTTAAAGCCTTATACAGGACTCATGCCTTCATGCTAAGGTTGGCCTCCCGGTTGTTCGAGCCAGTGGGCAGTCTGTGGGAGAGCAGAGGGGGATCACTCCTTCCTAATGCTGTGCTGTCCTCTGCAGCATCCCCTTGCATCCCCCAGCAGCAAAGTTTCAGCTCCCTGCATAATTCAGGCTGGCAAATGACAGCTCCTGAAGCTTCATGGTGGTCAAAGAGAAGGAGCAGAAGCCTGCTGAGCAGTAGTTGCTGCAGGAGCTGGCAGCGGGGCTGGGAGAGAGCGAGTGCGTCCCACCTTCCTGCCCTTTTCCACCACCGGAGCTGCCTGCAGAGGCTGTTTATTGCCAAAACTGCCCTCTCAAGGGGTCGCTGCTCCTCCGACTAAAAGGCAAGTCCCCAGATATGGAACACCCAAAGGTCACTCCCGCGGAGGCCCTGCACGGGAGGTGGCTTTCGCAGGTAGCGCTCCAAGAACGCTGCCCCAGGCCTTTAATTGCCACGCGGCCGCTCAGCCCGGGCAGGCATATGATGTGCTCTTTGGCCGCTTCCCTAAAGGTTTCACATAGCTAGGGCTGTATTTTTATCTGCACCCAGGCATTCCTAATTTTAGCCAGCTGTAAGCCAAAGCGCAGCCCCCGAGATAGCCGGGGGCGATGCCGGCAGCACTGAGTACCCATGGGGCAGGGGCCACCTGCTGCTGCTGCCAGCCAGTGCCCGCTGGCACCGCTTCACAGCTGTTTTGCCGACTCAGCCAAGCAGCTTGCACGCTGAGGACAGCCCGGGGCGTGCGAGCGTGCAGGCGTGCATGTGCTGACCCCAGCTCTGCTGGTAGTGGGTCTGGATCGGCGCCCAGGGCCACCCTGCTGAGCCCCCTGTGGCAAAACGGAGGCAGGAGGGGTGATCTGGGGGCCTGTCCTCCCCAAAAGCAAGGTGATCGCTGCCTGGTTATCAGAGAGGCTGCTTTGAAAGCAAAGGCTGGATGCCGTTGTGAAGCCTATGCAGAGCACCAGCCAGCTCCTTTCAGTGGGTCCTGGAGGAGGGAAGTGTACTCAATGCATAGCCCCTTCCCCTCCTCAGGACATGGTCCCTCCGTGTTTCCACACCTCCGGTGCCCAAGAACAAGCCAGCTTTCTTGAGTTTCTGACCGAGAGAGTCTGAGCCAATGCCTCTGAAACCCAGGAGAGTCTGGGGAGCTGCAGGAGATCCTGCCCTGGATCTGCAGGAAGCACTAGCACGGGGGCTCTGGGGAGCAGAAGGGTCCTTGGGGCAAGGAAGGACTGTCAACCAAGGAGCAGTGGGAAACAAGCACCGAGGGAAGCGTTGAAAGCAAGCATCCCCTTACGCAGGGTTGGGGGTATCAGAAGTCTGCTAGCTGGCCACAGTTTGTCTGCTGCTGGGACAGGACTGAGTTCCCAGAAAGAGGACGTATCATGTACTGCAGCTGGCCTGTGCCAGAAAGCGCGCAGGAATGAGCCCCATCAGCAGAGCCCAGGAGCCAGTGTTAGCTTTCCCAGGGCGCCGGCAAGGGGGGAGCCAGCATCGATTCTGCAGCCACCGGTGGGGAACGGAGCGTGTTGCTGCTGCTCGTTCTATTTCCTCAGGCAAGGTTTTCTATCTTCTATGTAGGTAAATCCCAGTGTGCAAAGAAAATAAAAAAAGGAGAACTTGGACCTTGCTAAGTCACTTCTTTCCTAGGCCACCAATTCCTTGGCTGGATGCCTGTTATTTGGGGACAGAGGCCTCGAAAGTACATCTTTAGTCATCAGATCTTGGACCATGTTACTCAATCTCTCTCATAAACTGGTCAGTGTCCTTTTAAAACTCACTGGGCTGTTCTTCCCTTGACTCCTTCCTCTGGTGATTAGGAGCTTCCTAGTTTCCAGGCTTGGTTTATTCATAGCCCTTTGTCCTCAGGCTTTGTGCTTAAATAGCTCTCCTCCCTCTTGGGGGTTTAAAGAGAATTACGGTATCTCCTTTCCATTCTCCCCACCAGTGAAGCTCAGGCATGAATGAAGGGCAGTTGCAGGCTATGATTAGTTTGGTTTTAGATGAAGGGCACTGGCAGACTGAGCTGTGGAGCGAGGTCAGTGTGAGCTAGCGCACCATGGACCGCAGTACCCACTCTGCCTCGCAGGGCAACAGCTGCCCCAGCCGTGGGCAGGCTCCTGAGAAATGTCAAGGTCTGGGGCAGACAACATGAAACGATGATGATAAACACCACACTTGTCCACTGTGTAGGTGAATGTGAGCTCAGCAAGTCCTTTTGAGGCCCCCACTTCCAACGCATTAGGACAGGGCAAAGGCATCTTATTATACAAGAGCGGGATCCTGCCTCCTGGGAATCAGGAATGCACTGGAAACCCCCACAGGCATTTTTTTGGGAACCTGACTGGTGTGGCAGGATGGCTGAGACCTAGGAGGATGGGTTTTTCAAAGTTTTTCCTCATCTCTTGGGTACCTGCATTTCTGAATGGTGGGGTGACATGGAAGGAGTCTCCATATGGCTTAAGGTCTCACACAGCGCCTACAGAGGCTGTCTGCTCTCCAGCTGGACAGTGAGAAGAGATCCTTATGCCAGGGCTGAGAAAGCCTGCAAAGCCCAAGCAGACTTGCCTTTGGGCTGTGCCAGCAGGTGAGCCCAAGCTCACAGGTGTCTGCCATGTCTTCAGGTGACATTTGCATAACTTTGGTCTTTGGATGCAACCAACTTAATTTTCTTTAGAGGCTGGGATTACAGCTGTTCTCTGCTCTAAGAACTGCTCTCAGCACACCCCTCTCCGATCATACGTGCGTGGCTATGAAGGATGTCTTCCAAAGAGCAGCATGGCAGTAGAAGTGAAGTCTCATGCTAGAAGCTGCTAGTGCAGCCAGTCCAAACTCATTGATAGGAACTGATGGAGGGGCTTCGAGGAAAAAAGCTAGGCAATAACAGGTGAAGCAGTCTTGAAAATTGTTTCTACCACTGTTATACAGAAAGATCAAATTACCTACTTGTCCCTGGATGTCAATGTGCCCATCTACAAAATGGGGAGCTCTCTGTAACTTGCTTTTGTGACTGGCATGTCAGTGAGTGAAATCCTCCTAGGGCTGCTGCTAAAAATCAGTGCTCTTTCTCATCTGGCTGTTGATGAACTGAGACCTACTTATATAGTCTCAAAGGGCAAAGTAATCAGTGCACACTTTTTCCTTTTCTCTCCCTTCCTTCCTTCCTTTTTTTTTTTTTTTTTTTTTGCGTTAGATTATCTGCAGTGGAAACCATTGCTTTAGTAGCTATGGAAACCAAAGCACCTCATTTATTACAGGTATGTACAAGGTACTCACGCTGTAGGCTCCTGCACGTATCTCTCCATCCAGGTGTGCCTTGTCCCTCACCCTGAGGGCTTGCTTTGTAGGGACACAGGGAATGGACAGTTTCTGTGGCACTCAATGAACATGTCTTGTGTAACGTGTCTAACCAGCTCAGGAAATTGTACTGAGGCGTTGTCTCATGAACATAAGCATTTTCAAATAAAAAGGCTGAAATCTGAGTCTGTGAAACAGAGATGGGTGCTTAAAGAGAGTGCACAGACCTAAACATGTAAACTTTTTTCTTAGTTGGATCAGAAGCAGAGGCCTTTTTGCTCCAGATGATGCGTCTCTGAACTCTCACAGGAGCCATGTGCTCTGGAGAGATTTCGAGACCGTGTGGGTGGAACTGCCTCAAAACCAGATGAATCTTCATCATTTTTTCCATTCTCAGCTGAAAGCTCAAGAGTGGAGCTGCAGAAGTGTCAACACGTGAAAGTCCTTGCTTTTAAGTGAATTAGACCTTATACCCTCTTTAACCCTGGTCTTTCACTGAATCCAAAATCTGTCTTTCCCTCTCACAACACAAGTAGCTACTGACTGTGCTTGGGCACTGGGAGGGAGATGTAATGGGATCTCACAGGTTCGTAGGAGGAATTTTTCTTTGTGTTACAGAATTGACCAAATACATTATGGAGTTTCATGTTGTTCTGCCATTTATCACTAGAGGCCAGGCAGATGCAAGAGCTGATCTAGAGAGGGGAGCACCATGTCCCTCTTGTCTTACCTCTGATCAGACTGGTTTGTGCTAGGGTAGCTCTCCATGAAATTTCAGCCCAGGGACACTGTTGCATGGAGGGACCTAAAACCTTTGGGCTTGACTGATTTCGATTTTTAAAGGATATGCACATGCACATGCATGACAAGGGAAGAACGAGACAGGGGAGCCAGGACTGAGCGAATTTCAGTGGAGGAGAGGGTAACAGGGATGGCGGACTGCATTGCAGGCAGCCTGCTCTGCACTGAGGCTACCTCAGTTGCTGGAGAGAGCTTCTCATGTACAAAAGGAAAGCCCCTAGCCCTGCTACTCATTATTCTTGTTAAGGGACAGATTCCTAGGGACAGACGCTGGCCCACTGGAAAGCAAAACTATCCCAATATTTAGGAAGGGTAGGGGGATGAGAGGGAGAGGGGAGAAGGTCTGAGAAGTGGTGGTATGAGACAGGAGGAAATATGGTAGGGGAGCTACGGAGAAGAATAGCAGAACAGGTATTTCTAGGCTTCACTGCTTTGTTCTTGTCCTCTTTTGCCCTTTTTCCATTAAAGCTGAGAGACTTTAGGACAAGTAGCTTTTTTTCTTATTTGTCCGTTAAATCTGCATTGTGAAGCTTTGTGTCTGGCTGTGTCATCTGCTTCTTCACTGTGCTCACCTCATGGGGCATGCAGGGCTCTTAGAAACATCGCCACAGAGTAGGAACAGCTACCGCTAGCTTTGGGACTGCCTTGTCCAGCCTCTGGCATCGTCCTGAGTGGAGGCTTTTCCCCACTCAGCCTACAGGTGCTGTTCAGCAGGGGGTGGGGCAGAGTGGAGGGACAGGAGAAAGGAGAATAAGAGCCCCTTAGCCTTAGCTGTGAAGCAGCCGTGCTCATGCAGGCCACACCATCTCTGCCCCAAATTGCTGGTGTATTTGTTACAGTCCCTCCCCAATCCTTTTCCACCCTGGCCACTTGGCAGTAAGCATCTGCATCTCCAGCCATTGCTGTGACTGTTTTCCTGATGGACTAACCCAACAGCCTCCAATTTTTCCACCCCGGCCTGAGGGGCTGGCACTGACATCCTTGGAGCTGTTGCCATGCGCAAAGGATGGTCCAAAAAAGCTGCTGGTGGTGCTCCCTGAGGGGCTCAGTTGTCTCCAGGCACTGGCCTCAGGCAACACCCAGAAGAGTGGGTGGCAGGAGCTGCCAGAGCAGCTGGTGGTTGTCTTCATTGCATTTCCAAACTGGAAAGGCATGCTGGGTTGTGTGGGATTCCAGTGACAGATCCCAGTATGACTGAGTGCTGGGAGCTGAAGACCCCGTGTGCTGTCCCACTGTAATATCAGTGTAATGATGGCATCCCTTTTCTGGTGGTATCTGGTGTGCACCCAGAGCTTTTGACAGTGTCAGTCAGTCCTGCACGCAGGGTTTCTGTCATGGGAAGGAAATGTTTCCTATCATATCACTTTCTCCTCATCCTGCTATTTGTAGTTACGGTTTGATCATGTTCTTAAGTATGTGCTTAACTTTACTCATGTGCTGCCAGGTTTTCAGCCAGGTACCCTAAGGAAATGAGACCCTTGTGATTCTTTTCTCTCTGCCCTCCAGGCTTGCCTCCTTGAATAATTTTTCAAGCTTTTGGCCCTTTTCAGCCAAATTTTCCAGAGGCAGGGATCTCAGACATATTTAAGTCATTGCAAGCTTTGTGAAGAGTGGAGACTTGGAAGGAAAGAGACAGAATTGCCCTGAAATAAGGAAATGCTGCCATGTGAGCTAAAGCCCTGTTAGCTACCAGAGGACCCAGGGGCTCCTCATGCATGTGAGAAGCCCCCATCAGACCTTGTCGCTGACCACAAGCCACATGTTTCAATGAAACCGTGCTCTTGGTCAAGGGACAATTTGTTCCTGGATTGTCCCTGGCAGAGTGTTGTCTACACCCATCCTGGCCTTCTTGGGTGCTTTGTAGCTGTGGCTTTTTTTGCATGCTGAAGCCTAAACCAGTGGCTGGATCTGGAGTGAAGAAGGAACTGGCAGGCACTTCTGGGACTTTTGCTTGCTTTGACAACATGCCATGTCATCTACTATCTGGGCACATCTGAAATTTTCTCCTAGCAAATTTGGAGGGACTTGGGTGCTGGATCTCTCGTTTTCTTTTCTTATTGTTTAAGATACTTTTTCAGGCCTTTGGTCTTTGGAATTATAAGTTTCTTATAAAGTTCATGTGGGATAAACAGAAAGGGTGGACAATTTGGGGTTTTCAGGACTTAACGTCTATGAGGCCCATTCTCTCCCATGTACACGCTCTTGTGTCCATCAGGCAATAGGAGGAAACAACCTCTAGATGCCTGACTCAGATCTTTTCTTAGGTCCACACTTGCCTGTGTTTTGGTTTAAATCTCCCTGTTATTCCTAATGATGGAGATCAGTGCCATTTTATGGAAGGGACTCCAAGGACACGGTGTTTTCCAGGCTGTGGAAGCAGCACATCTAGTTGTGGGTCAGCAGGTAAATCCTCAATACAGGAAGGTGGAAAAACATGAGATGCTCCAGAAAGGAATCCTACCACAGGCAAGGGAGATTGAGAGTGACCCCCACTGCACAACACTTACGGCTTGAGGTCAGGGAGGTGAGGCTTTGAATGCTCTCACCATAGGGAGGGGTTAAAATCTTGCTTGCTGCAATGGTTGAGTTAATACATAAATTGCGAGCATCAGCCCCTTGCTGGGCTGTGTCATATGCAAGATTTTCTCTGTGGCCTAATGAGATTTGCTCCCAGCCTGATCCCCTCAGGTGGCAGAGGCAAAGGAGTGCTCAGTCTGTAGATGGCTGTTTTGTGTGGGCGGTGAGATTGCTGCTGCAGTTCCCAGTCCAGGGGAGACTGAAACTTCGAGACATGCACTTAATCAAGCTCGCAAGTGCTGAGGAAGTTTTGAGGTCAAAGCCACAAGTGCGGGGTGTTCTGTGGCACAGTTAGTTCTTAGCTGAGCATTAGTGGACTGGAGCACTGCAATTATGCGAAGTCTGCTGCAGATCTAATCCTCAATCTCTTGCCCAAGGTCACATAAGAAGTCCATGACAGAGAGGCAATTGGAAACCAAATCACTAGAGTCCTAAGTTAATGTATTCACTGCTGAATCAAACACTGCAAAATAAAAGCTTTAACCCATATTGCATTGTAGCCATGGCACAACTGATATGGTTGATTGTTAACGTGGGTATAGGTGTCATGGGGAGTACAACCAACAGCGCAAAGTCAATACCTGCTTCTGTCAGGTTTCTATAAATATGCACTTAGTAAATGCTTGCCGTCTATCTAGCACAAAATAGCTATCCCATTAAATAACAACGCAATTATACTACCAACCGTGAACTTTTCAGCTGGAGTTTCAGGGTTATTTCTTCTTTGCCAAATGTTATTTGATCACTCACCTGGAGCAAGTAACTGTTTCCTGACAGTGAGTAAAATCTGGTTAGTTTTTGAATCTTTCTTGTTGTTAAGCTTGCTGAAGAGGTCAGTAGACCCTGAATTTGGCATTGGACTTTTTCAAGTCCTAGCCCTCAGTGGGTATATTTTCTAATTCACTTTTGCTATAATTATAGGAGTGCAATGCATTTTCTCTCTGGGTCTGACAAACAAAGCTTATGTATTTCTTCTGTCATTCTTGCTTTCTTTCCAAATATGTCTTTTAGTCTAGGGAATACTTCTAAGCCCCTGGTAGGAAATCAACACCTAACCGTCGAGGTTTACTGCTGTATAATTCCCTAGATTACAGCCACACTACAAGAAAGAATGCTATGAATCTATTTTGTAATTTTTAACATGATTTATTTTACTGAGGATTAATTAATCATTCTTTCACCAAAGAATTAACAACACTTTTTTTCCAGCACAGAAGTGAATAGCTGTATTAACAAGCAGCTACAGACTTATTCCAAGCAGGCAACCATGTGTCAGCAAAACAAAAAAAGGATTTAACGCTGCAACAACGGGGAGCTTTTGAGATGGGGAGCTGGGGCACCCGTTTGCAGCACAGCTCGGTAGGGCTTCTTGGCTGATTGCTCCCAGTGGGATAGGAAACAGGAATGAATCCAGAATACAAGGGGGGTACTGGCTTGCATAGAAGGAGAAGGGACCTAAAAATTTCATGCTGTGTACTCAGACCTGTGCTGAGATTTGGAAAAGCTCAGCTGAGCTGAGTTCATGCAGCTGAAGTTTGCAAGGTTACTCAATTTTCCTGGGTTTCTGACGCACAATCCAGAAAAGCTATTTCCAGCAAACAACTCAGAAGAGCACAACAGAGGCTTTATCCTGTGCTTCACAGAGCTCAGGGGCTAACTCAAATCCAGGTAAACAAACCCAAACTTTTCTTGACCCACCCCAGACCCTCTGACTGCCCTATCCCATGGCTCATCTCCACAGCTCCAAACGCACTGTGGCATTGACCCGGCAGGGACACGTAGAGGCGCTTACCTCCAGGACCATCTCCGTCATCTGGAACTGCTTCTGGGAGACCTTGTCAGAGCTCACGGGCTCGTGGAAGAGCAGGCAGAGCATGTCATACTTCTTCAGGGCCTGCTTGTAGTTCTTCTCGTTCAGGTCGATCACTCGGTCTTTCCCATCGTAAGTGGGAAAATTCAGTCCCTCTTCTGCCTTGCAGCAGAAGAGCAGGCAAAAACCTGCCAGAATCCAGCAAGTCGCCTTCATAGGGGAGCCCTTGGAGTGCGGCGGAGGGCAGGCAAACGTCTCTCTCCTTCTCAGTCTGAGAAGAGAAGGATGCCAAGGGCTCCAGGGGAAGTTTGAACCGAGTTTCTCTTTCTGCTGCCTTCCTAGTGTTCAGTCCAAACTCTGCAAGGTTGGTGGGAAGCAGCAAACTTTGCTGTCCTGGGCTCACAACAAAGAGACAGACAGGAGAAGCTGTCAGGCCAAGCCCTGGATACCTTACATAGCTGTGTCCGGCTCCCGTGTCATTAGGAGCTCCATTTTTAGGAAGCAGTTGTTTCAGGCTAAAAATAAACACTGCAATGAATAAAAAGGACAGATATGACACCATTGAGGGACTTGCTGGCACTCTGCATCATTTGAGAGAGAGAGAATGAGAGAGAGGGAGTGCGGGAGGGAGTGGAGGATGCCGATGCTGGGCAGACACAGGCAGGTTTGGGGAAGGTACGGACTTCATTTATACAGAGAGCCAAGGCAAGACCCATCCTACTAGGGCTTAGCAAAAATAGAAGATATTGACTGCATTTTGTAACAAGGGTATTTCTTTTTGTAACCACTTGGGCATCGCAGTGATTAGGCTGTGGATAACAGAGCTGGGATTAAACCATTGCAGAGATTCGTCGGCACCGCTAGAGGAAAAGTCCCATTTCCTTGGCAGCAAAGGAGGTGAGCGCTAGTGGGACTCCTTCCTCCTGCTGCCTGGGGCATGGACCTGAGCTGCTTGCTGGAATTCAAGCTCTTTTCTGAAGCTCTCCCTCTGCTTGCGGAGTACCAGGGACCTGCTAGCCCTGGGACCTGCCTCTCACAACTGTAATCCCAAAGCAGAGGGAAGCTTGCCTTGCCACCTCCCATGCCCACAGCAGCTGCCAAGTTCCAGACGTTGCTGGCGAGCAGTTAAAGCCTTATCACACTAAGAGGGATGAAGGGCAAGACCCAGGCTGGTGCCTTGGGGCAGGAGGCAGAGACCTCCTCAAGGTGATGGACAGATGCCACCGTCGCTGCTGGCCTCCCAGCTTCTGGGACCTGCCTGTTGTCCCTGAGGGTCTTTTCATGCTGCTCTGCTGCATTTCCTAGCAAGTGAAACGGGGAATGATGACCAGTTCCCTGTTCCTGATTCAGCGGCACAATCTTTCACTTACTCCCCTCCTCTGACCGGGGTGTCACCGCTGCCCCATGACTGGCAGCAACAGGGACGTGGACACAGGCCAGCTGGTTGCCGGCCAGCCCCACCACAGGGGTGACGCTGATCTGCTGGGGAAGGTATTCAGAGGAGCTAGCAAAGAAGAGTTTGGCAGAGGGCACGGGTCTCCCTCGTGCCAAAGTGATGTGCAGGCACATGGCCTCACCAGGCCTCCTCCTTGCATGTTGCTCCGTTACAGCCTTGCTCTGTCCGCACTGGTGAGATGATGTCCCTCCCTGGTGCATGCAGGTCTTGCCCCATCCGGCTGGTCCCATTTAATTGTATGGCTGGAGTATTTCGATGTTTGTTTGGGGCAAAAGGTGAATGCTACTTAGCAATTTTACCTCTCTTCTGGGTGACATAGGAGCACACGTCCCCCACAGCTGTCACTTCCAAATAGCCCACGACACATGGTCTGAAACTCTGCAGGCAACAGTTTTGAAGTCTGCCATATTTCCAAAACCTCCTCATAATTTCTGGTCTTGCCTTTTCAGGAGTTTAACATTTGTTTGCAACTTGATGTCCTAATAATGAAATCTGGGGAAACTAGGTAGAAGCCAGAGCAAGAAAGCCTCTGAAATTCACTCCCTGCTGAGGTACTCTTCAGGGCGGTCATTTTCAGAGGGAGATGTGACACATCTGGATAAATCTGATTGCTTTTAGTGGGAGATGCAACACTCATGTCACAGTGGGTGACAATGGATAGGCTTTTGCTGAACATTTGGGCTGTAAAGCGCAGAACTGAGCTTGTGGGATGATCAGCCCCACACCAGGTTGTTCAGTTGCCTTTGAAGGACTCCATGAATTTGGGGTGCAAGAATAGGCTGCCATTGCCATCAGAGTGTGTTTTAAAGCAGGCATACATCAGTATGTAAAAATGAAATGTTCACAGCTACTGCAAAATCAGTTTCCCAGGCTTCTGTCCTCCTTTTATTTTTGTAGATCTACAGCAATTGCTCTAATTTCATATCACTGAAGCTATATTTGACACACTTTCTCTCTAGTCTGAATAACTTTTTCATTTGCCTAAAAATAGACACAATCCGGTTTTCATTGTCTACTCTTTTTGCTATCAAAAGAGGAATAAATGGCTTTTTATTGCCAAATATGTTGCCTTGCTAGCCACCGTCCCATCTATTCTGACTGTCTGCAGCATGAGTAGCTGAGGTCTGTGACTGTTAGGCTTCAGCTCTGCCCTGAAGGCAGTTCCTCCAGCTGCACAATGTGGGATGTCCTAGTCAAGGCAGAGTCCATCTCTTTGTCTCTCAGCTCAGAAGCTCAGCGGGACTGTTAGTGCTAAATCCAGTGGGCACTTACTGTGGTTTTATAGTTGTAGCTGCATCCGTTTGAAATTCAGGATATCTTGTTCACTAAGTCAGAAGTGGTTTGGATGTCTGTATGCTTCCCAGGAGGCAGAATTTGGGTGTTTGACTTGGAAAGGGGTGAACCTGTGAAGACAGGGTAAATGCCTCAAAATCTGAACAACTGTCTCAAACATCCGAATTTCTTAATTCCAATGAAGTGGAACTCTAGTCAAAGCAGCTGTTCTCATTGTAACCCTGCCAATACAGATCAGAAATTCCAGATTCACTTGTTTTGGGATGTTCAAAACAGAGTGCTTGAGACTGACACAGAGCTGCTTTGTTCCCTGGGGCCTGTAGGATGCCAGTAGCAGAGCTGGGACTGGAACTGAATCTCCCACACCCTAGCAAAGGCCCGAAGTGTTGTGTCTTTTTCTTCATCATCGCTCTGGGTCCTGATAGCAGCACACTGAAGCATGCCCCTCTCAGCCCCGGAAGCAAACCTCCTTGGCAGTTCAGGGCTCTCCATCCAAGCTTAGATAATGTTTTAGATTGGGAATTCCAGGGCAGAAAAAAAAAGCACGAAGTGTAGACCTCGTGGATTTGGGCAACCTGGGTTTTGTTAGACATCCGATTTCTGCTGGACACAGACGTAATATTTCTCTGTGTGCCAGATCCACCCATGTAAGATAGGAGTCATAGCAAGTCCCCACAGGAGGGGAGGGTGAGGGGCACAAGCAGCTTTTCTGAGAAATCTTGGGTTTTGTACTCCCAGGATCACTGCAAATACTTTGTGCTACCTTTCTGCATAATGCAAGGTCTTCTTGATCCCATTTAGCTGCCCATGGGTGCGACACATTTGTTTCTGTGGCCAGTGCCATGCAAGGGAATGACGTGGTCAGCACTGTGTCCTGGGATGCCTGCTCTCCAGCTCGGATAGCTCATTCCCTGGCACAGTTGGCCTCCATTAGTCTCTGATAACAGTTGACTGAAAGGCTCAGCCTCCCGACTCTGACTCCTTAGCCAAACTCTTCAGCCATTCTGCTACCACATCTAGTTTTGTGTCCTGCCTTGAGAAATCATGACAGTGCTCTTCCCTGACTAACCGTCCCAGAGCCATCCACCTGAAAGCCCTCTGAGAAATGAGCTGGTAGGGCTCTATGCCTGTGCGCCTGGGGTGGTGCCCACACCATTCAAGCAGCTTGCAGAATTGGCCCCAAAACTTCAGGCAAGGGAGAATTAAGAGAAAAGGTTGCTGTGGCTTTATCCACTATTCTAGGCTCTTTGCTGTGTATTTATTCAACAAAATCCTGGCTCCAGGGAATTAGGTTGCAAAATCACCCCTGACATTCACTGAAGTAGGATTTTAACTTGTTCCTTTGAATTTTGTGAGGATAGGTAGCCAGCAGCAGTAGCAGAATAGAATTGCTCAGAGCAGGACAGCCTCAGCCCTTCACTTCAGGCTTGCAGAAATGCAGGGTGCCTACTGGGGGGAAGTAGGAGAGAAATAGAAATCTCCTTGATGATTTTTTTTTCCTACTTGTACTAGAAATTAGGAATCTACACTTGCTGCTCTTCCCTCCTGGCCTCTCCAGCCCCATGCACGCTGCCGCTCTCACCTTCATTGCCCTCTGCAGCTCCCCAGCCACCACTGATCCAAATGCTTCAGAGATCCTTTTTCCAGGGCTTCAGGATTTAAGGTTCTGCTTTAGCTAATCTCTTTGCAAGCCTCTAAGACCTCATGTGTTTTGCAAGATAGGAGTATTCAGAAAATATGGCTTTTGCCACCAGCTAGCGAAGCAAGGTCACAGCTTGTAATAGTTTGCAGAGTGTGGCTATCATTAGGGTGGGAGCCTCTGAGATGCACTGACCCTTTCTAAGGAGACCAGGAGGATCACCATCATCTCAAGGAGACCTCTACAGTGTGAGAAACCTATTTCTCTCTCCCTTCCCTTCAGCCCTGCTGAAAGGCCTGAAAAGTGACAAGCCTTTCAGGGTGCTTATGCTGCCTGTATGCCGATGCAGTCATGTCAGTGGTGGCAAGTACAAAGTGGAGAAGTAGGATCCCTATTGTTCCTCTTTTAAACTGTCAGAG
This sequence comes from Chauna torquata, assembly GCA_013399475.1. Taxonomy (NCBI): domain Eukaryota; kingdom Metazoa; phylum Chordata; class Aves; order Anseriformes; family Anhimidae; genus Chauna; species Chauna torquata. The sequence continues at coordinate 3,609 of VXAL01006795.1, read as the reverse complement.
ATCTTTGCAAACAGCACCTAGTGACACTCTGTTTTGGCTGAGGCATCCTGAGACCTGCTGTGTGATGAGAAGATGCTACAAACGCTCCTGTCTTCTGACATGCAGACACTTTTTTTGATGAGGAAAATAAAACACGATGAAGATAAAGGCACATATACAAAACTGTATAGAAGTTGTAAAGGGAAGGTCAATGAGCTGATCCCAAAGTCCTGACTCACCCCAAGCCGCTTAAGGTCTCCCTTCACTGACATTTCAAAAAAGCCTTTTCTCTGTTGGACAGCCAGTCCCCCACGGCAAGGTTGTTCTGTACCACCTTATGGGGATAGTTGTACCCCTCGGTCTTTGGGAGCACGGCTGGCACCTGTGTCTTACACATGTCAGAAACTAGTTTTGAAGGTGTTCTGATCCAAACCGGGACTGTCCCAGAAGGACTGGGACAGTTACCTCCTAATGGGTTGATAAACCCTGCACAGCAAGAAGGGATTTAACTCAGACATCACCTGGGGCCAAATGGGAATGGGCCCCTTGGCATGGATGGAAATGGGTGGCGAAGGAGAGCAATAAAGCGAAAATGAACAGCATAAGGAGAAATACTGGAAGAAGAGACTTACTCGTCAAAAGTAATACATTTTATAAGCTCTCTGACAGCAGGCCCTAATCATATGTGTTAAACACACAGGGCTACACATTAGTGTCCTGTCAATCCCTGTACTTTTGCCTGCAAAAATGCCTCTCTCCTAGGATGGAGTGGCTGGCACTCTGCCAAAGGCAGCCAGACCCAGGTTTATTCCCTGCATCACTGATGGGGTAGGGTGATATCACTGCAGAGCCCATGCTCGCGGTGTGCAGGAGGTTGTCTCTGCGGGGCTGGGCACAGGGGAGCTCTGTGTGGGGCTGTGCAGGTCCAACGGGCAGCCTTGTTTGGGCAAATGACTTGCCTTTGGAAGATACTTTCAAGCAAGTGTCTGGCCTTCTGGCTCTGTTTCACCTGCAGATGGGGAGATTTGACTTGGCCCCAGCCTGGTTAGTAAAACCCTCCCCTTGCTGGTAATCACAACAAGCTGGGGTCTGACGGGTGTCCCCCGGAGCCCTGCCGGTCTTGCTGCACAAAGCAGTTCCAGCAGAGACCCAGACACACTGCTGCTGCCACGGTCTCCTGGCCACCATCTCTTCTGCAGGACCTGGGAGCAAGGAGAGGACTGACACGCTTTCAGTGCTGGCACTTCTGACTTTTTTGATGTATGAAGTCCTGAAGTCATGCTGGTGTCAGTGCAGACCCTTGGATAATAACTTCAGACTGACCGACGAGAAGTCAGTCTTTTTTTCCCGGGTACCTGAGACAGGCAGGGCCATAACCTGCTTCAGGAGGGATGGAGGTGGCTGTGGGTGGGAGGTGGATGTCTGAGTTTTCCACTGACACAGCTTCCCATGGGGCTTTGGAAAAATCCCACCTGCTTCTTCTCTCCATCTGGATCTTGCTGCCCTGCCCAGCAGGGTCTGGGGAAAGCAAGATGTTGCAAAGGTGGTTAGACACTAGACTGAATGAGGCTAGTATATGGGGCAGGCAGGGGGCCTGGGCCAGGTCCAGGCTCTTGAGGATTTTGTTGTGCTGGAGAGCTGGAGAAAGAGGTGCAGCTGCTGCTGGCCACATTTTCAGCAGAGCTGGTTCAGAAACCTGGCCAGGCACGTTCCCATGAGAGACACTGAGCTCTGGGTCACCTCAGTGAAACCCAGAGCTCCAGAAACAAGCCCGGTGTGAAAGCAGAGCCTGAAGGTGGTCCTCCAGGGGTGGCATGTGAATGGTGCAGGCTGAGCCCTGGCCCAGGACCCCAGAAATTACTACTAATAGAGTAATTACTACTAATACAGTAATAAAATAGTTACTACTAATAAAATATAAGAAATAAGCCACATGGTCTGACATGGTGTGTTCCCTTCTGTAAGCCCCTAGGGCAAATACAGCCCCATCTAGCCACCTCCATCAGTCCTCTGCCTTTTTCCTGGAGGAGGTGGGATCAAAGGGGTCCTGCCTTGCTTTAGCCTTGCCCGATGTGTCTGAGCATGCATCTGTGTCCCTGCCTGCACACACCGATGCATGCATTAACCACCAGTGCTGCTTCCACCCACCCTCTGGCCAGGGTCTAAGACAAGGATCCTGCACCAGGCAGGGCTCGGGTGGCCAGATCTGGAGTGCCACTCAGGTTTCTCCCTGCCATGAGAGCACTGGTCTGTTTAATAATGTCCCGATGAGGAGAGGTGACGGGGGCATTTGATTTAGCGGCTGTGGACGGAGCTGTGCCCAGCAGATTCACAGCTGTTGCACCGGAGTGGCAGCTCAGCTCTCCCTTGCTCCTGTCCTCCTGCGCTGCCCAGGAGCATGACGTCTGCCAGGAAAGCACTGGCGTGACCTCACTGTGCCACCAGGAACCTCGTTCCTTTCGGATTATGAGCTGGACAAGCTTAGCGCTCCTGAGTTTTCTGAGGGGACAGAAAGGTTTTGCTGCTCTTGAATTTCTGCTCCATTTTGACTTCTCTATTCTCCAGTTGCACCTTGTGCAGTCTGGGGCAGCCCTGAATCTCTCCAAAGAGTCTGTTGGCACCCCTCAGGTGTGCACGTTTCTAGGTGAACAGCTTTCCAGACAGTATCACTGTCTTACAGGCAGGACTTCATGCAGCAAAGGCTCTGGGCTGAAATACATTGAAATACATGCAGCTTTTTTTTTTTTTTTAATGTCAGGCAGTTTTTAAATTCAAATTCTACCATGTGAATAAGCCCTACTGGCAGCAAACCCACTACAGATATCAGTATGTAGCTAGGATACAGTTACACAGCATTCCCATGCATTCAGAAGTAATGACTCAGGTATCCCTCAGATCATTAAGTCAACCTAGAAACCAGGAGATCTGAGAAGTGTCTTGCCTGTGATATTTTTCCCTGGCATGGCAGCTTCTGGGTCCCTGCGTTCAAGCTTTAATTTGCAGCCACAGAAGAGGAGAAAGCTTCCCCAGTAAAGCTTCTCTGTTTAAAAATGGAAGCTGAAGTACTTCAGTAATAGCATGAATCCTGCAGTCAAGAGCCAAGGAAAGACCTGAAAATCACAAACAGTGTGATGATATGGTGGAAGTTAGCAAAAAGGTGGACATCTCGCCTCGCTTCTTAGGGACCTCTTGCTGAAAACTGATGTTATCTCCACCTTACTGAAAATTGGCTGCCACCAAAAATTAAGGATGGCTAGCAGCTTCGTGGCTGGAGGAAACGTTTCATAGCTCCTTTTGAATCTTTTTGCACCTCTTCATAGAAGTTGTCACCCGTGCTTGAAGAGACACTGGCCCATGTTGCTGAAGTGCTTCCTCATCTAGGGACGGAGTACTGAGTCTCATGGTTTTTGTGCAGGCGAGAAGCCAGTGGTCACAGTGATGTTCTCCAGGTGGTGTCCGAGACCCCCAGCCACCTACCAGAAGAGAGGGAGATCATGGCAGCTGTGGCTCCAGGACTCCACTCACCTCTCCTTTCACCTGCCACTGCCACAGTAGGGAGAGACTGAAGAATAGCTAAATGTCAGTTCAAGGCTACTTTCCTTCCCCGGAGCAATTTCACAGAATCACAGA
>VXAL01006794.1:30182-56307 GCA_013399475.1 Chauna torquata | reverse complement strand
TCCTCTGGGACCTCTCCAGATAACCAGGAATGCTGATAGATGGTGGAAAGCGGCTTGGCAATTACCTCCGCCAGCTCCCTCAGCACCCTAGGGTGGAACTCGTCCGGTCCCATGGACTTGTGACATTCCAGATGGAGGATCAGGTCTCTAACCGTCTCTTCCTTGATCACAGGGAGGGATTTTCTACCTGAATCACAGGGGATGTCCTGGTCAGGGAGTAAAGTACCCTGAGGATAACTGATCCGACTATTACAGGCAGATGTAAAGAAGGTGTTGAGAACCTCAGCCTTATCCTTATCCTCAGTGATCACATTTCCCGTTGCATCAAGTAAAGGATGGAAATTTTCCTTGGTTCTTCTCTTGCTGTTAATATATTTGTAAAAGGATTTCTTGTTCTCTCTTACTGCAGTGGCCAATCTGAGTTCAAGCTGGGCTTTTGCCTTTCTAACTTTCTCTCTGCATATCTTAGCAACTTGATTTCTATTTTATCCTATTAAAAAAATTTCTATTAAAATAATGTGTTTATGCATCTTCCTTGCCTGAATACATAGGCTTACATAAAGAGTAATTGCTAAAGAAAGTAGTAAACACAGACAGGCAGTGGACCGAATGAAGAGCATCCATTTAAATACAGTGGTCATGTAGAATCAACCCCTCAGTTTCAATATACTATTTGGTCAAATGAAGAAAATCCATATAACACCAGTGTTTCAAAACTCAAGAAAAAAAAAAAAGAAAAACAATAAAAAAAGAAGAAGAAGAAGAAGAACAAAGACGTTGTCAATTGCTCTATGGTAACGCGGACAGAGAGTCATGAGTTTCATCAGGCAAGTGATCAAGTTGTCTACAGTAGTATGGTAACTATAAAACCAAAATCTACCACAGGAAAACAATGTACATACCTAGGGAAGGTCATGAGATTGTTTTTCAACATTACCTGTTAAATTATTATGAATGTTATTATGCTTATAACAAAAATTAAACACAGGTAAAGTCATTTCAGACACTTTCTGTTCTTCTGTTATTCCAAGGAAACCCTAATACTGTATGCACCTTCTGAGAGTGTAATTGAAACTACCTTATGTACAGTAAGAGGCTAAACCTTAAGTTTTGCATGAGTTACACATAACTCATTGTCTTGGTTTTGGCTGGGATAGAGTTAATTTTCTTCCTAGTAGCTGGTATGGCACTGTGTTTTGAACTTAGGATGAGAAAAATGCTGATAACACACTGATGTTTTCAGTTGTTGCAGAGCAGAGTTTACACAGAGCCAAGGACTTTTTGGCTTCTCATACTGCTCTTCCAGCAAGAAGGCTGGGAGTGCACAAGAAGCTGGGAGGGGACAGAATCAGGACAGCTGACCCAAAGTGGCCAAAGGGATATTCCATACCGTATGATGTCATGCTGAACAACAAAACTGGGGTGGCTGGCCGGGGTCTGGGCGTGGGGGACACTGCTCAGGGGTGGGATGGGCATTGGTCAGCAGGTGGTGAGCAACTGAATTGTACATCACTTGCTTTACATGTTCTATTATTATTATTATTATTATTTTACCTTAATTTTCTGTCCTATTAAACTGTCTTTTCTTTATCTCAACCCAGATTTTTTTTTTTTTTTTTTTCCCTATTCTCTCCCCCATCCCACTGGATGGGGGGAGAGTGACCAAACAGCTGTGTAGTGCTTAGCTGCCTGCCAAGTTAAGCCACAACACTCATTATCTGAAGGTAGAACTGCATCTTTGATTTTTCTCAGTAATTCACATGATAATCGATAGCAAAGATCACACACTAACGTACATTATAGCAGCGTAATTCTAAAAGTTGGATTTTTCAAGAATTTTCTGCCATCTTCAGCTGAACTAGAATTGTCTTTTCCTGAAAATTGCATATTTCTGGCCACGTTCATGCCTTTGCACAAATACACTTGGTCCTTCGTATCCTGGAATTTCCTCAACACCTTGTGATTCCTCCAGAATAAATCAGCCATAAATCACCAGTAACAGCTACTTGATGGCCCTTTAACCCTTAACAGAGCAGCTAAAGAAAACTGCATTGGATCTCATAGTTGTCTTTAAACTTTAGCATGTGGATGCTGTGGATAGCATGAAGAAATTACCCAAAATCTTCTCGGCAGACAACAGATTGATGATGCATAAACGAGGGCAATAAAAAAAAAAAAAAAAAAAAAAAAAAAAAAAAAAAAAAAAAACCTCATACACTATAAAACAATAATTTAGAAAATGGGAAGATAAATTCACAAGGCTTTCTTGTATGAGAAACTTGAATATTTGAACAGAAAACCATTTTACCTGAAATAATGTATTGGGCTTACTTTGCAAGATTTTGGTAGTGGGGGCCTGCAGGGGTGGCCTCTGTGAGTAGAGACTAGGGGCAGCCCATGTGTCAGACACACCTGGTTTCATCTGGCTCCATAATGGACCCCCCACTGTCCAAAGCGGAGTACATCAGCCAAACTGACACACCTCTGTGATAACATATTTAAGAAAGGAAAAAAAAATGCTGCACAGCAGCTGTGAAAGATAGGAACAAGAAACAATGCGAGAGAAACAACCCTGCAGACATCAAGGCTGGTGAAGGACTGGGGGGGACATATTCCAGGCACCAGAGCAGAAGTTCCCCTGCAGCCTGTGGAGAGGACCGTGGTGGAGCAGGCTGTCCCCTTGTCGACGTGGCATATACCACGTCAGAGCAGCTATCCGCTGCACAACCTGTGGAAGATTCCTTGCTGTAGCAGGTGGATATGCCCTGAAGGAGGTTGCAACCTCTGGAGAGCACACACAGAACCAGGCTCCTGGTAGGAACTGCAGCCCCTGGAGAGGAGACCACACAGAAGCAGGTTGTCTGACAGGAAACCCAGGCCATAGAGAGGAGCCATGGAAATGACCTACGCTGGAGCCATTCTTGAAGAACTGCAACCCATGAGAAGGACCCATCCTGGAACAATTCGTGAATGACTGAATCCCATGGGAGGGACCCATGCTAGATTAGGGGAAGAGTGTGAGAAGGACAGAACATTTCAGATGAAGTGTTCTGAACTGACCACCACCTCCAATCCCAGTCTCTGCAGTGGGGTGTTCAGTGCTGGTGGAAATAGAAGGGTTGAGCCTGGGAAGAATGGAGGTTGAGGAAAAATGTCCTTGTTTTTTTTTTTTTTTTGTCTTTGTTTCTCACCGTCGTACTCTATTTTTAACAGGCAATAAACCAAATTGATTTTCCCCAAGTTGAGTCTATTTTGCCTATGATGGAAATTTCTTACCATTTACCACCCTGTTTCTATCTCGTCTCATAAGCTTTTTCACTTTTTTTTCCTCCCCTTGTTCTGTTGAGGAGGGGGAGTGAGAGAGCAACTGGATGGGGTTTGGCAGACAGCCAAGATAAACTCACCAAAAAGAGTCATAATATATCTCCGGTGATGTTACATATCCCTCATGAAGAAGCAATATTCTACGAAGTACAAACATAAGATGAAATCACAAATTTCAGTGAAGTGTAAGCACTCTTCAGATAAAGAACTGACATGGCTTTTCATCACTGCCATGATAAGTCCTGCATTTTTTTTCAAAAAGGTTCAGTAATTGGGGATATCAAAGTGGCTTGATTGTGGTCTAAATTATTTATTTTGTAATATACAGGATCTGGTTTTCTGAAATACTCCATATCACTTTGTTTCACAGAACTGAAGGAACACCTTCTAGCACATCTCTAAATCTACACTTTAAATTACAATATTCACTGCGAAAAAATTAAAAGTTAGGCATCACAGACAGAATGACTTTACATATGTTCCCCAGGTTCATCACCCATTACACATGAATCTTCAGAATTACTCTTATGATAATACATTATTATTCTGCCTGGGACAACAGTTTATACACATCCTATATGGGAGATATGTAGGTCCTCTGTTCACTGGAGAGCCTGCATAGCTGTCATTAAATAAAATAATCCTCTTGCAGCTCTTACTTATACCTGTAACTGGCCAGCAGATCCAAGTTTTGTGAGCAGGAGGATGCAAGGGCATTATGAAAGCACCTTTGTATAATCAACTTTTAACCCACATTATTACTACAGAGCACACTGTTATAAATACTGTAAGGGCATGTGGAAGGAGAATGTCTGCTCCTTTAAGTGTGTCTGGTCAAGGACCTTTTTCAGTAGAACAAGGGATGAAGCCGTAAACAAGAACATACAGGGACACAAACCAATAAATGACAAGTGAGGCAGTGATGGAAACAAAACCTGGGCAGTCACAATAATTTATGAGGGCTTGTGAGAGTGCTGAGTCCAGCAAGGTTATCTGACCAGGGACCTCGTCAATTGGGAAACTAAGGGAAAATAGGGAAGCCAGAAACCAAAATATACCATGACAAAACAAACACGGAGGCAATGACAAGGAACAAACCTCACTGGTTACACTAACTGATGGGCAGTCGAGAAACAAAAGATGCCACTTCCAGAAAGATCAACCCGGATTTTGCAACAGATATGTCTATAAACAGGGGCAGGGGAGAGGGCGGACTGGGAGGGGTGTGGGAATTGGTAGAGCCCTGCAAACCAATGAGAGATGGGCAGGTGGAAGGGGAAGCAAGGAGGAACAAAAAAGGGGGTAGACAGAAAAGTGTATGAAACGGCTGGTCATGTGTAAAACAGGGTTAGTCAGTACATTTGGTTGGATGAGCCCTGTGCCTGCTCACTGCAGTCTGTTCCATCTTCTTGTTATTTTTTCTCGAATATCTTTCTGCATATGTACACTCCCTATCCACTATGTATGTGTGTTTCAAGAACTACATGCCAGCTACCTGTGAAACGTATATGTGTGTGAGTGAAGGTTGGTGGCAGCTACTGGAATCAGGCTGGGAGTGTAGGTGCCCCACCTGCTGGCCTTTGGTGCCAGCTACTGGAGTGAGTGAAGTTCCTAGCATCAGTAGTTGGAGGGGTCATAGCTCTCTGGATCTGAGAGGGTCCTACAGATTTTGAGCCTGGAGTGGCAGCTACTGGGTGGACACCCACTGTTTGGTTTGTGAGAAGAATTCAAATTCTCAGTATATTTTGTAACCTTCTCTGTTATTTTCATATTTCAAAGCTTAAATGCCAGACATAACTATTTTGTGCTGAATGTTTTAATGTGCTTAATATTTCCACTGTGTCCTGTGGAAAGAACCATTTAACAGCCCAGTTTTATTGTGTTGAACACTATGGTTAAGAAATATAAAATAAGAAATCTTGGGATACACTTATCAGGAAAATTTCGGTTTTCCCAAGGTATCCAGAACTGGTTTGTCACTTTGGCCAAGCAGTAGAAACATCTACAAATGATATATGAAATGGTCAGCATTTTTTCCATTAAAATTAACTGGAAGAGAGAGGTGCATAGGGTCAGAAAGCCATCTTTCTGGATCAAAAGAATATGTAATAAATAATAGAAATCATTTCTAAAGGGCTCAGAGAGGGTAAAGCAGATGATAGTAACACTAGAAGTTTCCCCACACTTAGATAAGTCTTTAGCAAGAGAGTACAGCAGAACTGGAGATAAGACAGCTCAGCAAAGAGAGCTGAATAGTAAGAGAAAGAAAGAGTTCACAGCAAAACAGTGCCACATCTTCAACTAATATAAACTAATACAGTACCTATGACTTTGGTGGACCAATATTTATTGATTTATTCTACTTGAGAAAGTAATCCAGAAAGTATAGAACTGCTATATAAGGAGTGTTACATTTTCTTCTTACTTAGAGGAAGAAGTAGATTGACACTTACTACCAGCAAGAGAACAAGGAGAACATTCAGACTTGAAAACAAACAAACAAACAAAACTTTCTTAGTGTAGAACACTACAAAGTATATTCTGATGTGTGACCAGTATAACAAGTGCTAATAATTAATTTTATGAAAGAAAAGTCTGTCTTCTTGATTTAACCATGGCTTTACATTAGTAACCCATCAGCAGCAGTTGTAAATTATCAGGGTTCTGCCTCTTCTGTTCCCGCACTTGCTCATTCCCCAGGAAAGATTATCATCCCTGCTCTGTTCAGTTTCTATGTGACCTTGCTATAACCTACATTTCCTGAAATGATCAACTGAAATAAATAAAAAGATGTAGTATGTTTTACTCTTAAAATGGGTTGTCTCACTTGTCTGGTTTAGACCAAGGCCACACAGCTGAATCAGCACACCTGAGGGTGTCATAAAATCTTGCAAAGGATGGGAAGCAAAATATCTTAAATTAGATCCTCCTCCACTGGAACAGTAGTGGAGAATGGAAGTCACAAACAGAAAGAAATTGGATCATGTCACAAAATCCACATCTTTCACAGCTGTAAGAAAGCAATCAAATGCCTCTGCTCATATCACCTCCCTAGCTGAGTCAGCCCACATATCCTGGAGGTAGAAAGCAATATAAGGAAGCAGAATCTTCACAGCTTTTGTTTTGAATTGTTTCATAGGATCACAGATCTTGAGTACATCCTGGGGTCTCAGTTTTTAGAGTGTTCATACAGCTCCTGTTCAGGATTTATTCACAGATCGCGGAAATGTATTTCTGATGCACTGTAGCAGTAAAATGTTCATATTTAGAAGAGGCAATAGATTTTCAAAATCATACCAAACCCACTGGAAAAATTGTTTGTAATAGCACATACTCTATAAGTTTGTCAGTATCCCTGTCACGTACCTAATGACAGCAGTCAGACTTATTTGAAAGACTGAACTACCGCTATCCGGCACCAATGGAAACAGAAATTGTGTAATCTATACATTTAATCAGTAATACAGCTGACAGCTATATCTCTATGTATATAATGTGCTTTGGGCAGCACTTAAGCATCTTCTTCAGTCACTTCTTGCAATATGGTTAATACTGTAAAAGTATATTACCTGTAGCATCAAAAATTCTTGGACATTGCACTCATTCTTTCAAGATTAAGAGGAAGGATAGTCCTTAACAGTTTAAAACAGCTTGCCAAAATGTTACCTAAAGAAGTGAAATTCAAGTCTAACTACACATTTGTTGTGGTTTAGCCCCAACAGGCAGCAAAGTGCCACACAGACACTTGCTCACTCTCCCCAGGTGGGATGGGGAGAGAATCAGAAAGGTAAAAGTGCAAGAATTCATGGGCTGAGATAAAGACAGTTTACTTGGTAAAGCAAAAGCCACACGCACAAGCAAAGCAAAACAACGAATTCATTCACTACTTCCCATGCGCAGACAGGTGTTCAAACACTTCCAGAAAAGCAGGGCTCGTCATGTGTAACAGTTTCTTGGGAAGGCAAACACCATCACTCTGAACGTTCCCCCCTTCCTCCTTCTTTACCCTAGCTTTTGTTGCTGAGCATGATGCCATATGGTACGGAATATCCCTTTGGTCAGTCTGAATCACCTGCCCTGGCTGTGTCCCCTCTCAACCTCTTGTGCACCCCCAGCCTCCTTGTTGGCAGGGCAGCACAAGAGGCAAAAAAGTCCTTGGCTCTATGTAAACACTGCTCTGCAACAACCAAAAACATCACCACTATTGTCATCCTAAATCCAAAACACATCATTGTGTGAGCCTCCACAAAGAAAATTAACTCTGTCCCAGCCAAAACCATGACATTTGACAGGCTTTAGAAACAAATGAAAATTGTCCCAGGAATGTTGACAAGTACAAGATACAAAAGGAGAGCTGTCCTCAAAAGGTTAGTGGCCAGGCTCATGAATTTCTTGCAGAAGATTAGACAGGAACTTTGAAAATGTTCACACTGTACTTCTAAACTATTTAGATAACCCTGAAAATGAATATTTGAAACTAAAATAAGACATGGTTCATGTTATGACTTTTTCAAATGGTCATGAGTTAAACCAGATCCCACAGACACACATTTTTGTATCATTCCTTAGCCTTACATTCCAGAATCACTGGCACCAACCACAGTCAAAGTGGGCTTTAATATTTACCTGGTATATAAACAGCAAACTGGAACTGAGGCTTTTCAGCGAAGACAAGCTTTACCAGACAACAATTTAGATTGTTTTCCATGACATATAATGATTCTTAGAAGGAGGCCTTACAGTTCATTTGCTATAAACAGAAACAAACAAACAAACTATCACCACCAACAACAAAATTAAAAAACCAAAGTCACTTAAAAAAAAAACCTGGACCTTTTATTTATCAGTCATAACCAGGAACAGACAAATAGTTACTTTGGATCATCTTCAAATAAATAAATAAATGAAAATGATTACAGCCTTCAAATATCTGGAGAGAAGTGGTTAAGGTCATATAAAATTAACCAAACCTCAAATAATTATACATTGAAAAAGCCTGAGTGAATTTGTTAACTATCATCAACATACTGACTACCTGTTTACAAGGAACACATTTTCCTTCCCCTTGTTCATAGTTCCTACAAACCCAGTTTGTAAGCATTATTTAAGTTCATATTAAACAAGAATATTTTCATGTAGTTTTCTGTGCTGTTCCAGAAAACAATTTTCCCTTATATAACGTACTTACTTTGTTTTAGTAACTTACATGATTTAAGAATATGGCTATATTCCAGTTTGAAGGATAATGGCTTTCAAAAATTTACTGGAAGGTCTTTTCAAGGTTTTGACTCTGTTTCTACATCCTTGCCTAATTCTTTCTCTCCAGAAGACTATGTCCTTGCAGCTTTGGCTTGAAGTCTTCTATCCTTCTCTGTGTGACTTAATTTTCCATAGCTGCTGATAAGAAGAATGATATGCCCTGTAAACCATTTAAAAGTTCTACATCTACACCATCACAAGAGAAGTATGGAAAGGACATATCCTCCTTTGACACTTCACACTTGTAAGGTAGAATCAAGTTCTCTGACAATTTGAGAGGAAAATTCAAAGAAAACATTTCAAGTTAACTTTTGAGAGATTCTCAAATAAATAACATGCTACTTTCATTATGTCTGTTCCCATACATATTAAAAGGTTCCCAGAAAGTCTACTGAGGTCAATAAAGAGTTTCTTTTATTGTTTCGGTTTGTAAAACTGCTTCCATGAAGAGGAGAAATCACTTATATGAGCCTAGCGTGTTTTCCTAATTTTCCTTATTTACAAAAAGAAAGAGCAGAGTGACAAACACTTTCTTTTGAAAACAATAGAAACAGATAATGGTAGGCGGTTTCTTTCCTCACAAATTCTTAACAGTGTTGGTCTGGAAATCTACATTTCCATAGGAATTTCTCTCTGTTTCCTTTTAAGATTATACCCACGGCTGCATACTTCAGCTTTATGTCTGCATTAATTTGTCTTTGATAGATGATTACAGGTCTGAAATACCATTCTGTTAACATTGCAACTTTAAGAGTTATGTTGTGCCTTACATAGATTTGTTATTTTCTCAGAAGTGCAAATTATGTCAGTTTGTTCTTCTCCTATATCCTTTGCTTTCTGTCTCTGGACATTTTATCCTCAGTCCAAAATGTTTTTATCCATAAACCAAGGAATTTATGACGTAAATACAAAATGTAAAGTTCGTAATCATCATCTGTGATTCTGTCTCTCTTCCTTTTTTTTTTTTTTCCTTTTTTTCAGTGATGTTAATGAAACACAGTCTGTTTTCTTACCTTCTAACACTAATACAGTAAAAGCTCATGAAAAGTTCAAAAGTTCCTGAAAAACCGCTTCTGTTTACAGCATTCAGGATTTCCAGATGACCTCCCACTAAGTACTGGGAGAGCCAAGTTCTAGTCAGAGCCAGAACTGATGCACTTTCTAATAACACAGTGTGTATTCAGCCCAGAATGCCCAAGAAGAAATTTCTCTTATTTCAGAAAAACATACATGGCAAGTCTCTGCTTAAGACAGATTACAGATGTTTTCAAATGTTATTCAGGTTTGTAAAGTTATCAATTTAATTAATATAGGCAGTGAGAAAATGATCACTTTCCTGATGAAGTTTTCATCCAGGACAGAAATCTTCCAAACCATAGAAAACATTCCAGTGGCCAGTGTGAAAGGGACTTGTGAGAACTTAGCAGTGGGAAGATGTGAAAAAGACTGCCTCTTACACAGGTCTTGTTCTTGTCTCTGGTAGCTAGATACTCAACGAGGTATACATATCGTTTTGACTTTTTTTTTAAATAGTGTAATAGCTTTCAGATCCCTCTAATTCACTATTGAATCCTCCTAGATTTAAGTAAGAAGATAAATTCTATATTTTAATTTCTAATACATTATTTTAAAATTTATATAATTTATAATGAATTTATAATTCATAAATCATTTTGGAAATAATATGCTCTGTAGTCTAAATAAAGGCTCTAGAATCCAGCAGCCTTGTATTATATCAGTCTGGTATATTCACTGCAGTAGTAATAAGTATGTTTGGAGATCAGTCTGCAGAGAAGATGAGAAAACTCAGAGAGCTTAAAACATGAGTCAGCATTCAGATCATGCATCTATGATTGTTTATATTGTAGGCTGAGAAGAGTAATTAGAATTGAGCCCCATGTGAGTAATGTGTGTTGATTACTGTTAGCTGACCAGTGAGATGTGAAGGACAACCTAGAAGTTGGCAACTATGATTAGAACTGATAAGTTTGATTCCTGCAAAGAATAAAAACAAACTAGTTTGCTGTCTTCAGAAAGATTTGCACTGAAACTGATGTATAAGCATGTGGGTTTGTATAAATATATAAGTGGAAAGCATGATGACCATAATTACGGTTCAGTTATTTCTTGATTGACTCTATATATCCTTCACACATGCACACACACATTCGCACTGAGTATTCTTTATGCTTGTTTCCTAAATTATTGACAGCATTTCTAGAATGTGTCTTTATTAAAATCATCAGTTTGAGGAAATCATAAAAAATTGTGCTTTTTTTTGTTGTTGTTGTTTTATCAGAAAACAAATGGGGTGAGGGAATTGATTGTTGTTTGAGTTTCTATTTTCCTAATAATACTATTTTTTTCGTAGATTGTACATGTTTGTGGGGCCTGAAAACAAACAAATAAACAAATGAACAAACATCATCAAAGGTATTTTGTCCACAGAAAGGGTGCAGTCAACGAAAAAGTGAAATTACCAGTTTACCAGTTGGACTGTGTGACCTAGGAAAATACGAGATTTTGATTTAAGTTATGAACATTTGTAGTTGCTTTCTTTAATCTATGTATTGAAATAAGTAAAGGAAAGAAAGAGAAATGTGGGGAAACAAGGATATACAGAGAGAACTGTAGACTTCGTAGACAAACTTGTAGGATGATGGGAAAATTGGCTTAGGAGATTTGTAATATATAGTGGTCATAGTTAAAGACGGAGGACTAATCATATTGTTCTTTGAGTTCAGAATTCTAAATAATTTCTTTGCCTTTTGGCGTCTATGGAAAGGAGCTTAATAATTATTTTTAAAAAAAATTAAATATAAAAGACTGGACACTGCTATAATCTAATGAAGAACTGCCTAGAAGAGTCTTTTTTTATGATAAAATTAATAATTCTAAATTATACTATCCAGAGGGATAGAAAATCAAAATCAAACCAACTATATATTTTTTGTAATACTTTTAGTAGCCAACAGCACTTACTTCTTAGAATTGCTTTCTACTTCTTAGAATTTCTTTTCCTTGGTAAAACAGGTAGAAGCTGCACTTTAAGAAGGGTAAGCAATGGATGCTTGTTTTCTGCTTTGAAAAACAGTGTACTTGACTTGTATTTTAAAAAAGAAATGTCAATTTCCAGGTACTAAGCTCCTGAATTTGACATTTAATGATCAAATCTCTTTGAGTTCAGAGAAAAAAAAAAATGGAGATATACCATGAAAAGTAAGTGCTTATTACTACCAGGATAAGACCTACCCCCACACTTAAGAATAATGTGAATTTTGTAGGTGAAAGCAGAATAAGAAAGAAGATGTAGCTGGTAATTTTAGTCTGCATTGAGGTGATGATTACATCCAGTGATGAGTCAACAAGAATTGTGTAAACTAACAATTGGAGAGACTGAAGCTTGAAAGTTATGTCCAGATTGTTAGCATAATGACAAGTTCATCATGAATCATGATGAATCAAATAAATCACAGCAAATTACACAGCAGAAAAAGTCATCACTCTCAGCATTTCTGCAGTTCTTCTGGTAAGGAACTACTTTTGATGACCAAGAAAAGTCACATTTTGTATCACTTTCCTCTTTCTCTAGAGAATATCAGTAGGCACTAACTACTAATAGAGAGAAAACTCAATGCTTAGGGACTGATTATTTATTGTCTACCTTGGTATCAAATTATTAGTTTATACCAATGACCCTGATACAGATGTTTCAGCACTGATAGCAGGGAACATTAATAGTATGTTTAGTAAAGAATTATCTTCTAGAATGAATTAAGAGATTAACAAGTTGTAGGACATAAAACTAACTTATAAGTTCTGAATTTGCAAAGAGGCAGTATGAATAAGCAGTATTGAACAGTACGAAAAGGCAGTATTACCTCTAGATCAGCTGCCCTTGTCCTTATGAGTGACTTCAACTTGCTAGACGCCAACTGGGAGTACCACACAGCTGATACAAACAGGTCCAGAATATTCCTAAAACACCTTGGGGATAACTTCTTAGTACAGGT
This sequence comes from Chauna torquata, assembly GCA_013399475.1. NCBI lineage: Eukaryota > Metazoa > Chordata > Aves > Anseriformes > Anhimidae > Chauna > Chauna torquata. Next base: position 43,711 of record VXAL01006794.1, on the reverse strand, counting down.
ACTAAGGGAACCGACTAGGAAAGGTGCCTTCCTAGATCAGTTGTTTGTAAACAGGGAGGGTCTTGTGTGTAAAGTGGTGATTGGTGACCGTCTTGGCCATAGTGGTCATGAAGTAGTTGAGCCACCAAAAGTTCAACCCTGGATATAGGGAAAGTAGACTTCAGGCTGCTCAGGGAACTCGTTAATAAGGTCCCTTAGGAAACTGTTTTTGAAGGCATTGGAGTGCATCAGTGATGGTCACTTCTTAAGTATCATCTCTTAAGAGCACAGAAACAAGCAATTCCAAAATGTCAGAAGTCAAGCAGGTGGGGCAGAAGGTCAGCTTGGCTGAGCAGGGATCTTCTGCTAGAGCTTAGGCAGAAAAAGAAAGTGTACGGCCACTGGACACAAGGTTGAGCAACATGGGAGGACTACAGAGATGTTTTTTGCCTTTGTAGGAAGAAAATTCATGTGGCCAAAGCTCAATTGGAGTTGAAGATGGCCAGTACTCTGGTGGACAAGACAAAGGGTTTTTTAAAATACATTAACAGCAAAAGGAGGACCAGGGAAAATATTGGTCCGTTACTTGATTGTTGTCGTTTATCCTAGCAGGCAGCTAAGCACTACACAGCTGTTCGCTCACTCTCCCCCCACCAACCCAGTGGAATGGGTGAGAGAATCGTAAAAAAAGTAAAAGCTTATGGCTTGAGATAAAGACAGTTTAATAAGACAGAAAAGAAAGGGAAAATAATGATGATAATAATAATAATAATGATAATAGAGAATATACAAAGCAAGTGTACTCAATGTAATGCACAATGCAATTGCTCACCACCTGCTGACCAATGCCCAACCTGTTCCCGAGCAGTGGTGCCCCATTTGCACCGGCCAGCCACCCCAGTTTTATTGTTCAGCATGATGTCATATGGTATGGAATATCCCTTTGGTCAATTTGGGTCAGCTGTCCTGGTCCTGTCCCCTCCCAGCTCCTTGTGCACCCCCAGCCTCCTTGCTGGCAAGGCAGTATGAGAAGCTGAAAAGTCCTTGGCTGTGTGTAAACACTGCTCTGCAGCAATTGAAAACATCACCATTATCTTCATCAAAAAATCCAAAACACAGCATTGTGTGAACCTCTACAAAGAGAATTTAACTCTATCCCAGCCAAAACCATGATATTTATGATGATGGTCATCTCACAAACAGTGACGTAGACAAAGCAGAGACATTTAATGCCTTCTTTGCCTCTGTCTTCAACACTGATGGTGGGCTCTGGGACTCCAGGTGCCCTGAGTTGGAGGACCACAATCACAATAATAATAAACTTCCAGCCGACCCTGAAATTGTACAGGATTTGCTGCTCTACCTGTATGCATATAAGTCTACAAGGCCTGACAGGATTCATCCCAGGGTATTCAGAGAGCTAACTGACATCATTATGAGACCTCTTTCAATTATTTTTCAATGGCCTTGGGAAACTGGAGAGGTCCCAGTTGACTGTAAGCTGGCAAATGTCCCTATCTTCAAGACAGGCAAGAAAGAAGACCCTGGTAATTACAGGTCTGTCAGTCTCAATTCAGTGTCTGGTCTAATTCTGGAGAAAATTTTTCTGGGAGATTTTGATAAAACATCTGAAGGACATTGCAGTCATTGGTCATAGCCAACATGGATTCACAAGAGAAAGGTCCTGCTTAACGTACTTAATTTCCTTTTATGAAAAGGTCACCCATCTAGTTGACCAAGGGAAGCCAGTCATTGTAATCTTTTTGGATTTCAGTGAAGTCTTTGATACAGTGTGTCACAACATCCTTCTGGACAAAATATCCAGCACACAGCTAGATAAAAACATAATACAATAGGTGAACAATTGGTTGACGGGTCGGGCTCAAAGGGTGATAGTAAATGGGTTTACATCAGGCTCGTGGCCAGTCACTAATGGAGTTCCCCAGGGCTCCATTTTAGGGTCAGTTCTCTTCAATGTTTTCATAAATAACTTGGATGTGGGACTAGAAGGTGTATTGAGTAAGTTTGCAGATGATAATAAATTGGGAGGAGCTGTTGACTCCAGTGAGGGTAGAGAGGCCTTGCAGAGAGATGTTGACAAATTAGAGGGCTGGGCAATCACCAACCACATCAAGTTTAAAAAAAGTGCTGGATTCTGCACCTGGAAAGGGGCAACCCTGGCTGTATGTACAGACTGAGGGACGAGAGGCTGGAGAGCAGTCCTACAGAAAAGGATGTGGGTGTTCTGGTTGACAGTAAGTTGAACATGAGTCATAAGTGTGCCCTGGCAGACAAAAGGGACAACCGTACCCTGGGGTGCATCAAACACAGTATAGCTAGCTGGTCGAGGGAAGTGATTGTTCCGCTCTACTCTGCACTGGTGTGGCCTCACCTCAAGTACTGTGTGTGCAAAATAAGAAAGACATAAAACTATTAGAGTGTGCCCAAAGGAGGCACCCTATACACAGCATTGCTAGCCAGTTGAGGGAAGTGATTGTCCCTTTCTGATCTGTGCTGGTGTGGCCTCACCTCGAGTGCTGTCTGCAGGTTTGGGCACCACAACATAAGAAGGACATGAAACTATTATAGAGTGTCCAAAGGAGGGCTACGAAGACGGTGAAGGGGAAGACATATGAGGATCAGCTGATGTCACTTGGCTTGTTCAGCCTAGAGAAGAGGAGACTGAGGGGAGACCTCATTGCGGCCTACAGCTTCCTCACGAGGGGAGTGCAGGGGCAGGCGCTGATCTCTTCTCTCTGGTGATCAGCGACAAGACCAAAGGGAATGGCATGGAGCTGTGACAGGGGAGGTTCAGACTGGATGTTAGGAAAAGGTTCTTCACCGAGAGGGTGGTTGGGCACTGGAACAGGCTCCCCAGGGAAGCGGTCACAACATCAAGCCTGACAGAATTTAAGAAGTGTTTGGACAACGCTCTCAGACATATGGTCTGATTTTTGGGTGATCCTGTGTGGAGTCGGGAGTTGGGCTCATTTATTCTTGTGAGGTCCTTCCAACTCGGGATGTTCTATGATTCTATGATTCTATGAATCATATAGTGTACTCAAAGTAGATATCTAAAGCTGTGCAGTTAAAGAATATGTCTGTTTCTACATTTGAACTACTGATGACATATTTGTTGCGATATATGACAGTATACCTATGTCACTGTTTATCTCAGTCTTTGCTGTGGTATCTTCTACTGAAGAGTCAGAATGTTTGAAATAAGCTTGTGATTTGCTATTTCAAGGTCATTCTCAAACTCTGAATATTGCCTGTTATTCCCAGGTAACATGCAAAATTCCTGTGTTTGATCTTTAACACCAGATGTGGATGTAGAAACTATTCTTAAATAGATATTATTTTCCATATTGTAAACTAAGTATTTTATAATGTGTGCCTTTTATGCCTCATAACAGGCTGGAAAGAAGCATTTTCAAATATTCCTAAGTGGTTTTGGAATTAAAGATTCATTTTCTAAAATCGCAAAAGAACATTTAAAAAATATGTCCCTTTAGTGATTTCAAAAGGGCAAGTAAGACTTTTTTTAAACCATCAGACTCCTATTTTGCTTTCTTTTGGGGGTGGGGGGTGGAGTGTTGGGGTGGGATGGGGACCAGGGGAAAGACTGAATTTCTTTTCAATGTGGGAGTTAAAGTATGCAGTCAACTGCTTTCACAAAACCTTTACTGTTCACTTATCTGTTCATTTGTATCTTCTTAACGGAAACAGCAATACTGATTCTGTGGATGCATCTAATACTTTTCAATCCAAAGGAAAAAGGTTAACATAAACCATTGCTGAAGACCTGGAGATTTTTTTCTAGTAAATTATTTAGTCACTCAAGGTTAATGCAAATTCCACAAAATGTCTGTCAAACAAGGGACATAAAAATCATATTCTGGCTGTGGATGCCTGTTTGCGAAAGTTCCTCCATCGTTTGTCATTTTCCTTTAATTTGAAATTTCCTTCCAATATAGACAGTGTGCTGTAGTAGGACCTGCCAGGAGTACAGGCACAGGATGGCTGTAGAGGATCTTGTAATTTGAAACTGGTAAATGGAGAAAAGGTATTCCAAAATGTTTCACATTTGTTATATTTGCAAGTGACTTTCTCTGTTTTTGTTTGTTTGTTTGTTTGTTTTGTTTATTGTTGTTATTGCTGGGCAATAGATGAGAAGAAGTTAAGTATAATTAAGTTTTCAATGGACAAGCAAAGAGCTAGGTGAAGATCTAGAGAAACCTTCCTTCCTCCTTTTACCGTGAAGAGGAATTAGACACACTATAGCAGAGCTATTTGCCAGTAGTCCTTTAGAAATTTGACTGCAGGATGAAAATCATTCTGCCAAGTCCTCCATTTTTCAAGAACAATAAGGGAGTTCTCAGAAGATATTTGAACTACAGTCTGCTCTTCTACCTCTCAACTTTAGCTCTTTCAGTTTATAATCACTTCCTATCATCCATGGGACACACAGACACCTGTGTGAGAAATAAATAAATGAATAAGTAGAAAGGATAATGTGAAGCTAAGTCTGCTTCTCTGAGGTAATACAAAAATTACCCGTCTTGACTCTCCGTGAAGTTAGCTGGGTTGTATACCGTTTCTGCATTCTGCTTTAAGGAACACATCCACATATTTTAGTATTTTCAGATTTGCCTGTCACTTCTTCTTCACAGGTGCAGAACATTATCACTCAGTTTGATCCTGCTCCATGCTTTAGTCAAGTCTGTAGTTTACATCTAGGACTGCACCCTTTCCATTTTGTTTAATTTATCCAAAGATTTGCCTCACAATTACTGACTGCGATCAATTTATTTCATGTATTCATTCCTTTATTCCTTTCCATTTTTCTTCGAGGTTGTCTTCTGCAGAACATCTCTTGTTTCACACACACATTCTATTTTCTACTACTAAGATAAATAAAAGAATAACATTAACAGTGATGTTAGTTGACCACAGATGTGTTATTCAGGACTTCAGTTCTAAATGAATGTATTTTCTATTGTGGATTGAGCCAATTCATAGCTCAGAGCAAATGGTTGTTATTAGATCTTTTTCTCCTGACATCTGCCCATTGTTATCTGTCTACAGTGAACCTTACTGCTGGATCCCACCTTTCCAAACAATTTTCAGGGTAACCCCTACAATCAATGACTCAAATTTTTGATGTCGCTGTGAGGTAAAATGTTCATGTTAAAACTTATAACTCTTAGGAAAGTTATTTCCTGGTCCCAGGTAATGCAAGGAACCAGGTAATCTATAACAATTATCTTGAGCAACTTGATCTAATTTGGTCTGGCCCTGAGCAGAGAGTTGGACCAGAAGACCTCCAGTGGTCCTTTCAGACTAAATTACTCCATGATTCTATTATTCCATTAGTTCATTAAACTATAAGTAATCATTGTCATTGATGTTTGAGTGGTTTACCATATTTTCTTAATAATTTCAGTGAAAATGTCTGAGCCCAGAAAATGAAAACAAATAAAACTTCCCAAAGTCAATTACATAACCCTTATTAAGAAACTCTCCTCTCTTTATGCATATACTCTCTTGTATATACAGTCTCCTTTCTTTGAGGAGAATATTATGATAAATTAATCTGTCTGCACTTTTACATAAACAGAAAGATTTCTCTTGTCTACCATAAACTTAATCATTCCTTTATATTTTTTTTCCGTGTTTTTTTTCCTGTACCTTTTTGCGTTATGTCTGTCGTGCCTGATATCCATTCCCCCTCCCCCTGTATATTAACTTCATGTTCTCCACATTCACATCCCTCTTCTGATACAAATTGGTACAGACACCAACAAATATGTGTTGTCAGTGCCTGTGGTTTTGTTTTAAATTAAGAACAAAAAATATTGAGTAAAACAATAGTTTGCATGAAAAGAAAGCAGCATGCATATGCCCTACACTATATTTTTCTTTCCTTTTTTTTTTTTCATAATACTCTATTAGGAAGACAATTTCACATTTGTCTCTCTAAAATATAGACCTATAACGAAAAAAAGTTACTTCTGGTAAAAGATGTCTCATAATTCGTAGCAGTCAGTGTGACAAATCATATTTTAAACTTCTCAGAATTAGGATATCTCTACATTAAAAAGTCAATTCCATATTTCCTTTTGTTCAATACAAAAACACGCACTAAGATGCTTTCACTTTAATAAACAAGGCATTAAGTGATTTCTATAGTTATAAATGGTTTACCTATAAAATCAGTTTCTGAAAATTAAATAAAATGGAAATCATAATTAGGTATGTTTGTTATCAAGCCAGCAACTCATTTTTTCTGCTGTGCTGAATTCTAGATATGATATCATTGATGAACTTTATTAAAATACTGATTATGCATCAATAATAAAAGGAAAAAATCATTATAAGCTAATAATCTAACATCAAATATTAAATTTCATTATAATATTGATCAGAACATCATTTATGTTATTTAAAGGAGGCTTCTCTCCCTCAGAATAAAAAGTTACAAGAGATAACACAGCTGGATGTTCTTTTACACTGATAGTTATTTTTTGACTTAGGAACATATTAAAGTTTCTAAATTATAATAGTAAATTTTCCATAAATATTAACCTTGCATTTGCCTTCCATATTTTCATTCAGGATACACTGGATGATAATTTCAGATGGCACTGACAGATAATTACTTACAGAGACATTGGTGGTATTCTGAATGATAGATTTCTGTGGATAAAAAGCATCCAGGGTAAATGGAAAACAAAAATAAAATAAAACAAAATAAAGTTTATATAGTGGGTATAGTGGGGCTAGCACAGCAAATTATAGTTTCATGTTGTCGGTTATAGAAATAAAATGAGAATAATTTTTTTTTTTTTTTAATCCTAGTTTTCATATTAAATATGTACTAAAATCTTTAGAAATCATAAGTTCTGACCCAAAAGGTCAGATTAAATCAAAAGGTGCTTCTGGTTCAATATATTCTTTCTTTCAGTAGCAGATGCTTAGAAAAAAAGACTAAAAGAAAATCAACTGTAAAGTGAACTGATTTAATTAATATCCCTCAATTTTTGGCTATTAATTACTTAAGGACTTCCAAATCCAGAGTTATTGCACTTGATAGTCATCATCCTCTGTCATGGTTTTGGATGGGACAGAGTTACTTTTCTTTGCAGAGGCTCACACAATGCTGTGTTTTGGATTTTTGATGAAAATAGTGGCGATGTTTTTGGTTGTTGCAGAGCACTATTTACATAGAGCCAAGGACTTTTTTGCTTCTTGTGCTGCCCTGCTGGCGAGGAGGCTGGGGGTGCACAAGAGGTTGAGAAGGGACACAGCCAGGGCATGTGACCCAGACTGACCAAAGAAATATTCCACACCATATGGCATCATGCTCAGCAATAAGAGCTGGGGGTAAATAAGGAGGAAGGGGGGGATGTTGGGAGTGATGGCGTTTGTCTTCCCAAGAAACCACTACAAGTGATGAGCCCTGCTTTCCTGGAAGTGGCTGAACACCTGCCTGCCTATGGGAAGTAGTGAATGAATTCCTTGTTTTGCTTTGCTTGCGTGCGCGGCTTTTGCTTTACCTAGTAAACTGTCTTTATCTCAACCCATGAGTTCTGGCACTTTCACCTCTCTGATTCTCTTCCCATCCCACCTGGGGAGAGTGAGTGTGCAGCTGTGTGGCATTTAGCTGCCTGTTGGGGCTAAACCACAACATCTTCCATGACAACTTATATTGATTTATGTTTTTTGCCTTCTGTATCTGTCCTTCAGAAATATTTTGTTTATGCATTGCGTGAATAAAACTCTCATTTTTTTAGTTTTAAAACTCTCTTCTAATAATTTGTGTGACTCTCATAATTCTTGATATGTGGGCATATCATGAATCTATGCAATGTTATGACTCTTTTGTTTTATTACAAATGTCTTTCCTCAACTAAGAAACTTTATCTTTTTGACTGCATCTGAATAAAAAGATAATGATTAAAAACCAAAAATCTAAGTGTAATTCTTCCACCAAGAGAAGTTATAATTTAAGCTCTTATTGTGTATTTTGTGCATCATTTCCATTTGTATCTAACTTTGCTTTAAAAAATATCATATTTTGTGTGCAATTTTGTAATCTTTTTATTATCAATGTCATGAGACCCTGATTCACTTTTTCAGTCAGTTTATTGTATTAGTCTTTTTCATTCCACTTTGAATAATTCTGCACCATCAGAAAGCATTGTTGCTTCACCATTTAAATCCATTTCCAGAACACTTATGACTATATGGTGTCATATAGTCATATATGGCTGGTGTCATATTTGGAATCCTTATTGATAGACTAGATTTACTCTGAAAACTGACCTTCTCTGACATCTCTGGCTATTTTAAACCAGATACTATTTCATGGAAAGATTTTCTCATATCCAGTTACAGCTTAGTTCCCACTACTGGACTTTTATAAAGATTTTCTAAATCTAAGTGCATTGTATCAGACCAGATCTGCATATATAACTTTTTCAAAGAACACTGGAAAATTGGTGAGGTAAGATTTCTCTCTAGAAATGTTACCTCTTCCTCTATGCAGCATGTTTATCTGTCTACTAATTATAATTTACTATCAATTGTTTAGTACACAGCCCATTAAATATGATTTATGCCGCTCCTAGTAAAGGTCCAGGGCCTGTGCCCTGAGCTGTGAGCAGAGGTCTCAGGGCTGGCCTGGGCTCCTCTTGGCCGCAGCTAGGCTGAGCTGGTTTCAGTGCCTACCTTGGGGCCAAGTGCCTGTTGCCTCCCCTGCCTGAGCTGAGCTCTGCCAGTGCCTCTGTGGGAAGGATCTGGCAAAGCCAAGGAGTCGCTGCCCAGCAAACAAGAGCCTCTTGGGGGGCTAAGCCTGGGGAAGGCTGTGGGGCCACAATCACCCTACTGGGAGCAGCCAGGGGGCAGCAGCCTGGAGTAAGGAAATGCATAAAATAAATTCAAGCAAATCTCAATACAGAGGAAGAAGAATACCTTTCACCCACCCCATTAAACTTCATACTGGTCCTGGCAAAAACCTTAGGATGGTGGTCTCATGTCTTCTGTACTTCTCCAGTCTTTCTGCTGAGAGGTGAACCCATCATCTTCAGGACCCTGAGGGACATTGGAGGGATGAGCACAGCACAGGGAAGATGGGTAGACACTAGGAAAGGGGAAAGGGATTGGATAACAGTTTTATCTCTGTTATTATTGAGATTTTTATCTGTAATAATCACAGAATCACAGAATCACAGAATGGGCACATTCTGAAGAAAGGGTTGGAGTGGACCTCTGAAAATCATCTAGTCCAACCCCCCTGCTGAGCAGGATCACCTAGAGCATATTGCGCAGGATGGCATCCAGGCGGGCTTTGAATATCTCCAGAGAAGAAGACTCCACAACCTCTCTGGGCAACCTGTTCCAGTGCTCTGTCACCCTCACAGTAAAGAAGTGCCCCCTCATGTTGAGCTGGAACATCCTGTGTTTCAGTTTGTGCCCATTGCCTCTCATCCTGTCACTGGGCACAACTGAGAAGAGACCAGCTCCATCCTCTCGACACCCTCCCCTCAGGTGCTTATAGACATTAATGAGGTCTCCCCTCAGTCTTCTCTTTTCCAGGCTAAACAGGCCCAGCTCTTTCAGCCTATCCTCGTATGACAGGTGCTCCAGTCCTCTAATCGTCTTAGTAGCCCTCCTCTGAACTCACTCCAGTAGCTCCATGTCCCTCTTGTACTGGGGAGCGCAGAACTGGACACAATATTCCAGATGCGGCCTCACCAGGGCTGAATAGAGGGGGAGGATCACCTCCCTTGACCTGCTGGCAACACTCTTCCTAATGCACCCCAGGATCCCGTTGGCCTTCTTGGCCACAAGGGCACATTGCTTACTCATGGTCAGCCTGCTGTCCACCAGGACTCCCAGGTCCCTCTCTGCAGAGCTACACTCCAGCGGGTCACCCCCCAGCCTGTACTGGTGCTTGGGGTTATTCCTCCCCAGGTGCAGGACTCTGCACTTGCCCTTGTTGAACTTCACGAGGTTCCTCTCGACCCAACCCTCCAGCCTGTCCAGGTCCCTCTGAATGGCAGCACAGCCCTCTGGGGTACCAGCCACTCCTCCGAGCTTAATTAATAATTACATAATTTGTACTACTAGATGGTTAAAATATTAACTGCAGTACCAATAAATTCTTAGCACCATATAAGTGATGAGTTTCTTTTTGCTCATAGCAAGACTTTGAGTGTAACAAGTACAGCAATCAGACTTGTGACCTTTTTAAAAACTGGCGTAGCATATCAAATATTTAATTTCTCTGACACCTACCCTGTTTAAAGAAATAGCTCTGCTCCACAATAACCAGCTAAGCAATTTCATATATGAGTTTGTCTGAAATTTGGTAAATGATACACTGTTAGAACAGATCTTGAGCCTTCAGATTCTTTTGTTGTAGGCTAAGTGACTGAAAATAAAATTGTGGAGTCAATGTTCAGATGACTCTAAACTTTCACTATATATAGGAAGTCACTATATATAGGAAGTCCTATAGAAAGTGGTAGAATTTCAAATCTGCTTATAAAGATGAAGCATAGGCCAGAAAATGAAAAAAAGTTTGTGCAGAGACTTCAAAGTTGCCATGACACCTTGGTCAGACTTATTCTACAGTGTTCCACTGTCTGTCTGAAGCATGTATTTTGAAACACATTTCATTTCTTTCTTCTTTTAAAATGAAAGGATCTTGGAAAAAAAAAAAAAAAAAAAGAAAGAAAAAAGAAAGAAGAAAGAAAAAGAAAAAGAAAAAGAAAAAGAAAAAGAAAAAGAAAAAGAAAAAGAAAAAGAAAAAGAAAAAGAAAAAGAAAAAGAAAAAGAAAAAGAGAAAAGAAAAAGATTCCCAAGATCAGATTGATAAGCAGTTTCTAAAGAAGGGACAAATACCTATAAAGAGCTGGAGGTGAAAACTCCAAAACTGCCTTCTTTTCACCTCAGCTTTCTGTGACTCTTCCGTCCTCTAACCTCTGCTATCCCCACTACTCTGACCATTACACTCAAGCTGCAGCTCTGAGGACAGGCATATTGCAATACCCTACTGATACAAATGGTAAGATTCCTAATAATTCATTTCACAACAGAAAAACAGAGCAAATTGCTATGTACAAGGACAAAGCATAATTTCCCAACATTTGAAATTCCGCTCTTACATAGAGCATAGTTGTACAGTGTAAGAAATTTTGACCAGAGCTTCAATCTATGGAGCAAAGCTGTACCAATGCATTCATTTGTGAGTTGTCAAAAATGTTACCATATGCTATTTTATATGTCTGCCCATCAAGATTACATAAACATCAGGTTTATTAATTAGTAGCTGTACATGCACAAAGATTGCTATTTCACCTATAGAGAAGAACATAAGCTTTATTTTAGTGGAGTATACCATTCAGGCTGTGTGATTAGTATCAGGATTTTGCTAATGCTCATGGCATATCTCCATATATTCGCTACTTCTTTAATAAGTATACAGACACTAAATGGCAGCTGAGTAGCCTGTTGAGAACAATTAACTCAAAGCAGATGGCACTACAAATACAATTCTTAAAGGCTCTTTTTTTTGTCTGGGATTTTTGCCTTCCTTGTTGATTTTGCCCCCTGGGTGAATTAAGGTCTTTACTGATAGATTTAAGATCTCCTTGACATTTGATTAAGCAAACTTCATACAGAGATTGTGTTAAATTTTAATGTCTGTCAGAACTGAACTGCAGTTTCTATCAGATGTTTTCTCACTATGTCTAGTGTTAAGTATCATATAAAGTGACTGATAATTCAGCAACAACAAATCCTTAGAATGAAGTACAAGTGCAAAGACCTGAACTAACAACAATTTTGAAGCGTTAACCCTATGGGCCAATATTGGACCCTAAGGGCCAATATTTTTGAAGACATCAAGAAATATGGAAAATAATTTCACTGAGCTGTATATAGAATACTTTAATATATTTCAAGCCCTTGAAACATCTAAATGCTTATCCTTCAAGAACTGTGCTTCTTGATTTCATTGAGTTATTGCATGTGTGAACATCTGCCCATCAAGATTTCAATGAAAATTTGAGGCCTTATGTGTGTGTAAAGATAGCAGTGAAGCATCTCTCACGTTGTAACTGAAGCTTTACAGACAAATCAGTGTTGAAGATGTGTCCATCAGGTAAATTCTACTCTAAAGGGAACACAACTATCCCAAGGTGTTTGCAGCTTTAATTTAACCATCAGTTAATTTAACCATCAGTTCCAATGTTACATTAAGCAATGGATTTTGCTGCTCCTTTAGATAGTGCTGAAAGCAGATTTCTTATAGTTATACATATGAAATTTTAAAGTATCCATATGTACACAGGGTATCTGGGAGGTATTGACTGATTGACAGGAAGATTTGTAAAGGTATTAAGTACAGTCCTACAGTCCTAGAACTGAAAATCTCAACGATGGTCACTTTTTTTTTTTTTTTTTGTAAGCACTAAATATGCCTTCCAGATATAATTTTTTTTTTCTTTTTATAATATGCATTGAAAAGGAAAAGAAAAAAAAGAAATATAATGCTATACAGGAGTATGTTTTTATAGAAGTTTGAAATGCAATTTAGTGTATTAATGTTTTACAAAGACAGGAAAAACTGGAAAAAAGCTGCTGACATTTCTCTGAAAAAGCAGCAAATAGAAGACAGCACTGTATCAAAATTTAATAACTGAAACAACTTCAGCAGTGCTTCCTTGAAAGACTTTTTTTTTTTTTTCCCATATTATTTCACTGCAGTTTTCTGTGTCCTTCAGAATCCGAACAATTCAAGTTTGAATATTATGGCACTATTAGTTTGAATATTTTCCACAATAACATGTTAAATTCTTAATCAGAGGTGTCAGCAAGCAACTTTACATAAGTGCGAAAATTCAAGGAATTACCTCTTTTTTAAGGTTATCATCATGCAGAATGTACATGTAAACATAGGAATATAAAGTCATGGAGTATCTTCATGTAAAAGACAGGAAAGGCAATAAATAAAATAATCCTCTGAGCCCTAAAAGCTAACCGGGAAGATTATACCACAAAAACTCTTTCGCTAGAGCCATATTACTCTGAGATTCTTAACAGTAGTGTTATTCTCCAGAAGGCATCTCTATCTCATTCTATGCAGTGCAAGTTTTGACTCAGTTTCAGGAATCGGGAGGCAGTCATGCCTCAATAACTGTTGTTTTGTTGGGAGTTCTTTCAGGCTTATAACCAACATTATCAACAAAACTTATGGTGTAGATTTCATTTTTGTCTTTGTTATCTAAGCTATAGCAAATCTATAAAAGCTAGCAAAATTATTAATATGAACAAGAAAATACATCAGCTATTTGCAAGAGACAGAAAATTGTATGTAGAACCTTGGAAAATAGAGATAGACCAAACTAGGTTCTGCATATCTCATTTGTACATAGCTTAATGTATAGATATTAAAATAAAGCTTCATTTATGAACATTGACCTTTTTTTCTTTTTCTTTTTTCTTTTTTTTCTTTACTTTTTTTTTTTTTTTTTTTTTTT
>VXAL01006794.1:0-12548 GCA_013399475.1 Chauna torquata | reverse complement strand
CAGTTACACTCTTCCATTAAGTAAAAGGCAGTCCAGAGAATATGGAATTAGTATATTCACAAGGATGCACAGTGACAGGACAAGAAGCAAAGGGAATGAGCTGCCTTAGGGGAAATTCTGTATGGATATAAGAAAAAAAAATCTTTACTATGAGAACAATTAATCACTGGTATGTGCTGCCTGGAGAAGTGATGGAACCTCTCTCAATGGAAATATTCAATACGCAACCTGGCAAGGCCCCAGGGCTCTGGAAAACCTGAGTCCCTGCTGGTTGAACCAGATAAGCCATGAAGGTCTATTTCAGCCTAGACTTTTTTATGTTTCTGTGTCTCTGTAATGAATAATATACACAGGTATCTGTTTTCAGGTGGTGTGAGTTTAAAGTTTAAATACATTTAATAAATGAGATATTCTCTGGAAGAATCTAAGTTCACTGAAAAAAAAAAGTGTGTCTTGAATTCTTTTGAGATAGCAAATACTGCAGAAGAAGAAATGGAGTTCGGTTTAAGTTTCCTTTAGAGAGTGATACACAATTTTTTTCCCTATAATTAAAAACCAGAAGTAAAGTAAAAAAATTATCCTTTCTCTAAATCTATATTGGTATTACAGCTGAGATATACTTAATCCAAGATGGAGACTGACTACCTATTTATTCTTTGCTCTTCGCAGAGAGATATCTTTTCCTGCACCTTTTTACTTGTCTTGCAGTTCTACAAACTCTTGAAAAATTCATATTGATATATGCAGAATGCATTATTCCTTATGATTATTATAACCAGTTCTTCGATCTTTTCAAGATCTGCCCAACACTCCATGCACTTTAACACTTCAATAGTATCAATAAAAATAATTCCAGTGTCTCAGTACTGTGAGTAAACGTCGGTTTTGAGGCATACAGAATAAACGTTGGTCTCAAAAAGCACTTGGAGCATTACTTGACTTTAACTTGAGCCACACTACTCATCAGAAATTTGTCTAGATTGTAAATATCTTTATTCATGATCAGGGATTTTGGCTACATTCCATGTAAAATTGTCTCTTCTGTCCTTTCCTTTATTTTTGTTTTTCTATATAATATGTCTGCATGGCTTCAAGGCATATTAAAAAGAAAACAAAAACAAACAAACAAAAAGAAAAAAAACAACAACCAAAACCACAAAATGCCCCAAGAATATGGAAGGAGTACAGTATAGGATGACCTATTGCAGAAACCTCTGATTGTTTGGTGTGGGTGGAATCCACCTGTCATGGTACAGACAGCTTCATAGAAAACCATCTTTTTTCACTTTGATAGTGTGGTTAGGGGAAGGGAGTGTATATTTAACATTTTTTAAAAGGAAAAATATTATACATTAATCTAACTGGGAGACTGTTAAACTGCACAGGTTCTGACTCACACAGAATGCACACCAGCCCCTCAAAACCAGAAATTTAAAACAAATACAGCCCAACATGTAAAATGTCCTCATCTATTTGCCAGCTAACATGTGATGGATCCCAGTGGTGTGTGGGTTATTTATTTATTTATATTCAAAGTATTATATAATCAAAACCCAATACACAAGTTTTGTGGGAAAACAGAAAAGGAAATTGTTTTGAACTCACCAGCAAAATGACCTGGGTTTATAATTGCTCTTTCACCTCTCCAAAATATTTCCTTTAGCCAAGGTTTTTGCTACTTACAGACAATACATATTAAACCAAAAAGTGGAGAAGTTATTTCGTAATGTTCAAAATATTTTCATGGTAAAATATATATGCATATATAATATGCAGTATGTTTCTCACATTGTTTGGATATGTATTAGATGATGAAGAAATTTGTTCCTTATGAACAGCAAGAATCTAACACGTCTGCTGGACAAGAAGTATTATTTTTTAACATTTTTATTTACATTACCTTTACTAAGCCAGGTTTCACATTTCATGCCTTGATGGCTTTAAAGTTGTTTATTGCTCTATTTTTCTTATCACTGGGGAACATGCTGAGAATTCCTGTCACTTATCTGTCTTCAAGGATTTGTGTAGTGGACTTGTGCAAGTTTTTTATAGAGGATAAAATGCCTTTGTTTCACGCCACCAGAGAGCACTGTTGCATCATTAAGATTCGTCTCTTTTCTATCCAGACATTAGCTAAAGTAATAAGAACTGAGGAGACAAATAAAACTTAGCTAAATATTCTTTCTTACCATATGACAAATATCACCAGCACATACAGCATAATAAATCAATTTCTCTTTATGTATGGTTTATAGTTCTGCATTCTTTCAACATACTTTTCTTTTAAATAAGTGAACAGGCCTGTGATCTCAAGGTTGCGGTGAGCAATACAGTTTGTACACTAAACTTTCATAAATTTTGTTTTACTCACCAGTCCAGTGGCACAACTGTGAGCTACATCACAGAACAACTATTAAGATCACCTCTGCTTTCTCATTCTGGGAAACAGAAAAAACATCCCTTAATGCCTCAGTAAATAATATGGTGAGAAGCTGAAGACTCCACTTGCAAAAGTACCTTGCCATTGTGCCAATCAACATGTGCTAGCAAAAGCTATCATTCTTTCAACTTTACAGGTCAGTAAAGCAAGGAAAATAAGTTCTGCTAGGAAAAAAAACATTAAGACACAGGCAATGAATGAGGAAAGAGATGGTAGCTTGGTCTTCCAACAACTTTCTGCTAAAACCAAGAACTACAGTGAGAAATCTGAAACTGGTAGGTTAGAACATCATTCAGTGTGTCTATACATAAGTATATGCATATGTGTCTATGGCTATACACACACAGCACACATGTATGTATGGCATACTAATTTATTTAAAAATCTCTTATTTTTGCAAGGAAGCTAGGCACCTCTCTCTACCCAGAAGTTTAAATAAGTCTTTTCAGTAAATTGACTGAATATAGCTTTGATGCTTTTTTCATGATTAAAAATGTAACCACTAAAACTATTTAACCAATTGGTACTTTACAGTTTTAGGATTTAGGATTTAAAGAAATTTTAAGATAGGAATTTTTTTAGGATTTTTCAAAGACGGGGGAAGCCAAGATTATTTAAGGTCTTAACTTTTACTTAAATTCCTCACTTTTCATTTAGATTTTGGTGTTTATATGCATTTTTTTATTGAAACTTAGTGATGAAACAATGTTGGAAAAGTTGAAATAAACTCACTTTGATTAACTAATTATGAGATTTCTAGTGTAGGAGTATAGAAAACAAAAAAATTTAGAAAAATTCTAGAAAATGAAATGTGTTCTAGAAAAAAAATGTCCACTGGAAAGATACATCTTATTTGTTACACTTAAATTTAATTACATGCTTACTATACTGAAGAATATTTTCTGAGAATTCTACTCTTCTTATGGTACTAGGAGAAGGCAGTTAAAATAAAATGAACAATAAAAAAAGAATCTTTATTCTATCATTGATGATATCTCATTTTTTCCTAATTCTCATTTTAAAATAACAAAAGGAAATTATTCTGAAACTATCATGTCATGACTCAGTGTTAACTAGAATGTTCTTACCGCATAGAGGCTTAGGTATTGCAATATACAACTATTAATTCTACTGATCATTTCTAAATTCTAGCTGTAACACAAGAGCAGACAAATCCCTAGCTTTTGTTGTTACTGTTGTTGTTTCTTCAGCATACTTTACATTCATAATACACTCTGGAATAGAATATAATGAAAAAAACATCTTTCAGCGTTTTCAAAATGCAGGGTTAAACAATATTTTCCTGTTGATGTGAAAATGCAAAGTAAGCATTTTTCCTTCCTATCGTTATGAACATATATCTTATAATGAGCTTTCTCCTGTTACCACAGCCAAGGCCAAGTTGATACAGATGCCACTGAAATTCAGACTTTCAATTGGCTCTAGGACGATTACAGGAAGTAACTTTTTTTCACAGTATTAACTCTATGTCCCTCCTCCAGGTTTTACTGAGAAAAAATGTGCATTGGAATTTTTGCTTAAGTAAAGACTTCAAAATATTTATATATTCAAATGAGAAATGGGACAAATATGGTAATCTTCTTAACCTGTTTTCTTGATTATTGCATTCTTCTGTTATTGCATTTTTTTCATATCTATATCATGCACTATTTATACGTAAAGTTCATTCTCACACTTTAAATATAAATACACTCAAAAAATATGAAGAAAAATATTCTCTGTAAGTAACGCTTCCACCTCATATAATTATTTTACATCTTTAACATAATTTTTATAAAGATATTATCATGGGAACAGCTGAGAACTTCTAACAGGGGTGAAAGGAAGAAAAAGTTTTTTGGGGGAAGTTTGTTTTCCTTAACTTGATTATTCTGCTTATTGATTATCAACTTTTTAGATCTTCCATTTAGCACAGATGTATTGCTTTATGATATGAGTGTAATATCAGGGTTGCTGTTGTGACTTTCAGCAATTTACATGTAATTGAGAAATTTAGTCCAAAGTAATCTCCACTGATTTCTATATGTAACCCAACTTGAGAAGTATTTGCTCTAAATCAAAGATAAGATAAATGATCATGATGTTTCTTCAGAAACCTCACCCAAATGTGTTCAGCAGAACTTCAAATCAGTAGTCATATTTCAGTTAAATAACATAACATCCTACACTACAGCTGCCACAACTGCCAAGTCTAGTAAATACTACCACTAGGTGACAGTGGTCATTACAAGTATGTCCCATTTCTATGAAGCTAATACTAAAGGCAACACACATACCCTGACAAGATTTATTCAATTTATTGAAGTAGTGGACTGTGTTTAAAAAGAGTGCAAATCTAAGTACCAAAGACCTTCTACCATAGACTCTTCTGCATGTGTAATGTGTGATTATAACATCTCTTCATGTTAGTAGCTCAGGTTTTAATACCTTCCCTTAGAGGCTTGTTCCATTTAAGGTCCCATCTCTGTACTGTTACAGTATCCTGTGGGGTTGATAAGGTTCTGTTATAATAACTTCTTTTTCCTCTCTGAAAATCCTTTTTCAGTAATGGCATTGACATGAAAATTTCCTCCATATCACTTGTGAAAATCAAGTATTAAAAAGAATCTTAATAAGTGCAATCATATTTTAATCCAAACCCATTTTGAGTAAAGCTCTTTAATCAAAACTCTTTCACAATGCGGGGGAAAAAAAAAAAAAAGGACTAGATTTATGAACTTATTCAAATGACCTGACAGTAAAAATAGGTCAGTGGGATGCAGAACTTTCTCGTACAGCATTTCATTTCCAACTAACTCTGTCTTTTGCTTTGAAATTTTGCGTTCATTGGACACTTGCAAAGTCTTTAAATTAGCTTTTGTTCTGTAAGCCACTGAGCTCTTAGGTAAAGACCATACTCATGATTGCAAAATCTGCTAGCCTTAGGAAATTATAAAGTCCGTGCATTTTGAAGGAATAAGGGCATGTGTATTTTGCAATTGATGTAAAAGTTAAACAGACAGTCTTTCTAGTAAGGAGAGCAACCACATTGACCTTGCTTAGACACGGAAGCCTTGCTGAAGTCAGGTGGAGAAGGAGTGGGTGGAAGAAACACACAATTCTCTCTAAAACACTAAAACACACAACCTTTTGCCTGTTTCTCTCTGCTGCTGTTTTGCCTGCCATCTCTGCCATCATTGTTTCTGCTAATATCCACGCAAGAACAAAACTTGTCATCTTGGCCATTATAGAAGTCTGTTACATGAATTCATATGGAAGGATCATAAAGCATAAAGAAGCACATACCCACCGTGAATAGAATGTTAAGAGTAGACAGAAGTTTAAAAGATAGTTGTACAATGAAGATGTAAATATGCTAAAAATCCTTTCTGTCCCTGCAGGAAGAAAGAAAACATTTATTACTATAGGTATTTAATTTCTTCTAATTTTACACTGTGGATAAGTTAGTCATGGAAATGCAGAAAAAATCCCATTACAAAATAATAGCTTTCTGCAAATACCAAATAAATGAACTCTAGTAGCACAATTGAACAGTCCCATACCTTTACTTCTCTTTTAAGTTAAAAAGCGTTTGCTTTCTAAATTTAAAGACACCACATTCTTATTCATAATATACTTGCCTAGTGCAATGCTTGCTTCTATAAGTTGCTATCAATCTCCTGTAAGGTGCTGAGCAGCACAGAAAAGCCTAGAGCAGGCTCAGTAACCTAAAGAAATATTCTACCTGTGTGAAAGAGAAAATTCATCTTAGAGACTAAGGTGTATTAGAATAAATAGCTAAACAGTTTATAAACTCAGTTCTATAACTGGTCGTGCACAAAATCCTTTTGACTCCAGATGAGGTCCCCTGCAGAAATGTAGTATTCTAGACAGCTAGAACAGAGCATAAATCTCCAATTACTCTTCAAGGACTGTATAAGGAATACACTTATGATTCATTTTATATTTTTAATAAATTGGACTCACTCCCTACTTTGTGTGGACTGTGCCAAAAACTTGTGTGCATAGTGGTTCCCTAGTCATAAGAATAGTTCAAGGGGTCCTTGAAACAAAATATTTTGCAAAAAAAACCCTCCACACTATTATATTTACTACTAAAAGGACATAAATAAAAAGTATGATTTTAATTAGATAAATATCTCAGGAACAACAGTTTTAATGATTGCCACTGATTACAACTATAATATTTTTTAATCTGACTGACTGACTGACAGTAACTGAAGAAAGTATCATTAAAATTGCTATATGAATGCCCCTAATTTCCCAGTGAGAGCTCTAACTACCAAATTCATGACCACATGAAAGCACTATTTTCACTGCCACTCCCTCTCTTGCCTCTTGTGCCTCTCCCATTAACTTAACTTATCTTCTGAAAAGAAGTTAGGCTGGTTACCTAAATCCGTATCAGAATAAAGCTTGCGGAAGCAGATAAATGTCTATCTACTCAGAAAAGACAATTCTGAACATCTATGTGAGGCTACGATCAGCCATTCAGGAAACTTTTAGGCTTAACAGACTTATCCAATGGTCCAGGCAAACCCTACAGAATTTAAAGAGGATTGCTGCCTCATGCCGAAGGCATAAAATACCAGATACTGCTGATGAGACTCAAGTAGCCAATATTTCATCTGTATTTTTTAAAGTCTGTATTTAGAAGTGTCATTATTATTTTAGAAAACCATTTATTTTTAATATTTTTATGACTGTATACGTTCTGGATTCTAAATTTGGGTTGAAAAGCCAACTTACTCATTTTACCCATACTTAACATTTTTACAATAAAATATCATAGAATCACAGAATCATAGAACGGATTGGGTTGGGAGGGACCTTAAAGACCATTTAGTTCCAACCCCCCTGCCATGGGCAGGGATGCCACCCACCAGATCAGGTTGCTCAGGGCCCTGTCCAATCTGGCCTTGAACACCTCCAGGGATGGGGCATCCACAACTTCCCTGGGCAACCTGTTCCAGTGCCTCACCTCTTTCTGAGTAAAGAATTTCCTCCTAACAACCAATCTCCACCCCCCCTCTTTTACTTTAAAACTGTTCCCCCTTATACTATCACTATCTGCCCACACAAAAAGTCAGACTCCCTCTTTTTTATAAGCTCCCTTCAAGTACTGAAAGGCCACAATGAGGTCTCCCCAGAGCCTTCTCTTCTCCAGGCTAAACAGCTCCAGCTCTTCCAGCCTTTCTTCACAGGAGAGGTGCTCCAGCCCTCTGATCATCTTTGTGGCCCTCCTCTGGACCTGCTGTAACAGGTCTACATCCTTCTTGTGTTGGGGGTCCCAGACCTGGATACAGTACTCCAAGTGGGGCCTCTTGTGGGCAGAGCAGAGGAGGACAACCACCTCCCTTGCCCTGCTGGCCACACCTCTGTTGATGCAGCCCAGGATACAGTTGGCCTTCTGGGTTGCAAGTGCACACTGGTGGCACATGTTGAGCTTTTTGTGCAGCAGAATCCCCAAGTCCTCCTCCGCAGGGCTGCTCGCAAGGAATTCTTCTCCCAGTCTGTACTCATGTCTGGGATTGCCCTGACCCAGGTGCAGCACCTTGCACTTGGACTTGTTGAACCTCATTAAGTTCACATGGGCCCACCTCTCAAGCTTGTCCATGTCCCCTTGGATGGCATCCCTTTGTTCTGCTGTATCAACTGCACCACTTAGCTTTGTGTCATCTGCAAACTGGCTGAGGGTGCACTCGAACTCTGATCTCATCAATGGTCTATGTCATTGATAAAGATATTTGTTTTGGTTTAACCCAGCAGAAAACTAAGCACCACACAGCCGTTCATTCACTCCCCCACTCTCCCCTATCCCGCTGGGGATGGGGGAGAGAATTGGAAAAAAAAAAAAAAAAAGGTAAAACTCCTGGGTTGAGATAAAGACAGTTTAATAGGACAGAAAAGGAAGGGATAATAATAATAATAACAATAATAATATATACGTAAAACAAGTGATGCATAAGTGATGCAATGNATGTCATTGATAAAGATATTTGTTTTGGTTTAACCCAGCAGAAAACTAAGCACCACACAGCCGTTCATTCACTCCCCCACTCTCCCCTATCCCGCTGGGGATGGGGGAGAGAATTGGAAAAAAAAAAAAAAAAAGGTAAAACTCCTGGGTTGAGATAAAGACAGTTTAATAGGACAGAAAAGGAAGGGATAATAATAATAATAACAATAATAATATATACGTAAAACAAGAGATGCATAAGTGATGCAATGGCTCACCACCCGCCAACTGATGCCCAGCCAGTCCCTGAGCAGTGCCTTACTACCCCAGCTACCCCAGCTAACCCAACAGTTTTACTGTTCCACATGATGTCGTATGGTATGGAATATCTCTTTGGCCACTCTAGGTCAGCTGTCCTGGTTGTGTTCCCTCCCAGCTTCTTGTCTACCTGCAGCCTTCTTGCTGGCAGGGCAATATGAGAATCTGAAAAGTCCTTGACTCTGTGTAAGCACTGCTCTGAAACAGATAAAAGATCAGTGTGTTATCAGCATTACGTTTCTCCTAAATCCAAACCACGGCATATACCAGCTACTAGGAAGAAAATTAATTTTATCCCAGCTGAAACCAGGACAATATCCACCCTTTACCCATACCATTTACAACATGCTCAGGTCCCACACTTTCTATTTAATCATAATTAATCACCATCTTTCCTGCATTTTGATACATACACACATATATCATTCCCTTAGTCTATGGGCCATCCCTCTAAAATGTCTGTTGAATTCATTTAGTCCATGACATCAGGCTCCATCTGTCATAATATGGGGCAGGATAGGTGGCTTATTGTGCTGAACTGTTTCATGCTGAAGCCAGTTCTGGATCCATCACTGCTGACTTTGTCCAGTTCTATCACCACTGCACTTTGCTTGGTTCCATCAGAATTCATTCTTCATTAATGTGGGTGACTCTTATTGTAATACCATTGATGTTACACAGAGAAACCATAGTAGTGATGACATACAGCATTATATAGCAATTAACATCATACAACTAAAATCATAGGTTATTCTCACCCAAAATCAAATCCCCTTGAGGTGCATGTCAGACATCCCCATCCTTCTGCACTATCCACCAAAAGCACCCACCCAGCTGCTTGAGCAAAAACAGTCCCACGCAAGAGTTTGCCTTTGCCTGAGGCAGGAATAACCCAGACCATCTTCCCCAGCATGTTCTCTATGTGCATGACAGCGACTTTATCCCCTCCTACAGTATGTAAAAGTTTTGATTGGGCAGGGCCAGCTCAGTTGGCAGATCACCTCGTGTTAACTGAACAGGTGGCTTTTGCTAAATGTATATCCCAATGTTTGAATGTCCCAGCACTCATTGCTTTCAGTGTAGTCTTTAACAGTCCATTATATTGTTCGATTTTCCTGGAGGCTGATACATAATAGGGGATGTAATATACCCACTCAATGCCATGCTCTTTGGCCCAGGTGTCTATGAGATTGCTTCAGAAATGAGTCCCATTGTCTGACTCAATTCTTTCTGGGGTGCCATGTTGCCATAAGACTGGCATTTCAAGGCCCAGGATAGTGTTTTGGGCAGTGGCATGGGGCACAGGATATGTTTCCAGCCATCCGGTGGTTGCTTCCATCATTGTAAGCACATGACGGTTGCCGTGGTGGGTTTGGGGAAGTGCGATATAATCAGTCTGCCAGGCCTCCCTGTATTTATATTTCAGCCATCATCCTCCATAGCAGAGGGGCTTTAATCGCTTGGCTTGCTTGATTGCAGTGCATGTTTCACAATCATGGATAACCTGTGCAATAGTGTCCATGGCCAGGTCCACCCCTAGATTACAAGCCCACCTATATGTTGCATCTCTTCCTTGATGGCCTGAGGTGTCATGGGCCCACTGAACTATAAATAACTCACCCTTATGTTGCCGGTCCAGGTCCACCTGGGCCACTTCGATCTTAACAGCCTGATCCACCTGTTGGTTGTTTTGATGTTCCACAGTGGCCCGACTCTTGGGTACGTGAGCATCTACATGACGTACTTTTACAACCAGGTTCTCTACCCAGGCAGCGATATCTTGCCACAGTGTGGCAGCCCAGATAGGTTCGCCTCTGCGCTGCCAGTTGCTCTGCTTCCATTGCTGTAACCACCCCCACAGGGCATTTGCCACCATCCACGAGTCAGTATAGCGATAGAGCACTGGACACTTTTCCCGTTCAGCAATATCTAAAGCCAGCTGCACGGCCTTCACTTCTGCAAATTGGCTCGATTCACCTTCTCCTTCAACAGCTTCTGCAACTTGACATGCTGGGCTCCATACAGCAGCCTTCCACTTCCGATGTTTTCCCATGATACGACAGGACCCATCAGTGAACAGGGCATGTTGCTTCTCATTTTCTGGTAGTTTATTATACAGTGGGGCCTCTTCAGCACGTGCCACCTCCTCCTCTGGTGATATTCTGAAATCTTTGCCTTCTGGCCAGTCTGTAATCACTTCCAAGATTCCTGGGCAACTGGGGTTTCCTATTCGAGCCTGTTGTGTGATCAATGCGACCCACTTACTCCAAGTAGCATCAGTTGCATGATGTGTAGAGAGGGGACCCTCCCTTTGAACATCTAGCACAGCAGCAGCAGTTGGGGTGCCAAGAGGAGCTGTGCTTCAGTACCAACCACCTCCAAAGCAGCTCATACCCTTTCATACGCTGCCAATACCTCTTTTTCAGTTGGAGTATAGCAGGCCTTGGATACTCTGTACCCCTGACTCCAAAACCCTAGGGGTTGGCCACAAGTCTGCCCAGGTGCTTTCTGCCTGAGGCTTCAGGTGGAGCTATTTTCCCTGCTTGCATGCAGAGCACATTTTTTACATCTTGTTCTGCCTGGGCTAGCCCAAGGGCTACTGCTTGAACTATCTCTTGTTCAATTTGTTCAAAGGCTTGTTGTTGCACAGGGTGCAACTGTGTCATTGCACAGGTTGAAATTCTTCTTCTTCCAGGTCACTTGATAGAGACAGCTTACAATGAGGCTATAATTTGGCATATGCATTCTCCAAAAACCCAAAACGTCTAAGAAAGCTTTTATTTCCTTTTTGCTAGTTGGTGGAGATATAGCTGTTATTTTATTGATCACATCCATAGGGATCTGATAGCATCCATCTTGACATTTTTTTCCCAAAAACTGGATCTCTTGTGCAGGTCCCTTGACCTTACTTTGTTTTATGGCAAAACCGGCTTTCAGAAGAATTTGGATTATTTTCTTCTCTTTCTCAAAAACTGCTTCTGCTGTGTTGTCCCACACAATGATGTCATCAATGTATTGCAGGTGTTCAGGAGCTTTACCCTGCTCCAGTGCAGTCTAGATCAGTCTGTGGCAAATGGTGGGGCTGTGTTTCCACCCCTGGGGCAGACAATT
This sequence comes from Chauna torquata, assembly GCA_013399475.1. Lineage (NCBI taxonomy): Eukaryota > Metazoa > Chordata > Aves > Anseriformes > Anhimidae > Chauna > Chauna torquata. The sequence goes on along the minus strand of VXAL01006794.1, from coordinate 699 downwards.
GCAGGTGTAGCAGATGCCCCTCCAAGTGAAAGCAAACTGTACTCTGCTGCCAAAGGGATCAAGAAAAACACATTAATTATACTGATTGAGGCATACCACTTGGCTGCCTTTGACTTCAGTTCATATCAAAGTTCTAGCATGTCTAGCATGGCAGCACTAAGCGGTGGTGTGACTTCATTCAGGCCACAATAGTCCACTGTCTTGCTGATCACTCCTTGGCTCTCCAATTGATGAATTAGTTTATGGATAGGAATCAGGGAATCTCGGTTGGTGTGATATTGCGACCTATACACTGTTGTGGTAGCGACTGGTACCTGCTGTTCTTTGACCCTCAACAACCCTGACAACAGAAGGGTTCTCTGAGAGACCAGGCAAGGTAGACAAGTGGTTAATTTCCTCTGTCTCCAAGGCAGCTATGCCAAAAGCCCTCCAGTACCCTTTTGGGTCCCTGAAGTCCCCTCTCCTGAGGTAGTCTATGCCAAGGCTGCACGGAGCCTCTGGGCCAGTCACAATCGGGTGCTTCTGCCACTCATTCTCAGTTAGGCTCACTTCAGCCTTTAATACAGACAGCTGTTGGGATCCCTGTCACTCCAGAAATACAGATGGGTTCTGCCCCTTCATAGCTGATGGCATTAGGCTGTGCACTGGTGTCCACTAAAGCCTTGTACTCCTGTGCGTCTGATGTGCCAGGCCATCGAA
>VXAL01006793.1:145287-155436 GCA_013399475.1 Chauna torquata | reverse complement strand
AAATAAAAAACATTAGGAAAAAATAGACTACTGTTGTGTGATATTTTCCTGAAAGTCTGGGGTCTGATTCAAAGGGAGATGAATAATAAGGCAGGTAATGCCAGTATATTAACAATGCTGATGCGGTTGTCATGTACATTCTATAAAGCGTATGCCAAAGAAAAATGCTGGCACACGCTGTGTTGAAAAATCAGCTTAGTTAAAGGATTCACGATGCACCATTTGTCTTTTACCCTTACCTCACTAGTCCTGCCAGCAACTCTCTGTCTGCCAAAATGAAAAAGGGACAGCTGCCAAAGGGATGGATTTCAAAGTGTGATTTTTTGTTTGTTTCAGTTTTACTCTCTCCCATCTTTGAGATTTTTTTCTCCCCTAGAAAATGAAGCATGTTGGATAATAAGATGAGTTAATCAGGAAAGCTGTTAGCTTTGAAAGCTCTGTTTAGGCTGATTTTTCTCTGAGTCTTTACACAGAAATGGATGGAAGACCTGCAGACTTTATTGGCTTCCTCTAAAAAGAGTGTCTTTGTATCCAAAGCAAAGTCAAGCCAAAGAATCTGTAGTAGATAGAAAATGCCCTCAAGTCTTCCTCTGCTAAAACCTTTAAGGACTGTGCCGTCAAAAAGAGGTGGGTCAGGAGTGCTGGTTTTCTGCATATCTTTGTGTGGCCTCTGCAAATTTTGGCTAGAACAAAACCCTACCCGCAACTTGAAAATGCTTTCCCTTAATGTGCAGTTGAAGGGTTGAGGAGTAAGTTTTCTCCCCATGGAGTGCAGGATAAACTTGCTGAATTGGACCTCCTGAGCCAACAGAGACCCAAATCCACAGATTTAGTGCAGGGGTAGAGTATTTTAGCCCAGCAGGAACATGGTAGAGGCAACGGTGTAAGAGCCAACTGAGTTCTCACTTATCCATGCAGAAAGGTCTGTCCTTTCTATCAATCTGATAGAATGACTTTCATTCTGGATAAAGGGGAAAATAAGGCAAAATACAGCAGACTGTCCCATACAACGCATACGCATCATCTGGAAAATTTGCTACAGTTGTTGAAAATGGTTGCCAAGTTCTCTTATGCATTTAAAAAGGATAATGGGACAGAAAGAGTGGCTGGGGAAACAGTGCTTATACCACATGAGGATTAATGATATTAAAAGTGGCATTTTAACATTAAACTGAATTTTCTAGAAACAAATGCTGGAATGAAGAAAATGTTTCTGTATAACTCTGCAGTCTGGTGTTCAGACCACACAGCTGCACTGTACCTCCTCTCCCTTCTCCCTCTGCACCCAGCATGGATCGGGCGTGCTCCCTGGTTTGGTGTATCTATTGCCTGTCTTCTCCTAGCTCTGTAGCAGACATTCCTGATGTGAGAAAGCAAGCCAGAGGATAGCACCCTTCTGCCTTATGACGTCCATATATTGTGAACAGCAGGTAGAAAGTTTCAGAGAAAGATGTGAATCTTGAATGTCTGGCAACAATTTTGCATGGGGAAGGCCACAAGTCTCAGATCTGATGACAAAGTAAAAAGTGTTTTTCACTATTTCAACTAACTTTTCAGTCCCTCTCTTATATCCTCACTCTGTAGGTGTTTACACCTGTGTACCCCTAATAACATTTTCAAATAAAAATTTGAAATCCTCTAATAAATAAGCAGACCCATTGCAACCCAAAGAAGAGCTGAGGTATAAAGTCAATGACTTGAAACCAAGGTTTTTTAAAATATTTGAATGATTAGAGGAAAAACCCAGCCAGCACCCTCAATAAGAGAGCGGCTGCATTGCGAACTCATTACTTACACAAGATATTGAGGAATCTATATGGCAGAGTAGCTGTAAGAAATAAATTCATAGCAAAACCTCATGTAATGAAAAGTAGTAATTGTATTTCTCATAGAAGCACTTTTTTCCTACTAAGGCTGGCTGCAGAATTATACTTGCTAGTAGAATACTTGAAATAAATGTAGTATTTGAGTAGGATGGACAACACCACTGATGAATCTCAAAACCAAAATTGGTCCCCCTCCCATGCAAGCTGGCTTACACAAGGGTCATATAGAAATGCAAATTCCTATGGAGAATGTTGATCTCAATGATAAAGAATAAAAAAATTAATTAGTTTTTATACTGCACTCTGGGGATGACATTTAGACTTAATCTTGCAAATAAACTTGTAATGCCTCACTGTTGTTGTCACAAAAGTTTGAGCTATGGCTCATAAAGGCATCCAGAATACCTTTACAAGGCATACAGTCCCCAAGCTATTTACTGCCGACACTACAAGCCTTTTGTCCATTCTGCCATAAACAAAATGGAAGATCCAGAGTTGCCGGCTGTTCGACATATAATGGCAGGGTTGCTTTTTTTTATAGTTCACCTACCATACTCATGTGCAATTGAATGTGTCTCCCATATACCACTCTTGCCAATTCTATCTCCAGCAATTATCCTGTTCTAGTACTCCATTGCAAAGTACCTGCCAATAATGAGAGATTTGCAGGTGGTAGCTACAAAGCACTGCTTCTCTCTCTTCTGTTTGCAGGCACCCTGTGGTGGCAGCTGAAACGTGATGGCTCTGATGTTCGCATAGATGGCCATGACGTGGGCCAGGGCAACAAAAGTGCTGCCTCTTTTTAACCTGGTCCAGATGACAGTTGTGCTCTTTTACCCACTATTCTCAAGTGAAGGTGGGTGCTGCCTTCAACTAACAAATTTCAAGCTACATGCTGATTAATTTAGGGGTCTTTTTTTTCTTTTCCATTTTATACATCTGCTTATTTTCTGATTACTCCAAATTAGCTACTTATTTTAAAAATCTGTTTAAATATAAGCTTATATCTGTTTAAATATAAGGTCAGGAGTTTTCTGACCATTAAAGTGACAACAGCATCCAGCAACTCCACTTCTGAGTAGTAAAGCAAGTAAACTTGCTTGCATAATAATTCAGATGGGAAGGGACCTCAGGATGTCTCTCAGCCAAGCTCCTGCCCAGAACAAAGCCAGCTTGAATGTCAGACAATGTTGCTTCAGGGCTTTACCCAGTCTGGTCTTGAAAATCTCCAAGGATGGAGACTGCAAATCCTCTCTGAGTAATTTCTTCTACTGCTGGTGTGTCCTCATGGTGAAAATGCAGCCTGAATGTCTCTTTCTCTTGTCCTCCCATCACTGTGAGGAACATGGCCTTGTCTTCTCAATAACCTACCCATAGGCACTGCCAGGCTTCTGTCAGACCCCCTGAAGACGTCAGTCCTCCAGGCTGAACAAGCCCAGATCCCTCAGCCTCTCCTCACTGGCAAGTGCTTCAGCCCTGATCATCTTGGTGGCTCTCTGTTGAACCTCCTCCAGGTAATCAATGTCTTTCTTGTACTAAGGGCCCACAACTGGATGCAGTATTGTATTTGTGTTCGAAAAAGTGCAGATTAAAAGGGAATAATAATCTACTGTTTTTTCTCCTGTAATACAGCGCGAGATGCTATTGACCTTCCTTGTTGCCAGAGGACACCCCTGGCTCATGTTCAGCTCACTGTCCAACAATAGATAAGAAAATTTTTATGAAGCTTCTCTTCTGAAGCCTCTACTAACTTATGATACTTGTTTTTTTCTGGTGGCAAGATACCAATTTTTTCTATGAAATGGCTAGAAGTATAAAGAGTTTAATATGAAAGACATTAGTGCCATACTGGTCCTGAGTAAGGCAGCCAGCCTAAAGTCTTGCTTTAACCCTTTATTCTGAATATTTGCATGACTTTGCTTATTCTTATCTATTGTATTCCACCCAGGGTGACAAGAGTTTAAACCAGTGACAGCAGGGTACTTTTTAATCAGTTCCTTTGAAAAATCATATAGGTCTGTACTGTTCCATATAGAAAATAGAAATAATATTAGCTAAAATTCAGAGAGGACTAATTTTGGGAGGGGAGGTGGCTGCTAAACTGCGACAAGATCCTATGTTATTTCTCCCTGACTTTCTGTCTTCTGCAGATATTTAAGAAGAGTACTATCACCACACAGGGCTTTATATACCTGCAGTGTCCAACCTAGCCTAAGGAGCAATGAAAACTACTGCTCACAACCCTACCTCAAGCAAGTCTAAAGTGGCATTAACTAAAAGCTTGAAGAATAAAAGCAGGTAAAACTGCACCAGCCCAGCCTTTCTGGTCCCTGCCTGTCCCTGAGGTGAGTGATCACTTCTCATCCATCAGGCATTGTGGAGGTTTGTGGTTAGCTCTTTGCAGGTGCAACTTCACAAGAGCTGTTTATGTTGAAGTGGTCTCTTGTGGAGAGATGTAATTCCTATCAGCTTCTTCCTTTTCTTTGGCCAGAGGCTGCTTTTGACCTTTACAGGCTTTGAAAATTGATCCATTTTGTATTACAAAATATCCATTCCTCTGGGCAGTGAATAAAAAGTCTTTGAAGTCACCACCTAGGGCTCCTTAAGTGTTTTTCCGAAGGAAGTAGAAGTGCCTGCTGACCACTGTTTCAATGTCCTTGCCTACTTCCCACACAGACACCAGCCAGCACAAATGCTCTGTTCTGCTTGGGTGGAAGAAGGTGAGCAAAGAAGAACCTGCTACTGACTTGGTCATCCTCTCCAGTAGTCATGAAACAGTTGTTAGCAAGGGCTGTTCTTACTGACGTGATGGGAATTTAAGGAGAGAGATGAGGCAAAGTAGAATCAAGACGGGGACAGGGCAATGACATTGCCACAGAAACAATACCTAAGCATGACTATCTTTCCACCCTCAAAAGCAATGGAAGAGCAGTGACTGAAAATTGCTTGTAAACACAGTATGATGAGAGCTGTGGAGCAGAAGCAACAATAACAACACTGTCTTCCTGTCTGGGAAAAATGATTCATTCATCGCTTGTCCTCATGGACAACTTTCCTGCAAAATCCATTCATATGCCAGTATAAAAGCTGTGTAGTTGTAACACCCTCTGCTTCATGTATACAACACTTCTCCACTGCAACTGACTCCCCACCTCTTCCAAAGTAACTCTTTCTGTCTCTCCTAGACAAGAAAGCACATTATGTGCAGCATTTTTACCTCCTTCACAGCACTGGAAAAAATCTTAATAACAATCTCAGCAATGTTAGCTGACATTCAAGGCTGACATTTGCACAGGTTCAAATCAGAGCATGCTAGTGAGTGCTGAAGTGATAACATCCTAATGCAGTCACACGGAGGCAAATATGTTGTCCTACTGAGGCAAAACAATGAACTTTCCATCAAGTAAAAACTATATTTTTACATCATCAGTTGAATGTTTGTTAGTATTAAAATCTATTTTTTTATTCTTTTTTACTATATAGAAAGTTGTATGTTGCTCAAAGCAAATTAGTAAAAGCAGGCGTCAAATATAGTACTGGAATTAACAAAGTTACTATTATGCAGAGCACCAGAATTATTTGATTATACTGCCACTGAACAGGCCCAGACAAATATGAAGTAAACTCATTTGAAAAATAATTCTTAGTAAATTCTTGCAAGGAATAGTAAAACTTCTTAAGCCGTTGTCACNTTAAGGGACTCATTTTTCATTTTAGTCTTTTTTTTTTTTTTGAGTTTAAACATCGCAGCAAACATTCAAAACAATTTGATTTTTTTGCATACTAACAGCATTTGAAATACCTAAATCTCAGTGACAAAATATATTTTTAAACCCACAGACTAGCTAAATGGGAAGTTATTAGCCAGATCTCATGGATAAAAACAGAGCAAATCCCACTTATTTTACTAACACAAGACATTACCTTTAGCTCCTCTGCCTGAAGCATAGCAGCAGATCCTGTGAGTCAGTGCAGAGATGGTGAATGGGCTAAAGTGGGAGAGCTCAGCTCTGCAAAAAACCTTCTTCAGCACCCAGCAAGTAGCTTACAACCTGGGAAAACCTGCTGGTGTTCAGTTCCATGCTATGCGTATCCACTGGTCTCCATTTCTCCTCAGCAAATATGGAAAAGATGGGGATAATAGACACAAAAATGTGGAATTCCACATTTGTGGAAAAATGTGGAAGTCACCCTAAGCTGAGCATCTCAAAGGCAGGTGCCTGTGGCTGAGCTGAATATGCTAAACTACTACAGTCATCAGAAGCAATGCATACCTCCAAAAGATGATTCTTCTGGCCTATCTTAGGATGTGGTGAGTCACCATGTATTGATATGTAGTGCCTCTTCATATACTCCTATAAATTGAGGCCAGGATGACTAATTTAGACTAACACATCTATCTTGTAAATGTTTAAAAATCAGGTAAGACAACCTATTCTAAAATAAGGACTCTCCTAAAGCTGCTGATGCTGTTTTATTGCAGCTGCAATGTTTAAAAGTAGAAACTAATTCTCTTTCCCTGAGAGCTTTTCTGCAGAGATAACCACATTGTGATTCAGAGGTAGGGAAAAGCAAGAATTTCCTTAGTAAAATTTCTGTAATGAAAATAATGCATACTGGGTACTGTATATATTGAAAGACCCTTACCTTAAGATGAATTTCACAAAATATCTTCTACAGTACCTAGCAAAGGTACATGCAAATGGTGTTTTAATTTAATGTTTTAATTTTAATGTTTTCATTTAAACTCTGAATGATGGCCACTTATGCCTCTGTCTTTACATTTTGTAACTTTCTGATTATTTTTGTGCCTGATATTGGGAATAGTCAAAGCAATTACCAGTATTATTTACAGAAGGTCACTTTTTCACCTGAGATTATCTACATCAATATTTGGAAAAAGCTTAAATATCTCCTAGACCTGGAAATAAAACACAAGATCCATCAAATCAGTATTGGCAAATTGCTGATTCCAGTTCCAGGACAGAATTAGCTCTTTGTCTTCATTGATGGTGATAAGTTAAGTTAAAACATCTGAAACAGGAAAGGAAGCAAGTTAGTATCATACATAAAACTAGCCTGGAAAAATATACATTGCTGCCTGTACAGTCAAGTATTTTCAATGGGAGTAAAAAAGAGAATGAAAGAAGGGGAAAAATTACAGATAGAAGAAAGTATATGAGGGTGAGAAAAGAGACATCTTCCAAGAAAAAGTTACAGAAAAAGAAAAGTCTTTGCACAAAAAGAATCCCTTTAGAAAATCTTTAGAAATCCCTTTAGAGAATCTTTAGAAAATATTTAGAAAAAGAATCCTTTTAGAAAAAAGACAGGTGTAAATACCATTACTTTAAATGAAAATACCTACTAATCTATAGGTGGGAAGGGAAGGAGTCATTTCAGTTGTACTAGCAATGAGTAGCCCTAACCCTTCAATACTGCTGCTGGGTACAGTTCTGGTATATGTGTTGACTATTGAGCATACGCTAATGCTACTCCCCATTATAATAGTGGGTGCTAGAGCTTCTCCTGGAAAGCCATCCCATTCCCGCAGTATGACAGCACCTTTCTGGAGACTCACCATTGTGCCCAGGCAAACAGCCATGTTCTGTGGTCACATAAGCCACGATAGCACCAAAAGGCTCTTGGCACTTACAAAGGCAGTGATAGTCATGAGTGCCACCACAGTGACTGGTGCTTGGAATGCTGCTTTCGTGAGTAAAAAACAGAGCCCTAACAAAACACCCTAAGTCTACAAAGAAGTAGTTTGCTGGGCGATGGATGTTAGATGCTGCAGGAAATTGCTAGGAAATGTGGATGCTTATGGAGAAATCTGTGAGTGTCTTCTCATGAAAATTCATGTCACCTTCTTCACTGGTTGCTTTCTACATCTATTTCGTCAAGGAAATTAGGATATCAGAAACTAAATCATGAGGTATGCAACAATTTTACTGGTGAATTTTCAACTTTTTTTGAAAAAAAGTTTCCATAGCCTCATGTGAAATACCTAGTACCCAAAACTCAGGATTTGAGGGCTCAGTTTCTCTTCTTGCTTTTGCCCGAATGCCTCCCTGCACCACACAAGCCCTGCTCTGCAAAGCATCACTGCAGCTTTGAGGAGCAGATACATGGCATTTTACAGAGGAGGAAGGTGAGGGTTGGTGATACACTCAGAGCATAAAGATATGTCAGGATCAAGTCTCATCTTGGTTCTCCAAAGAGTCTGACAGCTAATGGCTAAGGCGCTGATAATTAATGCACTGAAACGCCAAGTCCGTGTGATGAGTCACACACACTACGCCTCAGTTTTCTAATATGGACAATAACAGTTATACTTTTTTTTTTTTTTTAACTTAATTTATGGCAGATTTTACATTTGTCTACTTCAGAGATAACATAAGACTCACTTCCTTGTAAGCATTGTTTCTCTGGTTTACTAGACAATCTCTATTGCTTCCCTGTTAAGGGAAGGTACTGACTTTTTCCTGTTTCTTATGATGAGGAAGTGATCTCAGAGAAACTGCTGCTGACTACAATAGGAGTATTTCCTGAGGATCAATAACACCAGGAACAGCACTGTCCCCTGTGAAGAAGACACCATACAACAACATACCACACCCAGCAATTGCACAGTAACTCCACTTGAAAGTCTCCCAAGGCCTTCGCTGGAAGTAAGCACACAATTAGATAACAGGATGAATACGAAAAGTTTACCATTCTTGGTAGATTTACAGCAGAACAGCACTGATCGTTTATCACATGTGCTGAAGACTGTGCTAATATTTACCAAAAGATTACCCCTTCTCTACCTGCATCCAGCCCTGGTTTAAGGCAGGATATAACAGGTCCAGGAAACAAAGAGGTAGGAGAAAAAAAATGAGGTAACAGTAAAGGGGTTAGCTGTGTGTACAGTGTGTAGGGAGAGAGTTTGTGGGATGGCAGGACAAGATGCATTTGTAGAAAGATAAAGCAGTAAAACTTGTTCTACAAACACCTCAGTGGAAGAGTGAACTACAAGGTATGGCTTGTGTAATGCAGTGCTTTGCAGGGACAAACAGGGAATATTCATGATGCAAGTCAGTTTATATGTGCTGAAACACACAGCTGTAGGAGACAAATGATTTGGGGTGTTAGAAAGAGCTGCTTCAATTGCCAAAGACTTTTTCTTTGTTTGTTACACATGAAAAAACCTTATTAAATGTAACACCTTTATTACTGTGGTGCCTGCTAGCACTGCTGCAGTCAGGGAGTTGATTGTCAGGCATCTCCTGTGAGACACCATTCTGAAAAGGATTTCACCCCTTTGGATAATAAGAACGTGCCCCTGTGCTGACCAGAGCAACATAAACTCCCCAGGCAGTAAATAGTATTTCATTAGTAATTAAAAAAATGAGTAACTTCTTGTTTTCAGTTTTAAGATAAATGAGAATGAGAAAAAGTAGGTTTGTTCCTGCCCTGTTACCCTCAGTTTTGTGCTCAGCAGCATGGATGGGCACTAAATGGCCGCCAGAGTAAGACATCTTTTCTTTAAAAAGTTCTGTATCATTCTAAAAGCTGATGCAAGCTACTGGAACTTCCAGGCATAAAGATAAAAGATGGAACTGTCAAGGCAGGGAAGCAAAGCTAAGAGGGTAAAAAACAAAGTAAATAGAGTTTTAGAAACAAAACAGGTAATCTCTCCCCAAATCCATTTCTAAAATATAGGTTTGTTTTCAGTAGGTAAATCTTTATTTTTAGTGAAAGGACTATTGAAAGTGGACCATAAGAATTAAATCTGAGAAGGAAAAATAATATGTATTAAAACCTTGGAAGTATCCTTATAAAATAAATGTAACAAAAACATACGAAATGGCACACTTTTCTCCAACTACAATTTAAGAAATTAAATATTTCTCTGTCTTTTATATCACAAGCATTGGATAAATTCCAAAATACCTTTCAAATACTGTCCAGAATTCCCCATTAGGTACATGACTATATTTATCAGAATATTTACTTCTTTGTTACTAGAACTTCTGCCTTGCATTTTCATAAGCACAAAGTAGAAACAACAGGTTGTGAGTGCCCATCACCTGCAACAGTGACAATTGAAATGAGCGCAAGTTTCACAAAGGGATTCTAAGTTCGTATATTCCAGCACTGTGATCTCACACTGAGAAAGGAGAAAATGTACTCATTGTAGCTGTCACTACTTTTCAGCCTCTTCATGTCGCCTTTTTAATTTATCATTTACAGCAGTATTGGCCTAATAACAGCACCACTTTTCCTTTTGGCAATTTTATAATGCTTTTACAGAATTCTTACTAGTTACTCTTCTTTTGCACCA
>VXAL01006793.1:103553-117056 GCA_013399475.1 Chauna torquata | reverse complement strand
GGAACAATAGCTTGCAGATGCCTGAATTTATAGATATATGAAATGGATACATTCACTTAAGCTGTAGCTTCTCTAAAACATCCTAACATATTTCATCATTTAACAGCCTCTCTCAATATTTCCTTCTTTGATTTCAGCAATTTAGAAGATGTAATTTGCTCTGGCAGGTTCCTTTTGCTTTTAATATAGAAAGAAAAGTAACTAATGAAACAGTGGTGGATCTAAGAATATCTATGGGAAGAAAATTGGAAAGAAAAGAAATCAGTTTATTGGAAGGCTTGTGTCTGATTTGATGGGGGATAGAAAGTAGTCAGTAGGAACACAATATGTGTAAACAGAAGCATCAGAAGCAAAACAAAATGGAGAAACTACTGAAACTGACCATAAAATCAGACAGTGATAACAGAATCATACTGTAACAGTGATTTGGACTGAAATACAAGCATTTCAGTGTATGTGATGCTTGGGAAGGTGAGAAATAAAGGAAAAAGGGATGGAATAATATTACAGTAACTTTCATCCCAGAATTCTGAAAGAGCCAGACCATCAGTCTGGCTGATCAAATGAGAAAACGAAGGATTTTTAAAAGTCAAGATTCAAGAGAGATCATTCACTAGAAACTTCTGAAAAGGAACAGAACACGGGCATCTGATCTCCTTAGTCCTAGGTGCTTGTATATGAAGTGCTTGAGAGAAAATTTTGGGGAAAAAGTAATTAAAGTGTTAGAGGAAAGAGGAAAATATCTGCATTGCAGCACTGGTATCGTAAATGTAAATTGAGTCAAAATGACCTGTCAACTGTACATTACTAGCTACCATCTTTCTAGCAAAGGGAAATGCTCTCTGTGTATTTTACTTAAACTTTGATAAAGCATGATGTGGTGACACACGATGAGAGACTTTATTATGATGGAAAAGATAATAAAACACTGCAAAAGAGCTGTAAAACACATAAGGATCTGGTTAAAAAGAATATGGCAGGGAATAGTGCTAGAAGGGAAGGTACTTGTTGGGAAGATTAACAAAAAGATCTTCAAGGTTAGCTCTTACCCTTAGGACAGGGATCATGGAACAGAACTTTTTTGATGTTTTCTTTTGAAGAAAGATAACAAACCTGGCACAAGAACAAATTTCTATAAATCAGCCATGAATAAATATAAGCTGGAAGTTAGAAGGCTCATTACATTTGTCTGGAGAAAGCTAGGCAGTGGAGCTGCCTTCCAGAAAGAATTAAAAAGGGAAAGGAATGGGGTGGAGGTGCCACTCAACTGAGGGACTCCTCGAACAACCAGATCTATTGACCTCATGGTCAGCTTGTGCTGAGTGGAGCAAGCCAAGAACTTGCATGTGAGGTCTTATTTGTACCAATCACATAAAGCATCTTTTGAGAATTATACAGACTTTGGCCTACCTGCTCAGACAAATAGTTAGTGGTATCCTAGACACATATACGGACCTATCCAAATGCACACAAACAAGCAAAAAAAACTTTAGGGCCATTTATGGTCACCTCAAAATTAGTGGGAATTAAGCTTCTAAACAGTTTTGATGCCTTTGAAAATCTCTGTGTCCTCTAGGGTCAGGATACATTTGAAAAAAAAAAAAAAGTTCTGTAATGCCTAGGATGTCATTAACAGGCTTGTAATACAGAAGAAAAAAAAAAAAAATTACTAAATGTCCTAACCTACTCCACTACCAGGAAAATCCATTGAAACCAAGCTTGTTTTAAATAGACTTAAGTGATAGCGCTTCTAAAATTTTTCTCAGAGAACTACTACACAGTTTAATAGGTCTGACTAATGTACTTTGATTTCTATCTTGGGGTTTAAAAAAAAAACAACTTGTACATTTGCAGTCTTCTCATTAATTTTTCTATCCAGTCAGCCAGTGCAATAGTTGAATAGATTAGTGTCTCAAGGTTTCTACTAACCAGGCCTATCTTCACACTCACTAAAAAAACACCTTGAGATATGTCAATAAACTTAATATAAATTGTTAATATACACAACTCATACATGCAAATAAAGAGAAGTGATTTATATCAGAGTTTATTCATAGCATGACTTGGCTAATTAAAGTACACCTTTTTCTTATTACAATTTATAGACTCCATTACTGTAATGCAGGGAGCACCAAGCAGTAAGGGCAAATGAGCCTGGGGAAAAAAAAATGACACATTTGCATCCTTTGTATACATCTTGTGGTATTTTGACTAATAGAAGACAACACATTGCTCTCAAACAGTTCTAAGAAAGAGATCCAATGCTTAAAATATGTTGATAGAAATCTAATGTCTTTGAATTGTAAATATTGTTTTGTGAAAGTGTGTACATTTATATTACAGATCTTTATGAAAGCATGTCCCAACCTGTTTTATGCTAATACAATAATTGTACAATAATAACACAGCACATGTTGCTAATGTTTGCACTTTTCGAAAGTTAATTAAATTATATTATCCTTGGTAATGCTTATTTTTAAGCTCCACTGTAACAGGTTATGTGCTAACATATAGATTTTTGTTAAAATACAGCACATCAAAAAACTGACTTCAAAAAAAAATTATGGATTTTATGGATTCATTGATGTAAAGACTAAAAAAATTATACCAAAAATAGAATTTTCAAGTGAACAATTGTAACTATTATTTACGTGCATCAAGATATCCTTGTAAATTTCAACATACCATATTAAGATAAATATATCTTTGATAACTTTCAGTTATTTCATTCTTAAATTATTTGTGAAGAAAAATATTCAATTGCCTATTCAAGTCATTGGTGGTCTGCGATTTTTAACACCTGTCAACTCTGGGCAACTATGTGCTATGCGGGTTCTTCCCCAAGGTTCCCAAGCAAAATTGTGTCATCCTTAAAGTATTTTCCAGTAACTCAAAACTGGCTAGTGGTACTGATCTGTAAGTAAATGATCACACAAAATCTTGGAGCAAACAAGAACGTATGTGTTGAACATAAAGGTTAAAATTCCTTTTAAATTATCCAGAAGTAGGATAATCTGGAGGATCATTCCAGTTTGTATCATGGTCGTTCAAGGCAAACTTAAATAACTACAGCATTCATATTCATCCACACAAGAGGAGAACTCTCAGATTATATGAAATATTTGTGCTATGTGAAAATGCAGTTGTGCTTTCTTTTAACATACAGTTTTAAAAAGGACCAAACAAATGGATTACAAATGAGGGACAGAGAAAATGATCAGGAAAAAGTGACAGAGCAAGTAATTAGAGATGCATTAATAACCCATTGCCTTAAAAATATGTAGCAATGATACTTAAAAATTTCTTGAGTTCCATTTCCAACCATGGTGTTAGGCGCATTCTGTATTTCCATCCCATCCAGCTATAGCAGCATATAAAAACATTGCACAGCTTCTGTGTGCTGAGCATGCCCAATGAAAGTAGAAAACAGTATTTTTGTTTGTTTGTTTGTTTGTTTTGTTTTGGTTAGATTCTAGCTATTTCAGTCTGAAATTACAGAGGTACCCACAATTCCCACCCTCTCAAAGAAATTAGGTGATCTCCTGCTCAAAATGTAAACATGAGGGGTTTTTTAAAAATGGAAGGGCTAACAGCAACTAAGCATCCAAAATTCCTTACGTAGATCAAACACCTTGGTCCAAGAGTACAGAACAAATGATCCTTATAAAGACTTTGGTATCCTTTGCCACCAGGGAGGAATTACCTGCCTAAATCAAGGCCAGGTGTATGGACTGTACTGTGCAAGTTGGACATGAATGGTGGTAAAAGCTTAAATAAAAACAGCTCTTGTTAGCCTGGAGCCATTTGTCAGCAACATAAACTGTTCTTAAACATACATTTAGTACGCTTATGTGCAACATTTGCTTCTCACAGCATGTTTTTAAGCAGTGAAAAACCCACATTCTTTAGGTAGAGTTTTCCTTACAAGCCGATATAACCAGTCCAAGATACAAGTAGTCAATAGGAAATAATAACAACAATAATAAAAGGCATCTTATATGTTGTGAGTTAAAAGTGTGGGTTTTTAGCTCATGAAAGTATACAGTAGTTTTTCACTGCTGTTTTGTACATGATGGCAAAATCTCTGCCATATGATTACTAATTAAAAAATCCTCCATCTTATTCAAGGGCACACAAAAAATACCCAGCCCACCATCCACATTGCCTCCAAAAATACGTTTCTCTATTTGAAATGGTAGCATTGAATTTAACCTGCTTTGCCAATTTTGTTTACCATAAAAATAAGGGTTATGAAATCTTATTTAAAATAACTGCATACAGGAAGAAGGAAATAAACTACATTAATTTAATCTTCCTTCCTAAATGTTAACAGCAGTGTAAAAATGGATGCTCTCATCCTTGTAATCAGTTGCGCGGTGCACAAGGGCAGCAGTCTCTGGTGCCTCATCTGTGAACTAATCTTTCATTTCATAGCAGATCTTTCCATATCAAACAACACAAATGACTTAATTTGCATGACAGGATTTGTAACGGGGCAAATCTAGTGTCAAAGTCGATTAAAGATTACACCGGAGAACTATCATAATCAGTACTCTAATGAGCCTAAATAGTACATGTAAAGTCTCCCCTTTTTGCCATTCCA
The DNA here is from genome assembly GCA_013399475.1 of Chauna torquata. Taxonomy (NCBI): domain Eukaryota; kingdom Metazoa; phylum Chordata; class Aves; order Anseriformes; family Anhimidae; genus Chauna; species Chauna torquata. Next base: position 112,453 of record VXAL01006793.1, on the reverse strand, counting down.
GTCATGTATAAAAGGGAATGTGTTTCTTTTCATCGGTGAGCCAGTCCTTTGGTTTGCACATTACGCCCTACGTTGAGCTAAAGTCATGTCAGTCTGGTTTCAGAGGGAGAGAAAGGGAAATAATAAAGCAAACATCACTTCACAAATGACATTGCTTGGTATAAGCCAACGTTTGAAGCCCTTAATTCTTCTAATCTGCAAAATAGTCAATGCTAATGGGTTTTTGCCTTTGTGAAAGCTGATGCATAGAAAGAAAAACTTTAATGAGCTGCCTGGGTTGTATGCTTACAGATACCTGTCAAATGTCTGTCATCTTAGCTATCGTTGAGGCATTATAAAGAAAGTAAGAAGGAAGGAGCGACAGTATTTGTACAAGCATTTTCATGCTAAAATGGCACAATTTTCTTCCTGTCATAATTTCATTGTATCTGAAAGTCAGAAAAGCTTAACCCTTTCAATAGCACATCCTATACAAAATATCACACAGTGTTTGAACTAGCAGCTTTAAAAATAGCATTATGATTTGCTAAATAGCATCTTCTGTTAAATATGTTTCATAAAACTGAATTATCTATATTTAAAAAAATGTAACAACAAATTATTGGAATCAATTGCTGCACTTTGAAGAGATCAAGAGTTTGCTAAATGTAACAAACCCTCAACGTAAGCGTCTGTCATCAGAATAATTCCTTTCTGAGTTCTTAATTTCATACCCCTTTGTGTCTTTATGCTGGCAATACGAGTAGCAATGCAAAGGGGTCAACAAACTCACCTATTCTTACTATCTCTTTTATTAAAAGAAGTGGGAATTTGAATGCATCTTATTACAAGTGCACCTACTAACTCTGCTGTTCTAAGTTATAGCTAAGTATAGTCAGCCTTGTTTTCAGATATTTATAATAACTATGAAAAAATTCTATGAACTGAAATCATGCATTCAGAAGTCTCAGCCAGGTGTTCTCATTCACCTATTTCTCTTTCCAGATTTATGGTCAATACTCATTGCTTTCAAACAAGTTAGGCATCAGAAGTATGGACATTTCAGTAGAGACCCATAGTTCCCCCTATCCAGGTGTCGAGCCCTAGTTTGAGGGTCTGCATGCTCCATAAATTTGAATACAGCTTTGGGAGTCCAGGTCTAGAAGGCACTTAGGTGCATGCTGACACCTATTCATGCATGGAGCTTTTTGTGGAATCAGGGCCTTAATTCATATAGAGGACATACCAGAATGTGCAGAGAAAGTGTATTTTTTTTCCTGAGGTGTGCCTGCCATGCCTGGCAGAAAGCAGGACCAGGGCTGTGGTGGCAGGTGATACTGCCTCACTGCATGTCGCTGGGTAAGTCACTTATACACAGTGTTTCCATATCCACACTGTAAAGCAGGATAAATGTTCTAAGTGCTCACTCACGAGTGCTCAGAAGCCTCATTTATTCATGCCTGTGAGTCGTTTTGGTGATATTTTTGCTTATTCTATCAAGCTGTCAGTGTCGGTACTTCAGGGAGGCATTTTTGTTATTGTTCTGCTGTGTCTCTGTTGTTGTTTTTACCTGGATTTGTCAATCCTCGTTTGAGGGGGCTGCAATACTGTGTCAAGGTGTGCTAATGCATGACACACTTCAATGCATCTTAAATATTCTTGAAAAGCTCAGGCACTGGCTCGGACATTTTCATCGAGCCATTACAATCCAAATAGAAGAACTTTAATGAGTGTATTGCATCTGCATTGCTTCCAAAGGGCTCACGGGGTGCTTGCTGACAGCATCTTTCATTCTTCTGCTGCAGGTGAAGATCTCAATGGAACATTTTTCTCCCTCATGCTCTTTTTTTTTCTTTAAGCAAACTCACACAGAGAAGAAAAACATAAGGCAAATTATTTAAGTGGCTTTAAAGTCTGAGATTAAGCAAATGAAAGCAAGGAACGATAATTACATCTGAACTTCTTCACCCAAGCTGCATTGAGTAAAATTTGTGCTGATGTCTCCCAACACCTACATATCTTATCTAGATGTGGGTAGGGAATAAGGAGATTTAGGGTAAAATGTTTTTTTTTTTTTATCAGCAAATTTGCTATTCTCTTGCTTAAGCCATAACTTACAAATACAAAATGCCCAACAAATCTTAAGTTTCATTGAACGTCAGACTTTCCCACACTGAAAAAACAGCAAAACAAACAGAAAGGTTACTGCTGTGGAAGGTAGAAAGAAAATAGGTTTGCACAGAGAACTGGTGGGTCTAACAAACTTTTGCTGTCTCGTGTTCCATCTTTTAATTCAGGATGTTTTCAGATACTATATGCAGAGGAACAAGCTGTCAGAGGGGAAATACAGCTCCCTCTAAGGTCCCTTTAAAAATACAGCATCCTGCCCAACCATCTCAAAGTGAGGAGGAGGGAAGGGGGGGCAGGATCATCCCAATGCTTTCCCAGAGGTGATCTTTTTAGCCCATCAAATCACTTCTTCCTAACTTTGTCCAGATGTGATGAACACAAGTGCGTGGCAGAAGAGACACCTGGAGACCCCTCCAGTTTCAAAAGAGAGCCCTGGTCTTCCAGCATGTCACCTGCCAGTCCTCCAAGGAGGACTCCTTCTGTGCAGTGTGATGGTATGGCAAACACACCTATTTTGGGGGGGGCGAAACATATACTTATTAATCACTTTCTATTTAAGCTTAAGCATGCTGTGCACTGAATGCCTCCTGACTGGTATGTTTGGTACAGTGGCCACCATGTCCACACCATAATCTGGAGAACTCAAAGGGGTTAGCGCACAGACGTAAATAACATACATTAGCTGCGCATGTTTAGTTCTGACTTGGATTTCATCCACTTTCGAATATGAATTATTCATCCGCCATCCCCATCCGATTGTTCTTTTAATTCATATCGCAGTTGTTAAAAGGTTATAAGCCACGCTACTGAATAATCCTTTACCGCTTCCCTGTGGCAATTTGTGCCCAATTTTTGCAGATTTCAAGCCTCCGCAGCTACCCGCCGCAGAGTTCATTTTTATGGCGATCACCGGCTAGCCTTTTCCCCTGCCCACTACCTCCCTGACCCAGCCGCTGTACCTCTGCTCCCCTGCACCCCAGAAGCTGTCACCAGTCTCCCTCCTTCCCAGGAGCTGAACACACAATAGAGAATAGGCCCTGACTGCGAGGTTCAGCAGCCATTAACCCCTACCAGCTGTTCCTGCAGGGAGCCTTCTGTGGCTGAATGTCCTTTCTCTGCGGAGGCCCTCATTTCCACTAATCTAACTATTGTTGGGTAGGAATGCTGACAGGAGAAAAGAAATTTTTCTTGTGTCCATGCAAGTGTGTGTATCCATGTGTAAGTGAAGGAAGAGTGAAGGCTAATTTCTATAGTAGGCATGAATGGAGGGATTGGGAAAAAAAACTAGTTAAAATGTGTTTACTTGCTTAAAAGGCTCAGTCAATTTAAATAATTTCAGTAGTATGCTCTATTTTGGGGGGGAAGGGAAGGAGGAGGAAGCGAGTTACTATTATCATTTTATGTTAAAACTGCTGAGAGATTTCCCTGGATTTCCTAAGCACTTCTTAAAATCTGAAAAGCAAATACGAGAAATAGATGAAGAAAAACTGTGAAATGAAAAGAAATGTATCGTAACAAAATTCCATCTTTTTAAAACAACAGAACTGGGCATCCAAACGGTTACCTTTATTTCACATTGATTATCCATTTTCAGTAGATGGATGATTCAGACTCTCTTGACATACACAAAATGTTTGTCAGCTTTTATTAACAAATTCAGGATTCTTCACTAATGCTCTAGAAAGAAAACAAAATCAATTGGGAGGAAAAAAAACCCGTTTGATTTAAATGATCGACATTTTCAGATAACCAAACTGAACTCCTTAACGTCTCTCACAGCAGCATCATTTATAATTGCATTTCAAACTTGCAATTTAAAATATTTTCATGCAACACTAATAGACATACTAAATCACACATTACTGCTAGTGTTGCTTTTCCTTTTCAAGCTGCACAGGTGAAAGAAATAACAAAAAATTAATTAGCAAGAAAGAAAACTTTTATTTGCTGGAAAGCTGCATGCCATTTTGAGTTTCAATTAATTCATCCTTTTCTCTAAAAAAAAGATTGATAACAGAAACTGTTTTGAAATGTAGTGCTCCATTTTATCACTTGATAAAGTTCAGCAAAATACAACAGTTGGTCTAGTTCAAATCAAATTAGAAATAATTCATGTAGAAATATATTTTCTGGGCAATTAGACTGTATCGTAGTAGGGCAAATGTCTGATATAATAAAGCTCTACTTTGCATCTGTTCCTGTGTCTAGACGGCTGCAATTACTAGTCCTTACAACAGCAGCGGCAAGATAAAGCACTGCTTACAGGTTATAGCTATTAAAATTCAACATTTTCTTTCTTTGCCCCCCTTTATTACCTAAATCATTTGATTGTTATAAAATTTAATTTAATTTAATTTAATGAAGTTGCACTTTTCTTATCTTCTACACAAACACAAACAAACAAACAGTACAGAACCCAGTTCATTGTTTCTCCTGAACATTAGCTGCCATGCATGGATACTGGTTTCATTGAAGTTAAATATGTGCAAATAATGCTTGTGCAGAACCTAAGTGGCAGAAATGGCTCTATGGAGAAAGAGAGGACCTGAAGCCCCATGACTGTCAATCTGGCATCCTTCAAAGACACTACAAAAAAACACACAACAAACTAGAGCATGCATATCCCTAATTACTGTATTTGGAAAGATGAAAGGCCCATGCCAAGAAGGATACATTTGTAGGAAGATAGATAGGTTTATATCACTAATAAAAAGAAAAAAACATCAGTAAGCCAAATAAAACTTAAGGCCATGCACAGCCCTGCATCTACAGGTTGAAATCCCACTGCCATCTGATGACACTGGCAGGAATTCTGCCTCCACCCAACATCTGCGCATCGCTCGCGGCGCTGCTTTGCCAGTGAGGGACACCAGCAGTGAGTAGGGTGTGCAATACCAGCTGTACTTCAGACATTTTAAATCAAGTAATATGGGGTTGGAAGGGATCGCATGTGCAAACAATGGGTCCAGTCCTTGAGGCCGCATGGAAGTGCCACTTCTTTACAATTTTGGCTTACCGAGTACATGGAGGGATTATTTCAGCAGGATTTCTGAAACTGCAGTTTACACAGTTCATGGGCATAAACAGTAGTTTCTGGTGTTAATGAAACTGCTTTCTCCTTCAAGTTCTCCCTATAATTACAGGGTTTCTGGGTTTCTAAGCAAACCTGAGCAAATTTTAAGTAGGGCTTTGTTTAGACAATCTAAGATATTAAATCATAGTCTTGAAACCCTGCAAAGAATCAAGCACATAGCAATAAATGGCATTTGTGAAATATTTCAGGCAAAGAAAGACATTCATTGAAACAAACACAAGCCTCTTGGGTAAATTTGGAAATAGCAAAACGCTGAGTACATGGCACATTAAGGGGACTCAGTGGTACTTACAGGACCCCAGACACAACTGTAACCAAGGTACGCCAATATAAACAGAAAATCCATACTGTCCATAAAGTCATCTACTTGTGGCTATTCCAACTCTGACTCTGTTCTTGTCATATGCATGTATTAAGTTGAGTGAGGCAGTATCTATGCCCACAGAAGAAACCTTCAAGGAAAGCTTGGGTGACAGAGGGAAAATGTTTAATATTGTTTGGAATAAACTGAGTTCATTAGTTGGCTAGGCCACAGTCAGATGTCAGCTATGTGCCTATAACCTTCCCACATTGAATTCTTCCAGCAACTTCAGATGTCTGATGTATCTGCAGCATCTCGTCTTTGTTGAATAGGCTGCCTTGTTAAGCCCTGAGATGTCTTCTTTTTAAGGGCTAATGTCATTTGTAATATCACTCATGTTTCAGATGGGCCAGAGCAGTCCCTAGGTAGAATACAAAAAGAAGACCATAACCCTGTTTTAAAGGAAAGTGTGGACTGTGCACCTGACTCAACTGGCCTCCAAGAGACTCACAGTTAACTTGATATATAGCTGCCACACAGTACACACAAAGACACAGCTTGCTTCTTCAACCTCATAATGGACATTTTATCACCAAATTAAATTCCTAAGAAGCGGGAATTTATTTCATCATTTTTTCAGAAAATGTTGATGGACCTTGTGTTCCACCTGTGTCTGTAACTTCCTCCACACAGGGAAACTGTCACAGAACATGCCACTTGTAGAACAAGTCTCCAGCTTCCTAGTCCTCAATACTAGCACATAACATCCCTAAAAGTAAGTGAGGAGCTATGCTCTAGAAATATCCAGTAATGTAATGATACTACCTAATAATGCCACATGTTATTTTCATCTCACTTGCAGTTCCCAAACAGCACAGAATACAGCTTTGACAATAATAATCCAAACAAACATCCCTTTGGAATGGCTCATCCAATGTTTTATGTTATATATTTTGTGAAAATCATGTAATTTGTAATTCAAATATGGCAAAACCCAGGGAGAAGCACTGTGCTAGAATCTTAGGTATATTTTTTACATGTTCTTACTTTGTCAGGATGATATGTGAGTATGACTCATGTCTTAGTCTGCAATGAACTTGGAATATCAGCTCTCAGAGATACAAATTTCCTCAACCACATTACTCTGGATCCAAAGGACTGCATGCCTCTGCAGCTGCAAATATGATTTTTCTTTCCTCCTGTACTCCAAAATCCAGGTCTTTGTATCAGAAATGCAGCAGGTGGGCACCCAGCTTTTTATTACCTCACTCATCCACTTCCTGAGATCTGACTGAAGCTGCTTTCCCCCTGTATTTCACCTCAGGACTGCAAATTATTTGGATTACAGCACAGTTTACAGTCACTCTTCAGCCACATTGGCTGGGCTGAGCAAGTGGGAAGGGAGGAAGAGGGTGACTGTCCAGCTCACGGTCAGGATGATTTGAACTTACTGTGAGTGAACTATTTGTCAGTGAGGGCTTTTTTCCCAACTGCATGATGCACTGCTACATGAGAGTTTGGTAATGGGATGGGTGAGATCATTTCACCCCTTAGAAGCTGTGCTAAGACCATCAATGGATATTAAAAGTTAACATATTAAAGAAAGTACTAGATTTTCACAATCTGTGTAAAGGCGAACAAAAATTACAACAGTGTGTGCTGCCATCAGATCAATGACAGCACAGGAAGAACCATACATGTATTAGAAGTGAGGGAGGAGTCATGAAAATTAAAGTCTTCCCAACTTGTGGTTGGGTTGTTGAGGTGGGAGTACTCACGTGCATGGAGGAGGTGGGGAAGGGCTGGACACTTCTGGACTTTACGGTAACAGTGCTAACAAACTGCCTGGCTGTGATGAGTCAGATACAACCAGAAAAATTGGTAAAGCCTTCAGTACTTTTTGAACAGGAGTACTCAGCCAGTTATTGAACTGACTAACTGGCTCTTTACACATCCTGTTCCCAGCTCTGTTTCTTTTACTGACTGTTATTTGGAGCATGGTATTTTCTTAAATATAATAATTTAAGAACACAATATTTCAGGAAATGCTGACATGTCATTTTTTTTCCTGCTTTTCAGGGGTAATCAGAACTGAAATGGTGCTTCTATATCTTTCTTTCTTTTTTTCTTTTTTTTTTAACACAGGATGTTAATGGATTTTCAGTCATGAGGCACACACAAAAAGATGACATTAAATGTCACCTGATGCTGGAGAAAATACAGAGAATGTTTAAAAAAAATTGCATTGAAACCAAAATTCTTCCCATGCCTCTTTCTATCAGGAAGTCTGTCATTTGCTTTGCTTTTTGCATGTTCAGACACAGAACATACAAAATCAGAATGCTACCTTTCAGAGCCTACTGGACTGGTATCTGTGTTTTTAGCACATGATTCTAGCGAGAAACATGGATTTCAAAACGCTGCACTGACACCCTGGTCATTAACAATCTTACCTAAAATCTCTGCATACTTCCTGCCATTTGTCACTTTCAGAGATCTATCTTTCAAATCCATGTATGCAATTCTTTTCACAAACTGACATCCTCAGGAGACTAATAATAATATCCTGGATATTACTGAATCAGTTGTTTGTACATACTAACGCAGGTTTAGAATCAGATGTTTTAAAGCAGCAAAAATAAGAAATCTCCCCAAGTAATAGGCAGCTCCTGCTCATAGAAGGTCTGGAGACAAAATAGTAGCTTTTACTGATGCATGCTACAAAATAAGTAGCCCTGGTCCATCATGGGGGAATTAACGTAAGTTTTACGTTCCTTTGTTCACCATTTCTTAGAGCTGCTAATCATCATTAGAGACTAAGGCATCAGAGAGGCTTTAAATATCCTTCATATTTTTAGTATCGATGAAACAAATCTGTTCTGCATGACAAATCACAGGAAGATCAAGAGATACAGTTGCATTAGCTCTTATCTAAAAACGAACTGCAAAGGTTTTGCTTTCACAAGTAATTCAGCATTCCTTAATATGTCAATAAAACCATACGACAAACCACAGTGGGTGCACCAGCCACACACACACACACACACACACACACACACACACACACACACACACACACACACAGAATCAAGTTCTTGATAGACTTTAATGAACATATAGATTACAGTCTTTTGTAGCGTAATCTTACTTGTTCAGATGGTGACAATGTTATGCCACATTTATTTTAGGCCACAAAATCACTGTTGAATTGCCTTTTTAAAACTTTTAGGTCAACTACTTTACTCTTGAGATCTGTATTCCAAAATACCCAGATTTTATATTCTAGTGGAAGAATAAATATATTATAAAATATATTTAGAAGACCAAATTAAACAGAAATTCAAGACTACAAGACTACAAGTAGGGGACTTAATTTTCTGAGAAATTATATCTCTG
>VXAL01006793.1:74387-90438 GCA_013399475.1 Chauna torquata | reverse complement strand
GTGTCTGACTATCTGAAGTGTGCACATAGCAGAAGCTATGGAGAATGGGCATAGGGCCTGCTGCAAATGTAATGCAATCTAGGATACATGTACTGTCATTTGCTATGTGCATTATATACGTAGCTTTATATATTTACTATGTGTATTTCTATTATATATTACTATTAAATCCATTCCATCCACTCTACTATAGGTGCATTTTTCAAGAACAGTATAAAAATGTCTACTATGATACAGTTTATAAACTTATTGCTATATTTCAGTCACATTCAAAATGTGTTTGAAAAATACACTGGTTCAATAACGTTCAGTTGGAGCAATTCTATTTTGATGGAGATTTTCTGACTTGACTCCCAAATTCAGCTGATCTAGATATGTGGCTAGGCAGCATAACTGCTATGAAATCCTTTCCTATCACAAATGCTTATTGCCTGTGCAAATAGCTGGCTGTCAGAGGGGTTTACAGATTTGTAATTCAGACAACAATCAGATCAGTGTTTATCTAACCCAAAGGCGATTCTGTATCTGGGGCTACCCTCTGCATTTAGTTCGTCATATTTTTCCCCCTAATGTGGAATGTTATTGTCTGAAGGAAGTTTACTGCTTTTTCTGTTTAAAAACCCAGATTATCTTGATGGGTGGCTTGGATGATGCTACAGAAGACCATATATCCTGTCTCTGCCCTGAAGGCTTTTTGGCCATGACCTCACCTTTGCCTGCTTATCTTGGGGATATCAATGCCAGTGTTGCTGGAGTCAGGACTTGGGGATGAGGCCATGCAAGTCAAGTCCAAATCAGACGGTTGGTTCTCTCCCTCCTCATATACAAGGCTGATACAAACCACAGTTTAGCCTGAATACTATAAAAGATATTTTAATAGTGGATGCCAGGGAAGCAATTTTCGTACTTTAGATGTTACTGGAAGGTAGACTTGTGGTAAGAACTGTAGATCTTCAGCAAAGCTCAACCTCTTCTGGAGCGCTACCTTCTATAGTGAACTATTCTCAAAGTATAAATTTTTGACGTAACAAAAACAAAGACCTGTCAGCTGACTTACAACCCTTTTCAAAGATAAACATCAATGAAGCACATCTATTTTATAGTTTAACTCAACATACTCAGTTCTAGATATATTTACTGCAACTTTTAAAAGCTTTTATGTGCTTCTGTAAAAATTCAAAATTCAGTGCATACATGAAAAAGTCCTGATGGATAATTTTCAGATAAAATGTTGTAGACTGCTTGATGAGGCCATTGAATCCACTTCCTTAGCTTAGGTGAAGCCTGTTCATCTAGGAAACAGACAGACTGAGATCTAGTCTCAACAATGACCTCTCCATGAAAATTAATTAATTGGCATGTGCTGTGCTTTGTTCAGGAATAGGAATAAGATACTTCATGAATATGAATTAAATGCTTGTTGAAGCCAAGAGGTCTTCCTTTTGAACTACCTCTGCCTGTTTTCTCAATCTAGGCACCTAGAGGCACATAATGAAGTTGTAAGTAAATAGCATGTTTAGTTCCTAGGAACAGTTGGGAAAAAATGATAGAAAATATTAGCTTTTTCCTTCCAAAAATTATTTACATGCTATACTTCATTGTTAATAGCCACTTCATTTGAATGTACAGAGACAGAAAGGTCATTTGGGTCTTAATGATGAAGAAGAAACAGAAGCATAAAATGAACTTGTACTTACATTTAGAAGTCATTTCTCTACAAGGAATATATGCATAGAAGGGAAAATGGCTGCTTAGCTATAAAAATAAGTCTATATTTCAGTGTAACAGGGTCTGATCCTATATTTACTCCTGTGAGTAGCCTATATTCACCTTAGCAGACTCATGTACTTCAATGTGGCTACTCATGCATGAGAAAGTTGTGGGACTAAACTGACCATCTAGAAGTTATTTTTAAAGGGCAGCCACCTTAAGCCTCTGCACCCACCCTCACAAGTGCAGACAGAGGAAAGTCAGCCTAGAATGCAGTTATACCTGCAGCAGCACTGAGAGACTTTGAAGATTGCAATGGCCAATTTTAGTGATTGCTCCATAGCTCCAGTGCATGCTGTAAAAATGTTCAAGAGGAATATCAAAAAAGTCTTAGTAGACAAAAAAGAAATGGAGAAAAAGAGCAGAAGTAAATTGATCTTCCTGAAGTATATTACATAAGGGGAAATGCTTGGTAGTCGTTATTTGCTGTAACAACCCAAGACAAATGAGCAGTCGGTGTGTTAGTTCTGATGAAGGGCATGCAAGAAAGACAATGGCTTTCCATTTTTAAGTTAATCAGTACCCAAGTGATGTATTTCTGAAAAATAATAAAATGGATTAATCAGGAGCTCAGGGAAAGAAGAGGGCAGACATTTTATTTCCACCACGTGTGGATGAAATATACATAACATAATAAAGGGCTGCTGTCGACTATCTGCAGGAAGAGCACCTGGAAGATTAAAGCTGTGGACATAACATTAACAAAGTACAGACCACACTGAATTAATGAGCACTGGAGATAGACATTCAGTGGAGTCTTAATTTATTTTCCTTTTCTAGCTCATCCTTTAAGAAAATGACAGTGTCTTCTTATCGATTTTACACTCAGAGATCAATCAGAATTGCCCTGACTCAGACAAAATTTACAGCACTCCCTGACAGTGCCTCGAGCATCTGGGCCTAAACAGACATTACAAGGAAGCAATATATCATGTTTGTATGTAGAGCCTGACATGCTTAAAAATAAGCTAATCTGTAGTGGAATTTCCTTCTTTTTGACAAGTTGCTCTGCCCAGCTCTTCGGCCCCTTGTTATGAATTTCTCTCCCAGCTCTACTATTAATTATAACATGCACATAGGATTCATGTATTTAGACCCTGAGGGAGGTCATCTGCTTTGCAGTTTTAGATAAAATATAAACTCACAGATCACTCCTACTTAAACAATGTGAAATGTCACTCTGATGCACTCCATAAAAAAAAGCTAGAGGTGTTCCGTCAAGAGCTATGATCAATTCTGACAACCCAACAATATCAGAGCTAAATGATGGGCCTGTACATTCCCAAACAGCCCTCCGTGGAAATTGCTGTATCCGGAAGCTCTTTTGTGCAAGTAACTAGCTGTATTAAATGCAATAATTACAGAAAAGACACGAGCTGTGATGCTTAGGCAGTTGTTGGCTAAGCTAACTTGTTTCCACATTACAATTTATCTTGTACCTGGGGCTTGCCTCTGAACTGACTTTTTATAACAAAGGAGGAGGATAGGTCTCTTCTGCATTACAGACCTCAACAGTCTCTTGTGGGCTCAAAGGAGAAACCTGTTTTATGAAATATTTGCTGTATTTCACTTAAAGGATAAAAATCAAGACTAGAATTCAGAAAGAATTGGCATGCATCTGAGAAGGACTGAAGATCACCAGGTTTTCATAAACTCAAGCCTGTCATCTCCTTCAGACAGTGGTTCACTGGTCACTTCAGCACCAACAAGAAACATCAGGGCACCAGGAGCTAAAATCAGTTGGGAACTTCTCAAAACACAGCACTTTTTTGTCTGTTTGTTTGTTTTATTTTTGATTATCTGATAAAATAGTGGGAGAGGAGGGGGGTTCAATCCCTTTAGACATTAAGCATTTTCTACATAACTCAGGATCCTCTGTTCCCTTTGCCTTCATTAGGAGGACTGGGAAGTTCAGCATATCCCAAAGTCTGACCAACTATACTTAGTATTAAAGGACTTAAAAATCTATGCAGGGTAACTTGCATGCCTGGCAGTACACTGTAAAACATTCCTCTCACCTGGAACAAGCCCGAATGCCTTGTACATTGCTAAAAGATAAGAATCTGTAGATATCCATTGTCATATAGAGACATTTATTTTAACATCATTCTAACCGTGAAGCAGCTGTCTCTGTCTTACAGACTGTGTTGTTTTCTTACTTGGATGGAGTTTTATTTACATGGTACATTTCACTTGAGACCTTTTTTTTTGATTGTAAAAACAAAACAAACAGACAAAAATGTTTCTTAAATGAGTTAAGATGAACCTGATCAAAGCTATCTCCATGCCATCCATGAAGCCACGGTCAATACTTTCAAGACTTTGAACTGCTCTTATTACTTTCCTAGTTCATTAAGGACCCTGTTCACACTCCATTGCATTGAAAACTAATAACCAAAAATACAAACTCTTCTATTTGTGCTAGCAGAACAGAGCTGTTGTCAAAGGTTCGCAAATACATATAGCAGCAGGGAATTCTGCTGTTTTCCCATGACCTAAATCCTCATGGTTGTGGAAGTGAAAACATACAAATTTTGGACTTATCTTGAATCAAAGATGAATAAATAAAACTGATACTAAATGAGTAGAAAGATACAACAATAGCTCACTTGCAATCCAAACTCTGAAACACAGAAATATAACATGCAGAAAAACAAATGCTTCATGGTTTATTTATGACACCTCAGTATGATTTGCCCTCAAGTAATATAACAGTAAATTACTATGGTTTCAAAAACCAGTATGATGAGTACTGATTTATTTACTTTTTCTCCTTTCCTTTCATTTGTGATTGTCTGACACTGTAGGACCAACCCCGAAGAAATTAGAAAGATATCTTCAGTGAGGAATATTGCACTTATTTTCCTGCAGGTGTCTTTTCCCCCTGGTACCGTCTCTGCCTTTTTTAAACTCCTGGTTCTCCTCTCTTATGGGATAGTCTTATGCTACCTGAGCACCTGGCTTCTCTCACTGTAAACCTGAAAAGAATTCACCAATATCCAAAAATGAGGATAGGGACAAATTCTAAATTCAATCAATTTTATTTCACTCTTTCATTTGCATACACTAACTTGGACATTTGTCATGATCAGCAAGTTACCTTATACAAAAGGACGCTGAACTCACTTGGTCTTCCAAGAGACCACAAGTTCTGCCTAAAGCCAAGGGCCCAGGTTTTAACATGCAAAATAATTATTGGATAACTCTGCCAACAAACCCTGGTTTTAAGTTAAGCATTTCAAATACACAAGTACAACTGCACTTGATCCTATTTCTTTTAATATCTTTTTTATTTAATATTTAACAAGCTGATACGATTTTCCAAAATAAAAAGCTTTCTACTGTCACATATAAAGAAATGTGTTAATGGAAAAACATCAGAAATGTTATGCAACTTGGTCAAGAATAAACTATAGGATTTTATGTACCTTCTAGAACTTCTTAGTCAGTCATACATCTCACTGCTTTTTAAACTGATGGTGCCTAAGGAATAAAAAAGATCTAATTAAATTATATGCTTTGGTTTAAATATTTCATAAAAGGTAAGCACTGCTAAATATTAAAAGATCTGGAAGGAAATAGTAGTTATTGCTACAGCATGTAAAATACACAATGGAAATATTTACTTTTCAGTGTACACAAAATATCTGTGCCAGAATCTCTTGCTCTAATGAAAGAAGAAATAGATTATATCTCTTCAAACACAGGTAAGACTGTGTGTCTTTCCACTAGTCACACGAGGAATAACAGGTGGCATTGCTGTTGGCATGCTCTCTTGGGTGTTCTGCCATGCAATCGACTGTCATTTCAGTTTACAGTTCAAATGCTACAACAGACCTTGGGCGGAGAGAATGTGCAACTACTCATCAAAACTTTTCTTTAATACCGCAGTGAATTTCGCCAGCCACCTGCATAAAATGAATATTACTGGCTGAGTGGCAACACATGCAGCATCACACACATCATATTTCCTTCAGCATCTTCGTATACTCGAACCAACTGTAGAACACATCCTACAAGATATATGCATTACATCAAGCAAAGCAAAAATACAGACCGTTCTGAGACCTTGCTGATCCTGAAGAAATCTCAGCATCCCACAAACACAAGGCCAGAGACAGAGGCACTGCAGTACATTGCCGTGAATTTTTGCTGCACTTTGAAGAAAGGTCATCACTCTCTGAATCACATTTAAGACATTGCTGCACACATTCAGCTCCACTGACAGTGTTAACTATCTCTACTCATGAGAAACATAATGGAGCAACATCTTTGGAGCCCATGCAAGTAGAGACTATTCAAATAACATTTGTCTGTAAGACATAAAAAATAACCAGTGAGGTAATACCTTCCCCCTGCACATTACAGTAAAGTGAAGCACATTTTGTGACAGTTTCCTTCCTCTCTCTAGTCACAAAGAGAAGAAACTTTGAGTTTCCAAATATCTACAAAATTAAGCTTTTCAACTGATCTAAAACACACTTAGTTAAAAGCAAGGTAAGTGTGATGACATTTCACATTTCTGCATGTGTAAGAAGTTATTCACCTTGCTGGGACTTTGTTTCTAATCCAACAGAGGACTTTTTGAGTATCCAGAAATTGGCATATTGAAAGAATGAAAGTGGAGGACTATAGGCAGAAGCACACCATCCCTTACAGCACCTGCTCTCCATAGGAGAGACCTCAAATCACCAGCCTCCCAGTCCAGGATGTTAATCACCAGTGCTGCTGAGACTACTACTAATTACATCACGTAGGTTTGCACCAGAATTCCCACTGAACTCCAGGAACTCTTGTTGCTTAACCAGTGTTTTGTTCAGGAGTAAAGGAACTTTTACACTTCCCTAGCAATTCAAAAGGCAGGACAATTATCTAAAGGAAATTACACTGTGTTTAAAAAATGGCTTTATACTTTAGTGTGCTGACCTCCTATAATCTCTTTGCTGAAATGTAGTATAATTGATCAAGCTATATTTAGTGTAAATTCATTGAAATGATGAATCTCATTTTCCAAGAGCCTGAGGGCACATGTAGGCAAAGCTACAATCAATCTATAAAACCACAATACAGCTACACAAAGAAATTAAAAAGTGTATTGCTGGATTCACTAGTAATTAGAAAGCTCTGTGAAAAGATATTGAATATCCTATAAGCCCTTAGCTTTCTATTACAAAGAGGGATGCTGCAAGTAGGTTAGGAAAGTAAAATCACTATGTATAAACACTTATTAATATCAATGTCAATGCCTATTAATGGTAGGAATAGATTGAATTCCTGAAGAAATTTGGAGGGGAATGTATCCTATCAGAGTGATCTGTTCTGACATAGACCTCCTCTTCTGAAATCATAAGCAACCATGAAGTTGCCTAGTGCAGCCTAGTGATGGCTGCAACCAAATGATGTATCAGGGTTTACAAATCTGGTCAAAACACTTACAAGCTGAATCCATGTGATGACTCTAGGTTCTACTAAAGCTGAATTATAAAACAATAATAGCAAAATTACAGGAATTTCAGAAATCAGTGTATGGTAGATTAATCATAGAACACTCTAATTTTAAAACAGAAACTTATCATGCAGCAGGAAGTATATTTTCTCCAGCACTATGTCTAATTTATGTACTGAGAAGCCTTTATCCAGCTCATAGGACACTTTCTCTTTAAGAGGATGAATACAGTCATTGATAGAACTTATGATGACTCCCTAAAAATCACTATGAAGTCACAAGATTTTACTGAAAAAACATATACTAAATTACAGAATATCACTCAAAAGGACAGATAGGCTTGCAGCTGGGCACACTAATGGAGTAACTGCAGTGGTTTGTATATTCAAACAGAAATTTCTACCTTTATTACTGTGGATGCACCCAGCACCAAAAGGGAATGTACTTTGCCAATGAGCAGAAAGGCAGAGAATCAAAAAAGAATTACTCAGTTTCCCAGTGCTTTGTAAACCTGCTCACCTAACAAACATATTCAGTTCATCTTTTATGCACAGAAATGAAAGAACCATCAGTAATACCAGAATTTGAAGCACAGAAAGCGCCTTTTCAAAAATGTCAGCCAGGGCCAAAACATACATCCTGGATAGTACAGACCTTACTCAGGTGGAAGAGTTTCTTCCAGTCGTTAATGAGTATTCCTAGATGGTCCAATACTGTGAGTCTAAGAAACTGTTGCAGAGCTGAGGCAAATCTGGGTGCACAGAGGTGGGAAATAATCTGCTTATAAGAAATAGAGTACATGAGTGATCCAGGCAGCTGCATGGTTCATCATTTAATCAATTAGAAGGCAAGACGTATGAGGAGCAGCTGAGGTCACTTGGGTTGTTCAGCCCAGAGAAGAGGACGCTGAGGGGAGGCCTCATGGCGGCCTGCAGCTTCCTCACGAGGGGAGCGGAGGGGCAGGGCTGATCTCTTCTCACTGGTGACAGTGACAGGACCTGAGGGAACGGCATGGAGCTGTGACAGGGGAGGTTCAGGCTGGGTACTAGGAAAAGGTTCTTCACCGAGAGGGTGGTTGGGCACTGGAACAGGTTCCCCAGCTCAGTGGTCATGGCACCAAGCCTGCTGGAGTTCAAGAAGCGTTTGGACAACACTCTCAGATGTAAGGTCTGATTTTTGGGTGGTCCTGTGTGGAGCCAGGAGTTGGACCTGATGATCCTTGTGGGTCCCTTCCAACTCAGGGTATTCTATGACTCTGTGATTGTCATCTGCTACAGCAAGTTTCTTAGCATTTTATTTAAGCCAAGGAATAAAGTTGTATCCTGATAAGGTAAAAAGGAAAAAAAGAAAGAGTGAGTGGTTTTATCTGTCTGGTGTCAGAATGACCATGAGAGGTTGACTGGTCCACGACAGCAAAACTCTCTATTTCCTTCCATGGAACAGAGTGTCACCAGAGAGTCCCTTGCAGGTAGGCTGCCTGCAGGATAAAGAGCAAAGTTTTTTTCATTGCCTTTTCTTTCCCCTTAAAGGTTTATATATTTATTTGAATGGGAGGATAGAACATGACAGGACAAAATGAATAGTAGGGGAACAAAAGAGTTTCTTCTATTGATATTGAAAAAGGTTTCCACTTTCATTTACTGCACAAATTCCAGTTATCCCAGTATCCCAATATTGCTGATGGGAGACTACTTTCTAGTTTTTGTTTGTTTATTTTGATCTGATTAGTTTGGGTTGTGTTTGTTTGTTTGTTTTATGCTAATTCTTTTCTTCTTTTTTTTTTCTAAGTTCCAAACAAAAACGTTCATTTTCCAGGCAGCATTATTGCACTGCGGCAAATTGGACTCCCAGTTACCTGCAAATATGTTACTAAAGCTTGCTAATTATATCAATGCTTCCTTTTCAGCTGTAAAACTGTGTAACAGAGTTTATGTAGGGTCTCAATTGTAGAAGCATGAACAACAGTGGTGTCTAACAGCCTGAAAATAAGGTAGGAATGTAATTATAGAGTAGTAACTGATACCACAAGAAAAAGTCATAGCAGGCTAATGTGATAAGGTACTAAATCATCTGATGAGGAGGAGTACTAACATTTCTGTATTAAAATGGTATTAGTGGTATATTAGGCTAACATGATATGACAAAAAAATTGCAAACAAAATACTATAATTTAGTCTAGGGCATAAATGTGAGGGAATAAAACCAAATATTGTCACAGAGGAACACCCTCTTTTCATTTAGAGGAACATGTGGAAATTTTGTGATAGAATTTGCTGTCGTGTCATACTGATAAAGTTCATGAGAGATTACATATTGCTATGTGAATTGTAAGTTATTACAAATGATATCTTACATCTATGTATCATTTTTACTCCAAGGGACTTCAAAGAGCTTTACAAACTTAAAAAGACATGTAAAGTAATGCCTCAATGCTTATCATCAGCCTCTGACCTGCAGTTGAGTACACTTTCTAACAGTCCCCGATTTTTTAATTAAGCAAAGGTTTACCCTACTACTGAGAGCATGACTGGATTTATAGAGAAGTTGTCTATTTAAAGACTAAGTTTTACATAGGAAAATAAAGTCCTTCAGACTCCAGATCAACCATACTCTGAAGAAGCTTCTGTTTGCATGAAACAACTGGTAAAAACTGTACATCCATATAGCAAATAGCATTCCTTTATAAAAACAGCCTACAGGTACTCTCTGTAGGACTAATCAGGTGATACTTATCCTGAATACAATAACATGATTTAGACACCAGGAAAATTCTCAAGACAAATTGTTGTTTAATTCTTATCACCCATACTGAATTCAAACTTCTGAGCAAACTTCAGTGCCCACTCACCTCTCTGGGAAGCAAAGGAGCAAGAACATGTATGCTTTCAAGCCAGTCTTTGCTAAGCTCAGTTCAGAAGCATTCATCACAGAGCTCATGCTGCCAAATTTCTGCTCATTGTCAGGCATCCTAAAAACCAAACCATGCATATTATATATATATGCACACATACACAGGTACTGTAAAATTGGATGGATCTCACTAGACCTTCATTTATAAACTTTACAATGCTTAATGACATTCCTCCATAAAATGGCTAAAAAGATGGCAGTATGTTTTCCTTTCTGAATATATTTTGCTGCTCTGCTTTGCAAGCCTCCTGGATCTTTGCAGCACTCAAACCAGTGGCAAAAATCTGTCCCCTAATTTTATAGTTATTTTATGACTTTTATGTGTAATAAAGGAAACTAAGTAACCAGAATTATTTGTCTACAGTTTTTTTAATAAACATATGCAAACGTATCAGTGCAGTGGGGCAGAAGTCTCTGGTAGTTCACCAATAAATGTATTCACTTAAAGGCATATTAAGGACAGCATCTTAGTCCTGGATCATAATATTTACTAGCAGTGACTGTGTTAATGCTATTCCGTTTATAGCACTGAAGGCAAAGAGTCAACACAGTAGTCAATGCAACAACTAAGGCTTAAAGAGTATTGTTTAGCAAAGAACTAATTACTGACAGAGAACTGCGGACAAGATTTACACAGTACTTCCTTGTTTGTGTTCATCTACTTTGTATGGAATTTTCCACTTTACAACAAGGAGAAAGAGAACAGATGCGAATATTTTGTGCCATTAAAGTTCTTCAACCCCACAGATGATGTTTCACCATCAATATGAAGTTTCTGTAGCCAACTGCAAACTTCTTGAATTTTCTCTTACTCCCTATTATATTCACAAGGTAACTCTTAAAACACCTCAGCTCACTTTGTCTGATAATCTAAGGCTTACCTTGGATTCCTCTCTGTCCTTAATCACACTAAATCAGCCTATCCAAATCTTGCCACCAGTTGTCTTATTTTGATGCTTTACTGAACCTTCATTGCCCCATCCCAAACCCATGGCCTCTCTCTGCAGCTAAACTCTTTTCACTCCAGCAAATTAAAACCCCTTTCCTCACCTTCCGGCTCCATCGATGCCCACTTTCTTCAGCTACTGATTCACTTCAGTACATTGGTAATACCAGGTTTGATCACCCACTTATTGACTGCTACCACATCACCACGTTGTTTTCTGAAGAGTGAAACACCATTCTGAGATGATGCCATCATTCTTCATAGCACTCAGTGGTGCCTATAAGAAACTCAGACCAAGTTGAGGGGTAACAGGTTATACTTGACAATGTGTATGTACCATAAACATAAATAAGAGAAGAGAAGAAGTTACAAGTCTCTGTTCCTCAATTCCCCTTTCTTGGTCATTTCCATCATATATATATTTTTTTTCTCTGACAAAGAAAATAATCAAATTAGATTTTTTTTTTCTGTATTCTTTCCCTCTTCAAAGGCTTAGATATGGACAGCTTCCTCTCTTCCTGCCCCTCAAAGCTTATTGTATATGTTTTAGCTTCTAAAAGTTATTAGGGCTGGGAGATACTGTGTGCATGTGTGCAAACACACGCATGTTTGCACAACTTACACACTGAGATCCCTAGTATTTTATGCAGGCTTCTGTGGTAAAAAATAAGAACTCTAATGTGTAAATGATTCAATATGCAAATTTGTGAAGGAAGAATAGATTTTGTACTGCTTTCAAACAAAATCATGCTGCAATACAGTAGATTTCAATGATATTTGTCTTATACAAATAAAAAAACACATGAAAATACAATTGGGGAAACACTTTGCTTTACTTAAGAGTACAGCTGTAAATAAATCATTACACTGCATGTGAAGTACTAAAATCATCAGAAAGCTTGGGCAAAAGATCTTTTTTTTTAATTGGTAGAAGAAAAGAGAGGACAAAGAGTAAAATAAATCCTTTCAATTTTTTGTCATTACAATAGAATTCTTGACTGTAGGGGGTAGAATGATGCATCTATTTGCACTTACAGTACCATATTAGGGAATGACTAAATTACTTGTAGAGCCCTTTTCTGTGTCGCCACTTATGAGTAATGATATAATTTCCTAAATCACATAAATAAATACACAAAGTAAACTCTTGGAATCTTTTTTTTGTTGTTTTTTTTTTTGTTTGTTTTGTTTTTGTTTTGTATCCTGCATTATAAAAATAAAGAAGAATGGTCATTTTTATAGAATTAAATTTTATTTTCTGTACAGGAACACATTCAAATATTTGCATCCTATTATTGCTGAGACCAAACTAGATAATATGCAGCTTGTGAATTAGATTTTTCTTTCACTGTCTGTATTTACAAGACAAATAGCTGGCTTCCTGTTCTAGTGCAAGGAAACGTTTACATTTACCTTTATTTATACTGCCCACAGTATTTCAAAATATTTTATGCCTAAATGTCTGGAAAGCTAAGACTCTTTAAAAATACATTTTGTAAATGTATAGTGATTTGAATTTTCATAGCAACTAAGATTTTGTATATTTATTTCCGTGTCTTAAAAAGGAATCTTGTACTATTAGTGAAGATAATGTATATGTCAAAAAAGAGGCATCAAAAGCACTTCCTGTGCACTTGACAGGGTGACAAAATATTTCTCCTATCCTTTCCTAATTGAGCTGCTGTACAAAGGGAGACATTATGATAATATTAATAATAGTTACATGGATATTTGTAGGTACTGTGTAACCCTTCAGTCCATTTTCCCAGACAATGGTGACTACAAAGAGGCTTCAAAATAGAACATCACACAATATGAATGCCACTTTTTTCTATCTTACATTTTAAAAACATCATTGAAATCAGAAAGTTCATTTACAAAGGACTGGCAGTTGCAATCACAGCAATAATGTAGTGCTGAGAAAAAAAGGGTAATTGGTTTGGTAAAGATCGCTTTCCATTACACCATAAAGCACTACACAATAGGAAAGGTCGCCAATTAAGCAATCATGAATACCAAGTACTGAAGCTGATGAAAATAGGGCAGTGGTTTAAATAGATTTGCAAGCAATTTACCTTTTCACAATGTTGGCAATCTGATGCAATTTGCTTGCAATTTTGTCTGCTTTCAGTAGCACTCGAAGCTGACACTACACAGACCAAATGGCAAAGAGGCCTGCATAGAAAATGTAAAACTATCTTGGCTGCATCAGGGAACCAGAATGGTGGTTCATCAGGAAAATTACAACAATTAACATAAGTGCTGCAAAAATCAACACTTTAAATGTCACACTCACTAGTCTGTCCAAAGACTGTAAAAGTACCATCTCCATTGCTGGACTAACAGTAAATATGAAGCAATCACCAACAAGCCTTGAGGCTGATGGCTTTACAATTGATGTGACATTCTCTGAGTGATAAAATAGCCTCTCATTTTGCAAAAGTAAGTATTTTTCTTTTTTAGATTTAACCTGGATTATGTCAACCCAAAACTTATATTTAATTTTTTTCAGCTCTTCTTCCAACAAATCTGTTTTGCACTTGAGTATGTTCTTTACTTGTTTTGATGTTCTAAAAAACTTCAATGTTTAAGGGAATTGGAGCCAAACTGATAAAACTCAAATATCGATCCATTATTTTTCGATGTAAATTATACCCAAGAGTTATACCAAAATGTGTTAGCTGCATGAGATGATGCACTGGTGTCTAGGGCTTTGTTTACAGTCTTGGGAAGGGGTCCTCAAAAGGTAACTATAAGGTGCTCCCTTGAGTATATGTACAGAATGTAGGATGCCTTTACGCATCTATATCAGTGAAAGCCCAGCAAATGTGAAAGATGACTTTTGAAGTAATTGATATCTCATGTAATGGCTCCCATATTAAAGACATATAAATTTGTCGGATCATGAGGGAGGATTGACTTATGGCGTATATTTAATGATTTATTCTTTTTTAGTGAACTGCAGAAGAGAATACAGCAGTGATGCCTTTCTCTAACATCACAGAGGAGAGTAACGACTTTTTCTCTGACATCACATCCTGGAAATAACATACCTCCTTTGTCTGATGTTTGATCCCACGACTTTAATAAGACAAAAAGTGTCACTTTTTATAACCTGATTCAAAATATGCTCCAGCCAGTGGAAGTGCATCTAGAACCCTATTATTCTGACAATTAGCTAGATTCAGAGAATCAGAACACTTATACCATTTCTTTTTTCCACAGCACAATAAATGTACTTAGATGTCTATAGAAGCCAAGTGTTGTTAGATCCCAAAGCCATCTCTTTCACATCATGTGTGCAGTCAGAAATGGCTGACCCAGTGAACTACTCTGGGCATTGCTATTCGCTTGACAGGGCCATTACTACGTTGCATACTGAGCTGCAGTAGACTGCATATCTTATATTCATTTAAATGGCTAGTCTTGAGCAGGATCAGACAGTTGTTAAGGATTGGTACCCCTAGGGAACTGATAAGGAAGGGAACATTTCTCCAAATGTTTAGTGGTACAACACATGAAGGGACAAATTCTTAACAATTTTTTTTGTCTCTAACAAAAGGAAGAAGAGTGCTATATACAGTTCTGAATGGCATTAGCTGCTTGATTAAATATGACTTAGGGGCAAACATTAGATAAGTAACATGAGAGATACCTACATTTCCTATGATGTATTTGAAATGTCCCACAAGACATTTGCTGCATTTTGACTAAAATTTGACTAAAATTTTTAACAAAATAAAATAAATTAAGTATTGCAGTTAAAATTGCATACAGCTCCACTGATTTCCATAGAACAACGTTGTGGATAAGGACAACAGAAAAAAAATGCGAATCTAAACCACTCACAGGGTTCTGCTGCTATTTCAAAAGCCTTTCAGCTGAACCTTCCTTTCACAGGTTTCCCTCAATGTCTTTCCCTTATCAAGGTTATGTACACATACACAGTTCTAAATTAGCTTTAATTCCCATCTACGTTACTTTTGAAACAAGGCTCCTCTCCATTCATCTTTGCTCCCAGTCTTTCCCTTTCCTATTTGTTTGCCTTTTATGATATCCCCTTCTCCTGCCTTTCTGCCATCCATGCAATGTGGCACTGACATGACATTTGACAATCAATCTTAGCACTTCCTTTTTTCACCATTTCCCATCCTTCAAGTGCCTCATCATTCGACCTTCAAAAACTTTGTGAATGTTCAACATGCCTCATTGCCAAATCCATAACATTAAGGACAATAAAGTGCCACTTTCAGCTACAGGAACAGTACGGGGAAACCCAAACTGCAGTCACTATCTGAATATAAAATGCACCTTGCTTACTCTTTCACTTGCTGATTCACAGTCCCTCTCTGGTTGGTAGCAGTGCACACAAACATTATCACATTTATTGCCTATCTTTGTAATGTACATTATGTTTATCAGTTGGATCATTTCTTTTTAATTACAGTGTGTTCTGTTCTAATGCTCCAATGGGACGGCAATACTGACCATGACAAACACACACATACATACACAGCTGGCTGAAAGGAGAAGCATCTTTCACTAAAGCTTTTGCAAAGAAATTACTCTTCTTTTAGCTATAAATCCAAAAGTTGAAACACTTTCAACCAACTTTAATTGCATCTCAATTATGCGTTGAATCTTCCCATCATAATTGTTGTTATAGAGCCCATTTCATGTGAAGGTCAGTGTTTAGTAATAATTGGCAATTCAGGGAGATGCCACTGCAACAACATTTGAAACAACACAGAAGACAAATGTTTGTAACCCATTTTAAAATTCCACAAGCAAAAAAGTGAGTACAGAGTTCCTACTAGTACCCTGGTAACTATTGCAGGCTGGATGAAGAATTAAAAAAGATAGAATTTATGCCTTTAATTTACTCATAGCAGTTTTTCAAAAACAGACTGGCTACTGCTTTACAGGAGAAACCATTTTCTTAGAAGGGTATGTAAATTCTGTCTTCTTTTTATGTAAAC
>VXAL01006793.1:52109-74230 GCA_013399475.1 Chauna torquata | reverse complement strand
AGCAGAAATACTGCTTTCCTTTCCAGAGGATACAAGAGGGAGAGGAGATGACACAACTCTGTCCAGTCAGGGATGGTCAGATGGAAATCATGCAACTAAATTTTCACCTTTCAGCTCCCTTCATACAGCTACATAATAGAGGAGATAACTTGGAAAATAATTCCTTTTGTTATTTTTCGAAAGGATGCACACAGTACCAGTAGCTGCTCAGCTAACAGTCTACAAACTTACAACTGAAAGCAAAGAACTAAATCCTAGACTGCAGTTACATGAATGAAGAAGAATGACTGTGCCCCTAACTAGTCTGTTACACAATTTAATATTTTGTTTGTACATGCCTAAACCCATTTTAGGATCAAAAAAACCATGACCTTTGACTGGGGACTGAACTAGCTTTTGATAAGTGTCAGCGGAAGAAGCCAAAGAAATTAATTCAAGTAATATCAGTTTCTCAGTTTGGCTTTAGTCCTCACTGTTGAGAGATAGGGGGAAAGCCATCAATCAAAACAGTGATTTACTTTCATTGAATAGGACTCGATTCTTCATTAATGTTAAGTCCGTGTACCTTCTCTAATTGAGTTGCAATAGTTTATCCCAGCTGAGGAACTAATTTTTTGTGTTCAGCTGATATTTCTTTTGTAGGATTGCAGTATAAAATAAGGAAACTTAGTACACCCTAATTGAATAATATTTCTACCATTAATGATAACAAGATCTTTCTGACTACATAAAACAAAATAAGATATTAAAAACAAATGAACCAACTCTGTCCCAGCATGTTCAAAATAACTGGAACACCAAGCTGAAAAATTTACATCTAATATGCAAATTTAGACTTAGATATGCACACACATATATATACACACTACAAGAGGTGTATTGCATGCATACTTGTTCCAGTAAAGAGATCTTGAACTGTTTGTCTAGACTGCAAAAAGCCTGTTGTCAATAGCAGGAACATTGTTTCCATGAAATTTCTTCAATTTGTTGCCATATTTCATACTCAACGCAGAAATACCCTTATTAAAAAAAAAGAAAGAAAAAAAAGACAAATTGGTCAGCCCAATATCGATTTTCTTTCAATCACCACAAAGTGGTAGCTTTAGGAGAATGAAAAGTCTTCAGACCTAGCGAGTGGATTAGGATTAGAAAAATACATAGACCTCTTAGTCTGACTGCTAGGACTGCTTTATGTCAGTTCATAAGTTTTGTGGGAATAAAAAAATGGCACAGATGGGACTATAACTGACCATAACCTGCTCTATTGTATTTCCAACAGTCTCTAATTACGGCAACACACCAGAGAAAGAGATTTGAAAGGGCAGGTGATGGGATAGGAGAGAAACCTGTTTGACTTAAACAGCACAGGACCCCTCACCATCAGGGCTGATGTACATCAGCCTGACAGCTAATTAGGGTAGACATGAATTTTTCCAATGTAACAGATGTTCGCTAATCAGGCCAGATTTGGAGCCCTTGCGCCAGCAACATTTCATGCACAATTTAACTATCTAAAAGGAATAAACTACTTAATGCATTGTACTGGAGGCACAGCTGTTTCACAATCAGAAAATTTGCTGTCAAAGATGTTCTCTTTAAAACTGACATGTTTTTATATAACTCTGATGGGGTGTTTATAATGTATTAATAGTTGTCAGTAAGAGCTGCTGTCATCATCAAGAAGTAAAATATTTCTGAAGGTATATTAAAATGAACAGACTCCTTTCTCTTTCCAAAATCTATTTAGATAATTTACTTTGAATATGGCTGTTTAATTCTAAATATACTTTAAACAAAAGACTTACAAGGTATCTCTTAAGTTACATGAATAATAAAATATACAGATCTAACTTCTGACTATGGAGTAAAGATGAAATATCTTATGATGGAGCTATAATGGAAATGTATTTTATTTGCAGGAAAAGCATGTACACACAATATACTGTACTAAAATTATGTGAATGGTCTCCCTTCTGTTTCTAAAAGATCAGTCACGTGATTGAAAATTCAGATGAAGTGTATGCACAGGTTACATGTATATATACAGACCATTACTTAGGAGATCAAGCAAAAAGAATATGAGATTTTTATTCTTGCACCTGAATTTCATAGACTAGATCCTGAAGCAAGTGGGTGGATCTAACTCTCTTTACAGAAAGCTGAGGCTCTTGTATTTTGCATCTGGAATTAAGATAAAATATCATCATTCTATTAGCACAATTTCCTTTTAAAGCCCTGGTCTTTGCTTTGTTGTTGTTGTTGTTTTGTTTTTATGTATTTTTTTTTTTGTTTTGGTTAATGTTTTAGCCATTAGAAAAAAAAATTAAGTGATCTAACATTTTATATACTGTTAAGAAAGTTTGAGAAAACATTGCATAACCTGTAAATTACAATGGTATGGGACAGAGCATAGAACTGGAAAGGAGGAGAGTTGCTAAGAGTCCAAGAAAAAAGCAACCTTAAACAAAACAGTAGGTAGCAACTGTGCCATAATACTTAGATTGATCAGGACCTTCAGTGAAGAAATAGTGGCTGAAGAGTCAAAAACGATATTAAGAGCTTTCGCAAATATTCAACGGAGACAGAAATTAGGAAGGATATTAAATTAATGATTCAAAATGAATGGTGACTTAGATAACTGTTAAGAAATTTTTTGAAAAGGAAAGTGACTATTATAGAATAAGGAAAAATCTTGCTCTAATAATAATAAAGAGCTTAAAAGAATTCACTTGGGAAATTCTAAAATGTCTAAATCATCTAAGAGTAACTACATATGCTTGGTTATTGTGAGAATTTACTACTTGATACAGCCCTGATGATTTTGTTTTTAGTGATACCTAAGTGCTTAGGAACCAAAATTACAGGAATGGGTTAGAGGGGAAGAATGATCTGAACAATAAAAAATCTAACTTAAATAAATAATGACCCAACAGTGAGAAATTTTAATGAAATCACTAGATATCTAAAGGATGTGCAACATTTGACAATGGTTTATTGAGAGTACATTTTCCTGGACTAATTGGATCTCCTGTTTAAAAAAAAAAAAAAGACCAATAAGGTTTTAATCTTGCAAGTACATGTTTAACTTTACTCACATAAGGAATCCTCTTGACTTCAAGTCAACACACATGTTTATAGGATGGAAGTATTGGCAGCAGGACACAAAGAATGCAGCCAACTTACATGGGTTTCATCAGAGCCTCGAAGCTCCGTCTCACAGCCTTTGAGTTTAAAAACCGACTTGCGTAATCTTGGAGAACAGGATTTGGTGGGTTGAAAAGTGACTACAAGGAAAAGGCAGTATTTTGCGTTGATGAGAAGTGTTCCAGGAGGTTTACCCATGGGGAGAGAATAGTTTTGTCTTGCTTAACATCTTCAGTAATAATCTGAAAGAAGTAATGATCTTAATGAATTCACTATCATAATGAGCTAACAATAGTAATTTAGGAGGAGCTGAAAGTACCAGTAAGAACAAAGACAAATAATACAAAGGCACCCTGAGAGATTAAAAGCATAAGCGAAAATACTGTAACAAAATGAGGTTTGGACTGGAAAGACACAATTCACAACACATTTGTTGAAAAACAATCCGAAGCATGAATATTCAAAGACAGAGTCAGACACTAATTGGCAATGCAAAATGGCAGGGGGAAAAAAAAAACCAGCCTATTTTGTGCTGTCCATGCATCAGCTTCACAAAACAAGGAGTCAGTCTTTTCTACGGCACTGATGAACACAACAGAAAAGTTGCCATACTGGCCTGGGCCTGCCATCCGTCTACTGCAATATCCTACGCTCGATTGTGAACAGTAACATCCATTCAAAAAAATGTTTAGACTTCTTAACAACAACAAGATGAACAAAATAGATTCTCTTCTCTAATGGCAGGCAGTCAGGGGAGGGGGCTTTTATTCTTCCTCTTATTCATTGGAAACTTTTGAGCCCTTTTAGAACTTAGAGATGAACAACCAGCCAGGATCCTGTACCATTATGGATAGTACGTTAGAAGAAAAATTTTTATAGGATGGTGAGATCTGAACAATAAAGCTATGAAGTTATCTGAACACTGAGAAGACTGGTCTTCAAGGAAAAAAGTATTTGTATGTACACTTCCACTTAGAGATGACTAAGGTACCAACAAGATAGTCTACAAGTACCTGAAGTTTATGAATACCAAAGACAGAAAAATAAACCTTGTGCTATCAGGAATGTAACTATGACGAATGATAGAAACAGAGAAAAGAAAATCACCACTGAGTAGCGAGAATACTGACATATTTGTGTCTGTGGGTGATCAGGGCCAGTTCCATGCCAGAGTTCTTCCCAGGCTTGTAACCAGCCTCAGCCTAACTCAGCTTTGTCACCAGAAAACCAGGAGCTCCCTGAGGAACTGGGCTTGTTCCTACTACTACTTGTCAGAAGATGGGAAGGGTGAAAATAATGACTTTGTGGCTACTAACATCTGGTTCTCACCTGAGCAGCAGCCTATCTTGCTGCTGTTTTTTGCCAGCCTTGCATATACCCACTTTTACAGGAGCTGTGAGTGGGGCTGTGTATCCACAGTTCCATCTCACAGTGTAAAAATATGCACTGCACTTCTTCCAGTGCTGAGGATAAGGCCAAACTACGTCTAACTCTTCTTTCCATCTTCACCCCAAGAAATTCATCCCTGCAATAGCAGCCTAAAAGAAGCAGGGACAGTTTGAACCACATTTAAAGAAGATCAGACAAAACCCTAGAAAACGTCACTGCATTGTCAGAACTGCTGTCATACTGATCAATAGTGTCTAATTGTTACTTAGGTTCCTCCATCTGTTTGTAGCCATCTGTTGTTTCTCATCTTATATTTAGGGTGTCTACTTCCTGGGTACAGAGATGCCCAAACTGGCCCCACACTCTACACCAGAAGCACTGAGGAGTATTTGTGGACAGTGACTCCATGGGAGCCAGCTGAAGTCTGGAAAAGGGAAAGCTGCTTGCTGCTCCTAGTAGAAATGTACAGCAGGACCATGCTAACATGCTATACTGCTTTCCTAACCACATTGGTGTGTCAACATGAGGACAGCAGCAATTTTTCCGTGAACAGCCTCTGAGATTTTCCTATATACAGGATACACAGTACTTAAGGACTTTATGTGCAGCTTTGTTAAATACCGGTTACAATTAAAAAGCGTTACAACCTATCTTGTCAATCCATACTTTGGGAATATATAAAAAGGTTTCTCCAAAGGATGTGTAAGAGTTTAGTATGGCAATGGACACATAAGAATTCATATGCAAATCCGCTGAGTGGCTGCACAGGCTCTTTATCTAGAGATATTACATGAACAAAGTCATGCATATGGTTAACAAAAGCTAATATACGGGATCTACACTCCGCCCTTTCTTCATAGAACCTGTATAGATTCAGAATGCAAAAATAAAATCATTTGGGCCCCAAACTACCACTTTCTTAGTAAAATACTAATAACTACATTTTAAATAGATAAAGAAAAGGGTTTACAGGACTGTCCAGCAAAGTCCTCCCCCTGTACAAAACGAGCATAGTTCTGCTAGCAATAACAACAATTTATCTGACCAAACAACCAAGCCCTCAGCCCTCCCATTGTCCTCTACCACCCCGATGTTGCACAACCTTATTGGGCAAACCTGTTGTGATTTCCAGTCATCAGCTAAAACTTTGTTGGGGTAAGTGAAATTAAGAAAAAGCTTAAAATGAAATTCCTAATACAAGCATATCCCTTTTCACTTTTGGTTAATTTCACATGTGCTAGCAGATCTCCAGAAAGGTTCATTATAGACAAAATTTGGTTGATTCATTCCAGCTTTGAATTCTCTCGTACTGCAACCTGACATCTTCAAACAGATGTGAACACAGTTTGGGGAATGCAGTCTACTGCATTGAAAACAAATGGCGTCAAGTTCTTGAAATTCATCAGTTTTTAATCAAGTGATGGTATCTGATTATATGTCCATTTCAGATACCTCAATCTTTAGTTCTGATCTTGTAGGTTATATGTGGAATTTGGTACAACTGAGTAAGCTTTTGTATTCAATAATGTCTAGAAGAGGGCAGTCAATATATGACTGACAACATCATGTTAGTATTAGCAGTAAACGAAAAGTTCAGGTAACGTATGGATGAAAAACTAACAACCAACAGCTTTCAAAACCAAAACTTCATGATGTGCTCCATATTTTCTTTTGACAATTTCTTTGTTACTTACTGAATACCTGAATTTACATACTTACTTCCAGCAGTGACCGAGTTTGTTTGTTTTTTTTTTCTTTCTCCTGAGCATTGCGAACCCTGCAGTTTAGCCAAATACAGAAAGACATTATCCAGTGAATATTCTGATTGACTAAAATCATTGAAGCCATTAGATACGAATATTTTCAGAATAGAAAACACAGTAAAGGAACTTCTGTTTATAGACACTTCTGCTTCAAATAAAGGTGCAAATTCTGTGCTGTTCCCCCTGCCCGTGCACTGCCCCTACACAGTGCACAAATAGTTTGCAGTTGTTTGATATATTTTCTGCAAATCGGTGTTAAAATATAAAGCTACACAGCTCTCTGCCTAATAACACCTTGTTTTAAGACCCAACTGGTAAAAATATGAGGCACAGAAATGGCAGCTAAGAATATCCGGCTTGGGACAGAACTCTGTGGTTAATGTGCTCTGAGCATCTTTGCAAGCCAATAGACCTTCCAATGGAACATGGCTGCAGATCAAGTGTAATCATTTCAGCCACTTTTCAATTTATGGACAGTGTGAGTAGATGGCTTCTTCTAACATTTGGCTTTTTTTTTGGCCAAAAAGCTTGTATAAATTAACAGCATGTATAAGTACATACTGCTGCACTGTAATGATGCAAACCAGGAGGCATACCAGCCTGTTCTTTCAGCAAAAGCTCTGATATGCTGTTATTCAGCACAGTAGTGCTTTATTTGCATCCCTGAAAGTGACTCATTGTATTCCTATTGTTTTGTTTTTCCTAGTCACTTTTGTTCATATATGTTTTGTTTTCTTTTCTTTTCTTTTTTTTTTTTTTAATCTTGCAAGAACCATTGCCAGTATTAGTACATCTCTCTTTTTATAGCACGTATCTCATTTAAAAAGCTGGCTCAGTGTTTTCCTCAAGGAAAAAAAGTCTAACTGAAGTAATTTGAACCAATTATTTGTTATATTTGTTGTTAAATCAGCAGGGACTTTATCAACAGAAAGATATGATGCATGGATGTGGTCAGGGTAATATGCCACGCCGCAAGTCAAACACTCTGGTCAGTCAGTGTCCTGCTCCATAAACTTAGACAGTTTCACCTCTAGCTGCTCTTCTCTGCTGTCTATTTATCTTTTTGGTCCCTTGCTGCACTCAGAGATAGGCATGTGAATAAACAGCTTGCCAAAACTGGAATGTGTTACTACAGCTGTAATGTGTACTTGTGGTAATTCTCTAGCACATCATTGGTAAATATAATAATATTAATAATAATTAGCAGTAATAATAATAATAATAATAATAATATGCAAAAAGCATTGAATGGAGTAAATGAGCAGCCCTTTCCAGTGGTTAAATTTAGTGGGAGGAAGAGGTGTGAAAAGGCAAAATGAATTGTCCAGATCTCTAAAAATTGGAAGCTGCAGTCTGCTTCAATGATGTCACCCAGTCTGCTTAAGAGCAGATGCAGTGAGCAGTAACTCGCTGATGCTATTATCTTCCTAGGTGGGTTTTTCCTTGACTTATTCTGTTTTGGATTTTCAACGTCTCTTAAAAAGACTGCAAGTCTCTTCAAAGCCTGCTTAGCTCTTGTGTCAGCTAATTAGTGTTCTCTTAGATGACCTCACTCTCAGCTATAGCGTTAAACTCCTTTTTCTTTGAACTTCCCCGCTATGGAAAGCTGTGCATACCACAGGGCATCAAGGCGTTCTGTTGGTGCTAGAGCTGGCACAAGAGAATTCCAGTTCATTCCCTCATTTTGCTGGTGGAAAAGGATGCATCCAGAGCCTGATTTTCCCTGTTTCTAGATCATTTCATGCTGCTACAAGTGTAATTACTATTAATATCTATATGTGTAATTTTGTGTATACGTATCTTGCACATACATGATTTACACCCACTTTTTATTGTCCCTTTACATTTTCAGGGAGACGAAAAGAGATTTCAGCAAAAAGAATAATTAGGCAACTATTCTTATTTGAATGCCATTTTCCTGCTGATCCAAACATCAGGACAGGCAAATCTGACACACAGATGACCAGCCGAAAAAAAAAAAAAGAAACACATACACCAAAAGCTTATTATTTTCCCAAATGAACACAAAATTAGTCTCAACCTTAGAAGTACAGGAAAAACATGGTTCACTGTCTGGTGAACTGTCTAGTGTTCAGCTGTTTTACCTGAGGTTCTGGCTTATGCCTACATCTGGTCTAAAAATATTGAGGACGAGAGTGGAAAAAGAAGAATCCCTCCTCCTTTATATCCAGGCAAGGATATCATGGAGGAACGGCCATCTCTGTTTTCTCATGGAGTACAAAGCCGAAAAAATATCATGAGATCATCTTCTACATTTTCCTGCATTCTGCATACTGAGTAAATCTGTAGCCTGCATTTGTTCTGTTTTTAGCTATGGCTTACTTTCTTCCTTACTTCCTTCTTTCCTTCCTTCCTTCTTTCTTTCTTTCTTTCTTTCTTTCTCTTTTTTCTTTCTTTCCTTCTCTCTTTCTCTCTTTCTTTCTTTCTTTCTCTTTTTTCTTTCTTTCCTTCTCTCTTTCTCTCTTTCTTTCTTTCTTTCTCTTTTTTCTTTCTTTCCTTCTCTCTTTCTCTCTTTCTTTCTTTCTTTCTCTTTTTTCTTTCTTTCCTTCTCTCTTTCTCTCTTTCTTTCTTTCTTTCTCTTTTTTCTTTCTTTCCTTCTCTCTTTCTCTCTTTCTTTCTTTCTTTCTCTCACTTTCTTTCTTTCTTTCTTTTTTAAAGAGAAAAGAAAAAATCAATTTTTGATCTTCCAGCATCAGAGATCTAACCACAAGGCCTGAATGGAAAAAATGACCAGCTAATTACCTCCATTAAAAACAGGCACCTTTCAAACAATCCATATTTGTTGATGGGCTTTCATTTATGGTTCCTGTCAGATATTGTGTGGTGGCTGAGCAGGTTACCACCCGCAGCCATCATCTGTGCCAGAGGTAGCTACCTGCAGCCACCCCTCTCCTGTAGGTCACCACCCCAGCTGGCTCTCCCACCCCCTGCACAGGTGGACAAAAGAGGCCATGGGTTTGCTCCTCATGGACCACAGGGCAGAGCTTACTGGTGTGAAGTGCTGTTACTTTGGTTTACCATAGCATTCTATGGGAGGAGTAGGTACAGTCTCTGCTTCCTTGTTTCTGCTAAGGGATGGGCACCTTCTCATGGAGGGGCAAGGTGGGCAGTGCGGGACAGTGCCAGCCACCACATCTGAATGAGTGTTATCATGAAGTTGTTATAAAGTTGTTTGTAAATTCACGTTATTAAAATTATCTTTTTTCATACAGAAATCTATGACTGTGGCCAACCGACCTCTTCTTTGAAAATAAAAACTTTTCTTTGAAAAAACAAACATTATGAATTTCCTCTCTCAAGCTGACTTTCCACTCCTGTAACCTTTCTCATAAACTCTCTGAGTCCTCTCCTACTTTTTAACACCATTATTTTACGGTACAAACTTATGATCAGCTGACTGTCTGCTCTGAGATCCAAGTTATTGCCTTTGCTTCTTAAGAAAGAATGTCCATGTTGTATATGGAGTATGTCTTCAAACTGGATATGCTTGGAATGGAGTGTGTAAGTAGGTTTCTGCAATAGCCAGAGACGACCGCAGTTCTCAGAAAGCTCCATTTATCACATACAAAACTAAAATATGTAGATTTCAAGTCTGGATATGCCAAAAATACCTCCTCATTTTTTAATGAATAATATTTGTAGTGCTTTGCAACATGAACAGCATTGCATTGGAGCAACGTTCCTTTACAGTAACCATTTGAAGGTAAAAATAGTGGCAAAAGCAAAACGTCTAGGAAAAAAAAATCACTTCTACCCATTGATGCTTGTTGCCAATCCCTTAGATCTCTCAATGTCTTAGGTTACCCATCTATAAAGAAGAAATAAAAATTACATCTCTCTCAGAATCACTTTAGGGCATTGAATCATAGTTAACAAGGGCACAAAGAAAGTATTATAATCCTGCAAATTTACTCTTCTCTGCTTTCCAAAATCACTTTCTACTTATAAATTTGACAACTAATCTTCTAACAAATTGAGAATATTTCTTAAAACAATAGCAACAAATAGCTGCAAAAAATGCTGAACCTTCAGCTGCCAAGACTCACCCCAGAGAGAATTTTCATGGCTAAACTGCACAAGCCTTAGAAAAATAAGCATTTTTAATAGAATTACAGACAGACCTTCAACTACAGTATTGGGAATAGTGCTATTTAACAAACCGGTGGTTATGTTTTTATTTTATTCTTTTCTAGAGTTCGCTCCTGTCATCATTTCAAAGAGAAGTCATAATAGATTTCAGCTACCTTGAATAATAGATTAGGGAGGATAACCAAGATAAATCAAAGCATGGATAACACAAAACATATTTAAGTTGCTTTATATTCAGGAAATTTAGCATTGGAAAGTAATTGCTACAGCACAGAATGAGTTCTGTATAGGACATTAAAAATAAAAAATTTAAAAAACACAAATCAGTTAAACTGTAATCAGGTCATCATTGCACTTATAACAGTTTAATGTGCTCAAAAAACAGTTCAATTTTCTTCACAGTACAGAAGTGTGGGCAAAAGTATATACATTTCATATTTGGTACTGCTAGAATGCATTCATTTTTAAATAAAGTTTTCTGGATGGACAAAAAGTAAGTAAAACTTTTTACAAAGTAATTGAGCTATCAGAAGTTCAGGGAAAAAAAAAAAACTAACATCAGAGTAAGTAGAATGAAATCAGAATATTGAACTACACTCAAAATAGGAACATTTTCCTGTGTGTCTAACTATAGATTGCACCTCGCTTTCAATACATAGAAGAATTAAATGGATAGTCAAAAGTAGTGCTTGAGCTACTGCCTACAGTGAGACTGATTATTTCTTTTAGGATTTTTCCCCCTATGAATTTAACAATGCAAATTTAACAATGGATTCTGTCCAATGATTGCCAATTTCAACAGTGACATTCTTGACGGAATAGCCTGATTAGAAAATAATTGTACTTCTTTTCAGCTACTGTTACCTCACCCTCACTTTTCATTTCCTATAAGGTACAGTGGCAAAACTGCATCTTTCAACTCTCCCTCTTTTATCTGATGTAGTGGATGACAGGTAATCTAGCTGAAAGTTCCTACAATTGCACCACCAGAAAAACACTGGCTGATGAAATCTGAGCAGTTATCACACTAACCATCACCTGTCAAGCCTCCTGCTTCAATTTAAGGGTGCATCAATTTTCTGAAGAGGAAATCAAGGGCAAAGAATAAAAGCGCTACAGATAAACACTGACAAAGGCCCTTTCTGCTTTTTTTTTATTTATGATGGGATGTACTATCATAGGTTGCTCTGTGAGGTTTTATCAACTGTCCTGATACATCCCAGATAGCTTGGAATTCTTTGGCCATTGATGAAGTGCTATACTTGCACTTACTGAAAGGGCAGAAGATTTCTAACTGAAAATTACTTTCACTAAATACCACAAAGATATTGAAGTCAGAAAGAGCAAGGAGATGGAACAAATGACAGCTGCATATAACAATGAACCTCTCTGTTCTGTGAGCTGCCAGACAAGGCTGATTAGAGTAAGAACATGAAATAATGTTTTCTTAAAGCCAGAGAGCATATTGTGTAACGTGTCAGGTACAAAGAGTTCATATGTTCTTTGTAGTGAAATGTGAACACATTTGCTGCTGACTGTATTTGCCCTGTACTCATCTAGGTCTCTAAAGTAAACAACTGTACAAGGGTACCTTCTTATAAGTGGGGAAAAACTGTGAATTACTCAGGAGAGAGGAAAAGATGCCTCAATAACAAAATGAGCCAAATTCAGGTAGCGAGCAAGTACATTCAGCATCACTAACTTCAATGGAATGATATTCACCAACATCAGGTCAGAAGCTGGCCTGATTCACAGGTATAAATTATGTTTGTTTTTTTCGAATGTTATTCTTTTTCTTTGTAAAATGAGTAGAAGAGGAGACTCTCACTTAACATGTGCCCATTTGGCAGCCATCCTGCAGGGGAGAAGATGTAACAAGCATTAGAAAGAGATGTAATAGCAAGAAAACAATCCTTGTGTAGGTTCACACCTGGCTATGAACAGGTTGTGAGCCCCTAATATTGCACCAGAATTTTCTGGTTTCTTCCCTGTTAACGGAAGAAGAACAATCTGTCCCAATGAGGCCCATGGGTGACTTCCTGGTAACTCTCACAGGCTTTCAGCTCAACATGAAGTATTGAGACAAGTGAGACTGGACAAGTGCAGCCTCTGCTCCAGCCAAGCATTATGGAAGCAAAAAGCATACAAGTTCCTGCAGGATCGATTTATTCAGTGACCATTTCCCCACCCCCACCCCCCACCCCCTTTTTTTTTTAACTTCTTTTTCATTCATTTCTTGATATTCCAGCCCATAGTGAAGACAACAAATCTGGATAAATGCTACATGTACTCAGTATCCTGCAAAAGCTAGCTGCTTTCTCTGAGGATGATATGCTGACTTTGGGATTCGGCAAGAGATAATGGAGATAGATCAGTTCAACAAAGTTCACAGTCCTCGCTGGATAATATTCTTACATTCATGTCAGGTCCTATAGACATGGCCCTTGATGCTGACAACCTTGTCAGGTGACAAATTGTGTTGCTTCTGTCAGGAGTATTTTAAACCAGGCAATCTTCAATGGAAAAAGTGATGGTCATTCACAAAGCCTGCAAATACTCACTAACAACAGAGCAAAACATTAGCAAAAAACTGTTCCTTATTAGTCCAAATTCATCAAGCAACTTGCACAAATTATCTTCAAACACTACATCATTTGCAGACTGTTTTCATAGAATCACAGAATCATAGATTTTAGATGACAACTCAGTAAAATGATCACACAGAATTAGGTTTGCTACTTCATTGGCTGACAATATTTCTGTACAGAATAATGGCAATTCCACCGAAAAGGTTTCTGTCTTGATTTTCTCTTGTACTTCTTTGAACTTCTGCTCTCAACTTTAAATGATTTCTCAAGAACACTAGCTTTCAGATTTGGGAAGTCATTTTTAGTTCTCACATTTGTGGAGAAAAATTGAAAACATTATTGGAGCACAAACTATAAGCTTCTAAACAAGAAAGTAAGTTCAAAGTAGCCAAACTTTTTAATAGTCTTTAATTTTATCAGCATTCTAAAACTATCTACTGACTTGGAGGATTGACTTTTGAGTTTTGAGTGTCTAAAGCTGGCAATCAACAAAAGTACAGACAAGAACTGCTAGTGTCTGGCACAGGTTCCAGGTGAATACTTGATCAAGCTAAAATGTATGACATCTTCTTGGTTCATCAGTCTTTTTCCTAAATTCTGGAGATAGATGACAGGAAATGTACAAAAACAGAACTATGACATTAGGTTCATTTTCAGACTTGGAAATCATATTCTTTACCTATTAAGCCAGCTTAATTTAGCAAATATTATCTATTTTATCTTTTTAAAGTCACAATGCAATGCTTTTGATAGTTCATCTCATATGATGCTAAAACTTCATTATTTACATTAAAATCTTTCCACATTTCTGAGAATTTTTCCTCTAGCACTCCTTACATGATGTATTTATCACCTCTTTTCTGGCAAATGCAATTAAGTTTCCTTTTTTATTCAGAGTAATCAGAATAATGGACTCCAATCCAGCCTCAAGAGCATCCAGCTAGTCCAGGTATCTCTGTAATATAAGTAAGCCTCCTCTAAAGAGAATTATCTCACAGACTCTTAAAAAATAAAAATAAAAAATAAATAATAATAATAATAATAAAACCTCACACACACAGAAAAATTGATTGAATTTTCATCCTCACAGTTGAATGCCCAGGGCTAGATTGCCTTTGTCTTGGTAGAGGGACAGGCCAGCTAAGAGCTAGGAGTAGACTGAGAGAATGTCCATGCAACATGCAATGTGGGAGAGATGGGAAAAGAGGGGATAAAACACCTGAGGACAGTGAATACTGCTAGCTGGATGGGCTACCCTCTTCCAGCAGAGCCTGCATACCCTTTGCCTCCATAGTTACATTAAGTCTGGCTTTTTAAAACTTTAAAGCAGAGGAAATAGGCAAGGGGGACATGGGTCCTCCCAGCCTGCCTGCTTTGTCTATCCCTGGAGCCAGACTGCACTACAGACATTGTTACGGCCGTGCTGCAAGCTATATAACAGTTCAAATAAATACGTCAAAAGTAATATACATTCCTCAAAGTTTTCTGAATAAAAGCACCCTTCCAGTATGCTAGGAAGTATCACGTTACAGTTTTAGTGCTATTTGAGACAATGTCTGGGCATTTACTGAAATGGTCACAAGCCTCCAATACTTCAAGAATTCATATTTGCCCAAAAGCAAAGGCCCACATTTGGGAAAGCATGAGAGCACATGCTTAAATTCATTACAAATCCGAAATTCTTAGTAAATATATGCTTAACATAAGTGGTTTTCTGAGAACTCTCAATTTCCCAAATACAATTTGTAGTTTCTATGTTAGAAACTATGTTTCTAAGTGTTACTGTGCTAGGGAAAAAATGGAAATGTAAGACTTTGGTGATCAGGCTCAACCCTAGACTGTATGGGTCGAGACTTTCCATCACAAAGTTAATGAATGCTTTGAATTTTTTTTTTTTTTTTTTTTTTTTCCCTGTTGTTGTTTAATCTATTTTAAGACAGTGACCAGTTACGGAAATAGGAACTAGATTTTTATCCTAAATTCATACAACTCCCAAAATTTCTATATCTAGGGTCTTGTTTTGAATCTATCTGTATCATTATGGTGATTGTCCCTGTAGAATTTTAAGAATATGCAGAAGGGATCTGGACTATCAAAACAATATTTTAAGAAACACATCTGAGGATATGATCTCTCAGTAATAATGAAAGCCAGCAAAATCTGAATACAACACAAATGAACAAGTAATCACTCTTGAATTTATTGAACAATTTATGCAATGTTTACAGTACTTTTTTTTGAAATTTATTAAGTATTTTACAGTGTTTAATCAGGGGTTTCAGTAAGAAGCTTGCCAAAGCAAATGCTGTTGGTTGAACTGGTTTATTATGAACGACTCTGCACTGTTAAGTAATCTGTAAGTAAGAACTATGAGGCTTAAAAAAAAAAAGATTATCCCAGCTGATGGCATTCAAACTTCTTCTGCTTTCCTATTTGTTGTCTATGAACAGGTATAGATTCAGGGTACCTGAAATATGAATATGTCTGTTATATGTCTGTTTTATTTTCTGCTAGTTACGAGGGGTTATGACTATCCCAGATTTCCCTGAGCCATGATTCCTCTTCTAGACACTTGTGAAAGAAGAGTACACATGTCAAAGGGAAAAAAAAAGAAGGGGAAAAAAAGGGGGGGTCCTAAAGCAATCCTCATCCTTTGGCAATCAAAGAAATGATATGATCAGCTAGTCCCATTAAAATGAGGCTACTTGTTTCAAAAATATATTGAAGTTTATGCTGTGGAAAATATTAGAGTTTTGCTTCCCAAACTCAGAGAAAGCTCCTAACTTCACAAAAGTGGTGTTTGCACCTGCAGTACTGTACAATCCGTACCTGAGCGTGCTCAGGATGTTGCTGTACTGAAGTGGGTGGAGTACAAAGCCCCTGGATGCTATAGGAGTGCTTTACTGGAAAACTTGGTGTCAGAGAGCAGCTTCAGAGAGGTCCATGTGCCTTGTACGCACTGAGAACATCACAGCTGTATCTGAGGCACACAGAGTATGTTACAGAAGGGCAGGAGCCAGAATTTCCAGACTCTGGAATTGGAAAGCTACTCACTCAAAAACCTGGCCTAGCCCTCAGAGGAGCCGGGTGTTTCGCACCAGAGTCTGTATGGACATCACTAAGAGCTGCAGGCTTGGGTGCTCACGTGCGGGACTGTCTTGCAGAATGGTGTATAATGTGAGAACAGTTTGGTTTGCAATCTTCTCAGTTTGTTTTAAACAAGTATCCGCGATTACTTTTTTGAATAGTGCTGTGCTATTTCTGGGTTGTTGAAACAGGTTGAGGAAAATCACCCACAAGGCAAAAGAAACATGGCAAAATGTTCCTGCAGTGTGTTGCCTTAATACATTTAAATGATTTAATGACAAGTAGGGGATTACAGCAAAACACAATGCACGCTGGAGGTAGCAAAGAACACCCGCTGCCCGTACTGTGAAATTCAAAATGGATTCCAGGAAGGGAGCACAATGCCAGGCTGCTTTAACTACTGCTCCTACTTCCTATACTATTATTACTGCTCACCAGTCTTGAAGTCTGAATGACAGTGGTCTGAGCCCTTTCAAACAACAGCAAGAAGGTCAATTTTTGTAATGAGGAAATGGAAGTGGTGACGCAGTGGATCGCTGAACCTTACAGTTTCTCCTAAGATAAAGTAACAGTGCTCAAGCAAATTATGGTGTAGGAACACAGTGACAACACCACCATGAAACACACAACAGATGAACTAACAAAAGCACTTAAATGTGTGTAAAACCAGTGTGATATCGAACCTAAGTTTGCTCCTACTTTCAAAAACAGAACCACTGTAACTTCTCACCAAAACTGCAGAAAGCCACAGATGAAAGGAAAATCACATTGCTCACAAAACCACTCTTCTGTCCTGAGTGCTTAGATCCCAGTTGCACAGTAAACAAAATCTCTTGTATGAAAAGCTTATTGAATGAACTGTTCCAGAGAATTAAAATGCTTCATGTCTACAAAACCCTGCTTTGATTGCTACTTTAGCTCCACTCCTTCTAGGACTTCAGAACTTACTGCAGGTGAGCAAGCCAGTATGAATAACCTTCAAGATTTTAAAACACTGTCAACAGATCTGCAATTACAGTACTCCAAGACCACAGTGTCTTTGTGCTTGTGCATAAAGCTTCCCCCAAGGAACAAAAATTAACAGCTGTAAGCTACAACTATTTGACCATTGAAGTCTTGCACAGTAGTTTAATGAGTTCAAAGTACCTCTGTAGCCTATTCATCTCATCCTCCCCCCTTTCAGATACAGTAGTATTAAGGGAAATGCCTAGCAACAGTATTCACATATTCATCAGCTTCACATTTTTACTTTAATTTGTGTCCCTTTAGCAGCCTAAGTGACTCTAATGAAAGGGAGCAAACCTTAACACATAAAATCTATGAAAGAAATTACAGAGACAAACAAGAAACCTGAAGAATAAAGCAACTACCATGTCAGTAAATTAGTAAGAAATTATCTAGTACATCTGAAAGACGCTGATCACCAGAGAATAAGAGTTTATTGCCCAAGCACAGACCAGATAAGGAGAATGAATTAAAAAGAGCTGGATGATTTTCTTGCATTGCAATTTATCTATGAGAATAAAGGAGAAACACCAGGCAGCCCAGGCAGGACACTTTCAGGTATATACATATAGAAGAAATAAAAATTATGGATCAGTTGCAGAAGTTAAATAACCAACTCTGATGGAAGTCTTTTGCCCAAATATTTTGAAGGGAGTGAACTAATCCTCAAAGACCCCAGAAGTGATATTTACCAAGGAAGATCCTCCAACAAACCAACAGTCAGGCAGTTTGATGGGTAAATCTTTCTTGTACATTATTGCGTCAGGCTATCCTCTGAGAAATGGTTTTGACTATTCATGTCACTTACACTCAAGAACATACTCAACAATTACACACAGTGAGGGTAAAAAGGAACGCCAGATCTATGCTTTGATGCATATTTTCCTGTACTGAGGCCCATCCTTGGCAGTCCCAACCGCTACAGTATGTCGCACCTGCCTCTGTGGTTCATGGCTTTGATCAGCTCTGAAACAGCAAATGTAGTCATAGCTCATTAATTGTCAGATGGGCGATGCTTCCTCAGCTTAAAGCCAGCTACAAAATCATTTACTTCCAGCTATATGCAAAATTTTCACCTAATTATTTCTAAAACGTATTTCTTTAATTAATAAAAAATATAACATGAAATAAACATTAATTTGCAATAGATGCTCTACTACGTTCTGTGTTCCACTGAAATCAAGTCACTTTAAGGAATCAATTCAGGTATTTAAGAATCAAGAAACTTAAGTTTACCAATCACTTTTGAAGATCTCAGTTAACCTTCTTATAATAATTATATTTAGAAAGTAGTTAGAGACTTATTTTCTTGTACAAGACTGATGAAGACTTTAGTGGGAGACCGTCATGCTTCTGACCAGAATCTCCAGCTCCTGTGCAAGAATTCAGTTACTGCCAGCTTAATTTCCTCTATTTGTGCAAGTCACCTTATGATTTTTTTTTCCTTTTATGTGCTTTTGTTGGTCTATGATAGAAGTAAAGTATTTCTTTACTTGTCCAATAGTACACAGGAATTCCCTGTGGAGTTCTCTAGGAAACTACTTGGACCCTATTTTTTAAAATGGTACTGGTTGGCTGCATGTAAAGGGTAGGTCAGTCATGGCACAATCTCCATTCCCTTGGCCTGAGACATTTTCCACTGTTTCCTTTATATCCCTATCCTCCAACAGGCCAAACTTTGATGTTGAATTAGGAGTTAATTTAAATACATATTAACAACTGCAAGCCTGCTTTCATGTGAAGCTCTATAACAACTTAAAAATAAAATTTACAATTTCTGTGACACTTAAACAAGCATTAATACTGTGGGAGTGCTAGTTTTAACAGGAACTAATGTATGTTGGTTGCTGGTATGAAAAGTAACTGCTAAGAGGCACACACTGGAAGAACAATACACCAGTATAAAAGACTTGCAGTCTCTGAGTCACTTTAAAATACAGATATGTTTTAGGAGTCATTTATTTTTCTGTTAGCATAACTAGGACAGGAATTCTTTGTAAGGATATTCTTTGCAGAAAGCTAACAAGTTAGCTTCCCAGCCCCTACGGGCATTGCCTACCAGCCACACGGTATGATTCTGCTCCTCACACACCATCACCAGCTGTTAGGTATGCTAGTGTGCCACTGGGCTGAACACAACAGAAAAGTCTCTCCAGTATGTACTTTGTTTTTAAGAGGTATTAAATCAATTGCTTCTCCTGAACATTCTGCACTGCCACTGAAATCAATGACAGTTGAAAACAGCAATTCCAAGGACTACCCTCTTGTCAACTTCCTGTTATTTTTCATTCAAAAGTTTTCCTTCTGTCTTTGGTCTCCTTTCACGATGAGAATTCTTTTTATTTGCATTTTTTATTTATTTTTAGAGCTAGTAGTTGCAATATCTCCTTATTGAAAGGCTGCACTAACTGCTAATTTATAACATGCATTCAACTATTTATCATACAAACAGCTTGCCTTTCCAGTGGGTATCCATTTGACTTCTCTACTTAACTGCATCTGTAAGTTTTGTTTCTGCTTTTTTTAGTTAATCAGCAGGAGTACCACT
The DNA here is from genome assembly GCA_013399475.1 of Chauna torquata. Classification (NCBI taxonomy): domain Eukaryota; kingdom Metazoa; phylum Chordata; class Aves; order Anseriformes; family Anhimidae; genus Chauna; species Chauna torquata. Next base: position 54,596 of record VXAL01006793.1, on the reverse strand, counting down.
CTGAATTTACCCCTTTTGGGCAAGAGCTGATTTTTGCTGAAAGTTAAGCTTGCTGTGAACTCTGCTAGGTCTTACAAGAAGGTAAGCACATAATTATGCCAAATTTAATCAAATTCCCCTTGGCTGACCCTGCACAATGTCTACACTTTTGCATCTGATTTTACAATAGCTAAACTATTGCTGAAGAATAAAAACATTCAAGAATTTTTGGCACTGAGTGGATGCTCAGGTAGACTTCAGGGCCTAATCTAATCTAATAGAAATTACATTTAATGGATGACTGGTTGTAGGTCACAGAGACCACAGCATCAGACTCACCAGACAAGACACATTCTGTGCCTCAAAGGGATACATGTCGTAGCTTCAATATGCCTACTAGATGCACTGATAATAAAATCTGTGAATCGACAGACAACCTTTAAGCACAGGCCACCTGTAAGTAGAAGAGGATTGCCATGCTACTGAGGTAGCTCCAAGAATAATTTTGTCTCAGAGCAAGAGTATTTCATTTACCCTTTGTATCTCAAGGGAACATGCAGAGCACGCTCTCATAGCTCCTGAGAATGCTGATTTTCTTACCCTTTTTATAACAGGCTGAGCTCAAAGTAATATTCACTGAACATCCTCAAGACTTGAGCTGTAGCTTTTCCCAGCACAGGGGAATATGCCCCAGCAGGTCTCTATTAAATCAGAGTTAAGAACAGCAGCAGACTCTATGCCTCATGATTCACCCCACGTAACTTCACTCTTCCTAGAAAACCCAAGTTTTCCTTTAAATGCAGTTGCAACAGTGCCAAGGCAGTGAAGTGAAGAAATAGATCTCTGTCAACATGGAGGGAGCAAACATAGTTTTTAAGGAAGAGCAGTAGCACCTTCAACACTGTTATCTTGTTATCGTTGTTTTGCCAGTTGGACACCATCACTGAGAAAGACCTGTTAAAATGATGCTGCAGCTGTGCAACTAGTGTATATACAAAAAACTCCATCACAAATCCCCCCTCCCTTCTATTTAGTTATTTTTTAAGAATTACAATAATTACATTACATTTTATTAAGCACTGTCCTTTAAATCATCTTTAGTGCTTGTCTATGTATCCAGGGAGAATGCATATTTCATTATCTTAATATTAATCTAATCCTTAAATTAAAAAAATACAGTAAACAAGTTTACTAACAAATGATTCTATCAGAGACATTGTCATCAAGCAATGTTTTTGTCTCAGAGGTAGTTCTTGTTATTCCACATGCTCACACATCATTGACAAACCAAACTGTCCCTTACTGGCTGGTAGCCTCAGAAATATTATCCAATCTTTTAGACAGTCTCATCCAAAACGAGAACTCAGGCCCATTGGTGGTATTTTGGGTAGTGACAAAGAATTAAGGCTGGAAGATAAAGTGACAGATGTGTGGCCTACTTCTCTTATCCCTGTGAATTTGTATTATTGGAGTCTTCGAGTTCACAGTATGTCTTTGTAGCTCATTCGTCTTCATTGCTGCCATGGTATACATCAGTTGGCAGGAGCTGCATGGGAAACAAGGGGTTGGAAGCAAGCTGCAGAAAAAAAATCACTAAGATCTTTTTCAGCTGGATGCATGTCTTGATTCTTCAATACTGTTTTGTGAAAGTAAGGACAAAATGAGGTGTGCAGCAGACTGGAGAGCGGCAAGGTCATGGACCTTAACATGACACACACTGTCATGCAAAATATGTATGGCAACTAAGATTCTGACAGAAAGATAGGGGTGCCAGAGAGGCATGAAAAAGCTATGAACATCTATTATTTTTATAGCTTGGAGGAGGAGTTAGTTGGCAGCTGGACAGATAGAACTGGTTGTTCTTATTTGCTGCCATTTCACAGTGCTGCTACTCACCTTAAGCCCAAGGACGCTCAACAGCTAGACCATGAGATAGCTGTTGTCTGGTGGATAAACTCTTCCTAACCACTTCTGCAGCTTCATTTCATGAGTGTTTTACTTCTCAGAGCTCTGTGTGTCCCCACATGGCAATACTATTCCTGTTCCTTGACTTTCTCTTGGCTTTCTATTTTAATTCTATGCACAAAATTCCACCAATAAAACTCACAGCTCCTGCATGTTCAATCAGTCCCATCAAAAATCTTCCCACTGCTCAAGAGAAGTAAAATGCAGATTGACTCTGTCCCATAAAATACTATTTTGTATGGTGCACATTCCTTGTTAAGTGAAGGGAGCAATAGTAAACTTGTCTAAGAGCCTACCCTCTGTTGCAGCATGTGTGGTTCTGTGGCTGGTGTGAAATTCGTGCATCAGCTTCCCCTCTTACAAACAGTTCAGCTCATAAAGCAGTTTGACTGGCATTTCTTCTCAGTCCAGATGCTAGCCCACCCATCAGCTTCAGCAAGGCCAACAACTGCTCGTAGGTCAGCCTCCAGGTGGTAGAAAAATATCATTGCTGGTTGCATTAATCAATCTATCCTTGTATAGAAGAGATGAATTCCCTTTTAA